>SIJG01000070.1:252746-480434 GCA_023374025.1 Heterodera schachtii | reverse complement strand
ATGGAGTCAAACGGAAAGGGTAAATAAACGGAAGAACAAATGCAATTAATTTGCCAACCATTTTAAGCAGGCCGAGTGCACATTTCGTCAAGTGCCAACCACTTTTTGACCAGTGTAATCGGCGGATATGTGACAGAGCCAAGAGGCGAAGTGATTATAAAGGTCATTAATTAAGGATGGGGGCAATGGATTCAATTAGTCGGTTAATCCCATTATTAGGGCAAAGGAGTGATGGAGACTTTTTGGCTGTTAGGGCGAATTGGAGAGGCACATTTGTCGGAGGGAACAGCGGAAAGAAATGCGAGTGCCGCAACGAGAAAATGACGAAACATCACATGGCATTTCAACTGATCACTCCAACCATTGACCGATTTTAATGACTCTAAGTCTTTTTTAATCTCTTTTATTATTATGATAGCGCAATTTTTGCGCACATTTAAGCGATAACAATTTTTATATTAAAGTTCCGCTTAACAAATTTACTATTGTAAATACTGTCTCGTTTACAAAAAATGTATAATTTACTATTTTTCTCACGATTTTATGGCAAAGGTCATCTATAATTATTAAACGTCACTCTTTCATGTGTTCATTAACACACATAATTTGTCTAAGATTTATGAATTACATATACATTAAGAACAAAAATATTTTTTGGAAAAAGGTTACAATACAAAGATAATATTAAAGGAGCAATTAATGAAAAATGCATACAATTAGAAATGATCTGCTGGCGATTGATAGATTGTACAAAAGCGAACTTTGAGACTGAAAATAAGTCAAATAATTACATATTAAGGAGCTTTAGAGAAAATCACACTAAAAACACATAAATGAGAAAATGTAATGAATATAACACGTCAATTACATTAAAAATGTAAAAGATTCCAATTGATTAAGCCTGAGTGTGGCTTAAGCTTGGATGTGCCTCCCACATGTTTTTTGTTTATTTTTTGCTTTGACTCTCCTCCCTTTGACATCAATTAGCACATGCCAATGCCAACTCCGTCAAATTTGGGTCTGAGCAACAACATTGTGCTGCTTCTGCTGGTGCAGTTGTGCTGCCGCTGCTCCGCCGTCCTTCTCCAAGTCGCCGCTGCTTTCCCCCGTCGTGTCGAAAGTGACGCTCCCCTCGACAACGCTCGGCGTCGTCCCTCCGTCCCGGTCGCCCTCCTCGCTCAATTGGCCCAATTTTCCCGCCTTTAAGCCGCGAATGCGTCGGCGTCGGTTGGCCACCAATTTGGCGGACAGCACAAAACCGATGGACAAAAGCAGCAAATACTCCAAGACGAACGCGAACAGAAACAAACGCTCAATCAGAGCGGAGGACAATTCGGCGGAACAGGCGAAAAGCGGCGAGAGCTGAAGGGGAAGCGAAAATGCCAATGAAAAAGGAAGCAAAACGAACGGCGAAAAGCTAAGAAAGCCAATTGAACGGCTGTGCATTTAAGTAAAGTCGCAAAAAATGCCAAATACCGACCTCCTTATCAAACGTCGTATCCCAAACTCAGATGCCCTTCTGTGGTACTTACCCGGGCCAGCTATTTTACAAAAAAGCATCGTGAATGGAAGTCATTAGATTAAGCCAGATTATTCCATCCTCTGTTTTTGCTTTTTCATTCCAGAACAAAATTCCCGACTCAAAACTTAGTTCCACGCCAGTGCTGGGCGCAATTAGGGATTTCCGTCGTTTGAAAAATTTCAGTAATTACGGACTACGAATTAATTGCCGTAATTGAAAATCCATTACGCCCAGCCCTGCTTCACTTCACGCGCACTTTGCTCCATTCTGTCGATGTCGTTTCACAAAAATAGGAGGAAGTGTTCATCATTGTGGTCGTGTACATTCTGTCAACGCCGAAGGCGGAAACCGAAGCGTCGTCGTTCGCCTCTGTGCCATTTCGCTGAAGACACTGCAGCGTTGGCATTTGACGGCAAATTGCCCGAGGCTCTGTGCCGGCGAAGGCGTCGCGGAGCGAAAATTGGACGGACTGGCGAAGTGCCAAGTCGAAACCGACGGCGAAGAGAGTGCCCATGGAAAGGGAAGCCAATAGCAGAACAAGGCACAGCAAAGCGTAGCACTGAAACATTAAATGCACAATGAAAGACGCAAAACATTTAGCCAAATAACGTAAAACTAATTGTAAGCTCTAAGTGACTTAATTAGAAATGCGCGTAAAAAAAGGAGTAATGACAAAAATTTGGATGTAGCGACGGACAATTTCTGGATTTATGTCCCATTTTTGGGCTTTTCAGGGCAATTCAAAGGGCTGGAGGAGGGAAAGCTCAGCTCATAAAGAGGAAAGTTATTCTTTTGGACCAGCAAAAAGAGGTTGCTGCGTCGGTTGAGTGCCCAGACAAGCGCAAACAGACACAGAAACAGTTGGAAAATGTTGGTGAACACACTGAGGCGCAGGAATCGGCAATACTGAAATGGACAAAAGAGAAATGGGCGAAAGGGAAACGGACAAAAGGGAAATGGACAAAAGGGAAAGAAATGGGGAAAAAAGAAGTGGGTGACATCAATCATACGGAAAAAACGAAGAAATGGACCATCATACATGAAAAAGGGGGGGAGTCGACCCCCCCCCCCCCCCCCCTTCGCCCGCAAAGTGCCCAAAATGGGGGACCCCTTCGCATCGAGGGGGGGCCGGTGTAAAAGAGGTGGGGGGGGGGGGGGGTCGCCGGCGAAGGGGGGGGAGGTCGAAGCGAAGGGGAAAAGAGGAAAATTTCTGAAAAAATTGGCTATTTTCTTAACAAAATTCTTTAGAATTTCTCAATTTTTCCCGGCGGCGCCTACCGGCACCGCCGGCTCCCCAAAAATCCTATTTTTTCTTAAAAAATTAGCCCAAAATCTCAAAATTTGGTCATTTTTTAGACAAAATCTGCTAATAAATAGCATTAAAATTACAAAAAAATTTCCGGCGGCGCCTATCGGCGCCGCCGAACCCCCCTGTCCCCCAAAGTTTTTTTTAAAAAAGCGCCGCAAAAAAAAACGTTTTTTTTATAAACAAAAAAAGTCGTTCACTTGCTAAAAAATCGCAAAATTCGGCAATTTTTGGTGAAAATCTGTTAACAAATTGCACTCAAATTTTCAAAATTTTTCCCCGGCGGCGCCTACCGGCACCGCCGGCCCCCTTTTCGCGAAATTTTCTTGAAAAAAGCCCGCCGCAAAAAAAGTGCTTTGGAAAAGCAAAAAAAAAAAAAAGGTCACCGATTTACATGGCCGGGACCCCTTCGCAAAATTGGCCGCTGGCCCCCCCCCCCCTCGACCCCCCCCCTCCAGACCCCTTCGCAAAAATTCCGGTTGACCCCCCCCCCCCTTTTTCATGTATGTGGACCATCAAATGGAACCAGACTTATGCCATATGCCAATGATTTAAAGCAAATGAGAGTTGACCATGCAAATCGGCAGTGCTGAGACTCGGTCTCATGCCGGACTGGCTGGCTCTGTTTGTTTCTACCATATTCAACAGGGGATACGGTGTTCCAAATGGGTCACAGTCGGGAGCGGAAAGGAATGTTTTCCGACTGGGATGAATGAAATTCGGGATTCCCAAAAGTAGGATATTCTCATTAATAATTAATTAGTATTTAAAAAGTGCCACACGTATAGAACGGGCATTGCGTTTCGCCGGTTGTCCGTTGGCAACAGTTTGTGAAGCTGACAAAGGTTTGAGGCATCGGAGAGCTGGAAATTGGAAAGCGACAAACTCATGGAATGTTTTAAATGGGTAATTAGCGACTAATTAGCATGTCTCAAAGGGATTCGCCGACAAATGGTCACACCTTGTCGTTGAATAGCAAAGTGTTGAAGCACGAAACGGCGCCGATCAAAGCGATGAAAATGATGGAGGCACGTGAGTAAATGATGGTCACCAGAAAGGCATCCGCATTTCGCACGTTTACGTAATAACCGTCGCGAAGCCTTTGAAGGGCAAAAAGCATTCAAAAAGAGGCCGAAGAAGGGCAACCAATCAAAAGGAAAGGGATTTTGGCATTAAAATGCCATATACGGCAAAATATTTATAAATCGGACCATTCCTAAGGCTCTTGACACAGTACCCTCACTCCCGGCCCACCGTATTTATCAAAATACTCATGGAAATTCATGCATAAAAGCAAAAATGGACGGACCCCTGCTGCCCCTCGACCAGCGCCAAGCCAAGTGCGACGCGTTCGGAGGCCGGCAATTTGCCCACTCGGCTGGTCGAAATTCGGTCCTCCTCCTCCGACCCCTCCGCAGCAGCGGCGGCCAACCGAGGCGAAAAGCCATTGGCCGGAGAAAGTGTCGGAGACATTGACGCGACACGGCAAAACGGACAAATAAAAGAGGGCACGTAATGGGAGGAATTCCGAAAATAAGGGAAACCCTTAATTGAAAATCAAACGATACGGCAATATTGCAGCATGAAAAGAAATTGTTATCGAGAATTGGACCATTTGTCGAAAACAAAAATTAAAAAGAATTTAAATGTCAATTAAATTTGTTGTAAAATAAATCATTCAAAAGGGCACAATTTGCAAATGGTGGAAACAAATAAATGTCAATTCATAAATATTATTAAGGTTTATTTTATTTGGTCATTACGGCAAAAGCCATTCAGCGCAATTTGTGCATCGGAGTGAGTCATCGTGTCGGCCAAAACGACGCAAAATCATTTTGGCATTTCCACGGCATAAATTGCGCAGCGGGTGAGCAGAAAGAGAGTGTCCGCCGTCGCATGGAAAGCAATGAATTCGTTGGACGAATTGTTCGGGTCGAACTCCTTGTCCAAGTCGGACATCGAAAGCACCAATTGTTTGGCGATGTGTTCCGCTCGTTTGCCGGTCCGCCGATTCTTCAGTTCGTGCTCTTAAGAAAGACGATGCAATTCAAAAGTGCCAGAAATTGGTTGGCAATTTGCAGAGAAAAACGAACCGCTCGAAATGGCCGAATTTTGAAAGTAGAGGAAGCAGTGGTTGGTCCGATTGACCAGTGCGGCATAGCGCCCGTCGGGAGAACAGCCCAAAAAGCGTTTGTCTTGGTGACCTGCCTAAAGAAAATAACAAATTGTGTGCCGACTTTTGCGCCGATGCCCAAAGATTTCAAATTAATGTTTTTTAATTTTAAAAATAGCATTAAATGGGTGATTGGAGGTGATTATCTAATGTGATTTCCTCTCTTAGCTTCCGTTAAATATGCAATTAATCCACCAAATTCCCCACCTGAATGTAGCCAAAGGCGTTCAGAGTGAAGAGATGGTTGACCAAAACATTGTTCTGTTTCTGATCACTTGGCGAGACGTTTGGGTCGAGCTGCCAAACAATTGTGTCCACGTCGTACCTTAAGTGAACAAATGGCGAAATGAATTACCAAATGGGAGGGGGGGGGGGCAGGAACGTGTCCAGGACTTGGAATTTTGGGGGGAAAGTGTTGATCCAGAGCAATTTTTTAATTTTGGTATTGGGGGAATGTATTCACCCTTAATTGATATTACCCGTGACAATTTTTGGTTTTTTAAAATCAAATTAAACTGAAGAAAACCTTGTGGCAAAAACAGGCGCTCCTCCAGGCGAAATTTTCTGCGTGAAAAGCAACTCATTGACAATTGTCTAAAGGGGAGAGGGCAAAACATTGGACAACGAAGAAAAGTTAGTCTATTAAAAACTCAATTAGTCAGCTTTTTCCGGAAATTACTCAAAAAGCGCAAAGCAAATCCTAACTAAACCCCTTAACCAAAGTCCGATCCCAAACCCACCATCGCGACCAATTCGTGCGAGTCGCCGTCCAGCCAAAAGGCGCTGACGTCGTCCTCAGCGTCGGGCGGCCGGTCGCACTCCTCCAACTGCTCGGAATTGAACTGCTGCTGGGCGTCCCCGGCAGCGGAGGGCTGAACCTGAGAAGGAATGGAGGACAATGAATAACACAACGCCAAGGGGCCAACAAACAAACAAACATCGTTGACCGCAATTTCCGCGGCACCGCCAATGGCTAAAATAAAACAAACATTTGAAACTAGCACTTTCAGAAAAAAGAAAAAATCAGGTTTACAGATTGAATTCCAATTGGGCATTGAAAGGGAAGAAAGGCACCACCTTTGTGCTCCTCCGCCACATCCGCCGGTTGTTGGGGAAGAACGACTTCCATCGTTTCGCTGGGGGACAGTGTCGGAAGAGGCGGCGAAGGCTTCGCACTGTCCCACACAAATTGGGGCTGTCGGCCGACCCCAAAAACGACCAAACGGCGCGGGACGGAGGCGTCGAAGCAGGCAAACTCCACCTTCCCATCACAAAGGATTTGTCGAATGCGCGGCACAACAAATTGCGGAGAGTCTGAAATGGCACATTGTTTTAACTCTTTGCATATGCACAAATGCCGCACCTCCGTCCTCCTCGTCCAATTTTGACTGCTCCGCCTGCACAGTGACCCAAATGAGATTGGTGCGGAACACACTTTTCCCCTCCGGCGTAATTCCCTGCCGTTTGGCCGCCCCTCCGCCGGCCTTCGCCGCCCCTTTTGCGTCCGTTTGGCCTTCGTCTTTTTTCTCAGCGGTCGGTTCGACGGTAAGCAACAGTATGTCAATGGCGGAATTGCCGCCCCTTTCGGTGTCGGTGCCACCTTCCGTCGGTGCGCGACGCGCGTCCAAAATCAGTGACGGATAAACGGAGACTGTGCCGGCGCGGGTGCCTCCGTCCGCGGCGCCAACGCCGCCCTTTTGGCCGTCATCGTTTAATTGGCGCAGTGGCGGCAATTCGTAGTGAAACACTTCCTAAACGAAAAAAACAAAACAATCAATCGCTTTTCTTTTTTTCATTTTTGATAGATTTTTGCATCGAATTGTATATTTTCCTCATCCCTGCACCGCGACGCCAAAACCCTTTTACCCTTTCACCAAACAAAAAAGAAAGAAATTTTTTTCCAAAATCACTGAAATTTTCAAAAATATATTTTTTAAATCTTATTACTAATGTAAGATTTTTATGGAAAAAGCTCCAAGTTTGAATTTTAAAAAATTTTCCGGGGGCCGAACTGCTCCCGACACATATCCCCCTAAAGCCGGAAAACTAAAATAAAAACAATACTTTAATAATGCCCGTGGCGCCTTTCGGCGGCACCGCACCATTTGACCCTCATTCCCCCCCCCCCCACCAAATCATTCCATGGCATTGTTCAGCGATCCCAATAAAATTTCACTGACCCGCCATTTTTGGGTCGTCCCATCGGCGGTTGGTCGTCGCTCGCCCGTGTCCCACACACTGAAAGTGTTCAGTCCGCGCGCACTGATCGCCGTGCGCGAGTCGACAAAGTGCAAACTCTCGGGGAACGACTGGGAAAAAGCGTCGTCCTCGGGCACAAAAACAAATGAGGGGGACAATGCCACGGAGGAAGTGCCAATGTCGGCGACTTGGACGGGGACGGACCAACGATTGGACTGAAAGTGCGAAAGTGAGTCAAACGCGCCGATTAGAAATGCAAAAAACAAAACAACGAACTGTTCGATCAAATATAAAAGAAATCAGACGGAGATCGTCGAGAAATGTGAAAAATAATTGCTGGTCAACGGAGGAAGCGAAATGGTCGAAGAAAAGATGGGAGGCCAAAGTGTGGGCCCGAATTTGTTGGTAGCCCCATTGGCTGTCGGAGGGCAATTTGAAACGGACTGAAAATGAACATTTTAACATTTATAAACTCATTTATAATTGTTAAACGAAAAAGAGAATTTTAAAAGAATATTTCTGGAGATTTTCAATAAAATTGCATAAGATTGCCAAATTTGAATTTCAAATTAAATTTATTTAATGTCGTACTTTTGTCGTCCATTCTCCGCTTGAACATTGCCAGTTTTTCTGTACGCAAAATGTACCGGTCAAAAGTCGGGTCCAACAGACTCCGATCGGCACGTAAACTGAACAAAACATTCGTGGCCAAGTCAGACGAAGAAGACACGTCGACCTCCATTGTTCAAATAAAGAAAACTAAATTTTGTAAGATGAAAATCGGAAATGTCTTTTTTATTTTGCTGTTTTTGCATTTTGGTGGCTTTTTTTCGCTTTCAATTATTTTTTGAGGTTTCATTTTGCCAAAAAGAATTTAAATTGAATTTGAGTCCCCAGCGATGAGCGTAACTAGAGAATGGCAAATCAACCTTTTTATTAGTTTTTGCGGGGTATCAATTTAAATGTTGATGTTTAATTAAATCAACTAACATTATGCCATCAACGCAAATATCAACGTAATTTTTAAAAATTGCGATAATTTTTTAAAATTTATTTGAGCGGCTTATAATTTTGTGGAGAGAGATAACGCAAAATGAGAGAGTGCTGAACTTTCAGTCCCAGTCATACAAAACATTTTTGATGAAGGAGAGTAGAGAAAATAATTCCAAAAGAGAGCGCTATGGGAAGAGAATTCTCTTCCTTTCTTCGCTGATTCTTTTGGTAAGAGACGCAGATTCCTCACTATGTCCTCTGTTCTCTCTCTGTCTTAAATCTCTTCCCATAATAAATTATCCAAATTTTAAAAATAGCGTTGATATTATGTTGATGGCGTAATGTATGTTGATATTAAATAAATATCAACGTCAACGTTGATATTTATTAAAACAATTTTTGCTAAGAGAAAAATGTTGATTTGCCTTCTCTAAGCGTAACTCGGAAAATTTGTGACAGTTGCCGGCGCTACTTAACACAGCGTCCGGAAACTGAGCTCCTGTACCAATAAAGATTTGCATGTGTGGCTCAGTGGTTTTTGTAAGATAGTAAAGGACAAAGGGAGGAGGTTCGAGTCCGCTGTGCAACATGAATTTTTTTATTTATTTTTGTCCAAAATATTAAAAAATGACGATTTTTGGGAATTATTTTTGGAGGTTTTTGCCAACCAAACTGAACAATCTTGGTATCATTCAAAAGCTCTTGATGGGGAGAAGCTTTTTCTAAGCAAATGCTAAGCAATTTGATGAGTTAGAAAAAAGATATGGGCCTTATAAACTTCTAACTTTTGAGTTCGACTATAGACAAATATAAATTCACTATAGAAAGATGCAGAAAATTTTTCTCTACCGATATGCAAAATTAAAAGAAAATCTGCCTGAGGAAAAAAAAGTTATGCTGTTCGAAGTGGATTCAGTTTTTCTCTATTAACAGAGATAAAGAAATAGTACGCCAAAAATGAGAGATGTTTTTTTCTCTGCACTCTCTATTTATTGGTATACATCTCGTTTTTTCGGACGGTGTGTTAAAAATAAGACTGGTGATTTTTGGGAGTCTCTGATCAGTGATCACGAATCTGACACCAATTTTGACCAATTCTGAATTCTTTAACCCGAACATAAACCAAAGGTCGAAAATTCAAATTTAGAACAAATTTCACGAATAGACAAATGAAAATGAACAAAATGAAGAATTATGAAGAATTCCTGGCAAGAATTTATAAGCCGGTAAAAACCGGTCAAAAATTCGCCGGCCCTGGCCAGCGGGTCAATAGCAGTTCGTACAATGGCGTTTCGTACAATAGGCAGTTCGTACAATAAAAATTTTAATAAAATAAAGCCTAAGACTAAGCTTAGGCCTAAACCCAAGCAAGCCTAAGCTTAGGGTTAAGCCTAGGCTCAGGCCTAAGCTTAATCCGAAAAAAGAAGAAAAAAAGTTTTCAATTTTATATTTTTTAATTCAAAATTTACTGGAAAAAGAAATTTTGTCTTAAAAGTTAAAAAAAACATCATTTGTAAACGAATTAAAGTGTATGTTCTACACAATTTTATTATTGCTAAAAATGCATATTCTATCTACATATATATACATACATACACAGTATAATGAAATTATTTATTATTATTATTTTTGTAAATTTCTTTCTGCCCTTTCGTCATTTAATTCGTTCAATTCGTGCGCACTCAAAATGAGCGATTTCAAATTGAATTTCAATTTTTCAAAATTTTCTTCGATGTCATTCAGATTTATTTGGCCTTTCTCAGTCGTCGGCGGATTGAACTTTAAATAGGCCCTTTTTATTGTCAAATCGAAAAAGGGCAATTCTTTTTTGGCCTGTTCCAGAAAAGCGGACGGCTTTAAGCCAACCAACCAAATTCTGCAGAATTTCTTCCTTTAATTAGACATCATTAATGGATCATTTGTTAGTTATATTAGCTTAATTAACCCTTTTTACTTGCCTAAACATTGTTTTTACAAGATTTTCTGGCATTTTGCAACTCTTTTCGTAAATTTCTGGGTACAATTGCGTTTCAATGCTTCCGCCTCTCTGGTCAATATCGTAGACCAATTGCAAACGAATTCGACTCTCGACAAACTGACAGAATTTGGCAGCTCCAAATTCGCTCTCGGAAAAGCAATTAATTAAAATAAAAAAGGAAAACTGAAAATATTAAAAGTTAAAAAACATTTAACATAAATTTGATCGGTTTTCACCTTTTGAGTGAACTGTTCTGAATGTACCATCAGAATTGACCAGTCAATGCTTTCGCTTGCCATTTTCTTAATCCGATTCAATGCTTAACACCAACAAGTAATAATTTATTAATGATTATTTATTAATTGGCCACCTTCGTCCATATTTCTACGGATAATTTTCTCCGTCGAATGAGTGACATTTTTCGCTGTGTTTTGTTCTGGAAATGATGACGTGTAAATTCGCATCACTTCTTCCATGCCAATTTTTTTCTCGTCAAAATGTTTTTTGTCTGATTCATTTGCCACCAATTTTAGTTTAATTGGCACTTTTGTTTCTCTAAATTTTTGTTTTTATAATTAATAATAAATTATTTTACCTTTTCGCATAAATTAAATAAAATTTCTCGAGCAAAAACAAAATTGGCGCATTTGGGTAAAGCAAAATGATTTTCGTGGCCATTATCGTCAGACTGACCCCATTCAAAAAGCCAAATTTATTTGAATAGATAAAGTTGCCTAAAAAGTACAAATAATACTGGAAATACTTTTTCCCACTTACTTTTGGCCCATAATTTTAATGTCGTTACCATTAAACGTAAATTTTTGAGCACTTTTGCGGATTTTTCTTCTTCATTATCATTTTCATTATGATTTTCAGTTTTGTGGCCTTCCATTAACAAATTTTTTATATATAAATTTGAACAATAACCTTAAAATGATTATTTTTTAATTAATTAAAAGTAAATTTTTTGATAGAAAAAAATATTCTGATAAAAACTTCAAACCCCGGGTTCCATTAATAACTTAAACCTTAATTTTTATATTTTATGAATATTTACACAAAAAATTACTCGACAAAATTCGGATTTGCTTGTCAAATTTAGCACTTTCTTCCGAATAAAATTTGTTCAAATATTTTTCAATTGTTTCTTCGCTCAAAACATTTGGCAAATTTTTCCTGTCCGGTATCGAAACGAAAGAAATGTCCACGTCAAAGCCACCAAATTTCAATTTGAGCATTGGCACTGTGCCGTAATTGATCTTCACTATGCCACTCACATTTTCATTCTAAATTTTTTTTTTTGTTAATTAATCATTTGGCATTAAGAATCTTTCTAGTATATATATTTGCTCAAAAATGTGGAGAGACGAAGTTACAAAATGTATCAATGATAGAAATATTTAAATTTAATTAATTTTAATTTTATTCCTAAATAATAAATCATAATTTAGCTTAAACTTAGTCAAATTAATTAGAAAACAAAGTGCATAAAATTATTTATGTGAAATATTTCACCTAAATATCTTTCTTAATAAAATTATTATTTTCAAAAAGCATTTTTATGCATTTGGCAAGAACTCAAATCAAATTTACGCTACTTCCAATTTTTGAGTCAATTTTTTGAATTTCTGACATTCTCCGCAAAAATTCGGTACTCAAATTCGAATTTCGTTTTTTTTTTCACCTCACAAAGAATGCAGAACAGTGACTTTTGCTTTTGCTTCTCCTCGCTGCATTTGTTCGCTTTACATTCCGTCTCCGCCTTCCCGAAAAAGTCTGATTGTCTTACGCTTTTTCCCGGCACAACGCAAATCAAATCGATGTCCGAGTCAAAAGTTTGGGTGCCCAGCAAATGCGAGCCGGTGAGCAGAAGCCGTACGCCACGCTTGGCAGACGGAAATTGAAAAGGCGTAAAATTGGAAGTAATTAACGCAATTTGACAGACCCATCCATCCACGGCACAGCGGACAGAATTTATGATGGCATTTGTTTGTTGGTCGAAGTGTTCTTCCGAATGCTCTGCCGATGGAGGCAAATTTCGAACGATGAATTGGCCCAAGAAAATTGTTAACTGAGAAATGAACAAACAATTAAATAAAATTATTAGAGTTACACGGAACGGGAATATTGCTATGACCGTGACCCTGGATTTTCAATCGGGACCGGAACTGGGACCAACCGGGAATTTCCAAGAACGGACTGGGACCTGCTGGGCTGCTCATAAACCGGGACCTGGAAGGACCGGCTCGGTCCCGACCCCGTGCAACCCTTAAAATTACTATTGGATTAATTACTAAAAGTGAAATTACGTCATCATAATTTTTTTCATCAAAATTTGAACTCCAAAATTCGATTGATTGTGACAATTTTGGAAAAATTGTCAACAAAAAGTGTTCACTTTCTTTTACTTCAGCAAATTCTTCATACATCGCTTTATCTTAAGACTTGCTTTTTTAATTGATTTATTGTTTTTTAAATATATTTTTTTTAAATTAAAAAAATTGGCATTTCAAATTTCTCATTTGTCAGTCACCGACCAATTTGAATTTGGTCAAACATTTTCTTCCACCCTTTTGCCATCCCTTCGAATTGGCCAATTTCCATCGTTTGATTTTCCCTCATCAAATTCAATGCTTTTTCCATTTTCTGTTTATTGCTTTTTGTCCAAATGTTTTCAATTTCGTTGTCTTTCAAAATGGCAAATGCTAAATATTTTGTCAAAATTTGTCCTTTTAATTGCTTTTGGCCGATTTCCATCCCATAAAAAATCGGAGACATTCCGTCGTAATATTTCAGCGTGTCCAACAACAGATTGGCCAATTTGTCCTGCACTTCGCCCAATTCCGTTCCATTTTTGGCACTTTTGCCCAAAATTCCCTCAAATTTCTCAATTATTTTTGCTTTTTCCTTTCTTTTCCTTTCCGCTTTTCCCCCCACTTTTTCGAGCTGTTCAATCGCTTCCATTCTCTGCTTTATCTCCCAAATGATTGCTGCTTGCTCAATTATAAGCAGTTTCTCCACGGAAGGTGAGCAAATAAATGCTTTGTACAGCTCATTCAATGTTACCTCATCATTAAATTCTTAAATTATTAATTTGTCTTTTATTTTATTTTAAATTTTATTTTTAAATATTTCCCAACTTTTAAATGTGCCAAATTTGTTCAGTTCTTCCGCCAACATTTGCTCATTTATTGCCATTTTCATCGTTTGGTCCGTTTCATTTGCCTTTTCTTCATCCGTCGATTTTGTACTGTTTTTATTTTCGTTTTTTTCACAGTTTTCTCTTTTTCCATTTTCATTTTTTTCACTTTTTTCTTCCTCTTGCTCTCTGCCCCTTTTTTCTTCTTCTCTTTCTCTGTCTGTGTCTTTTGTGTTTTCCATTGATTTTTCGCTTTTTTCTTTTCCAATTTTTTTCTTTTTATTCTTTTTACTTTTCTTCTTTTTATTTTCTCCATTTAATAATTCTTCCAAATTCTTCTCTAATTTTGTTTGATCAATTTCTTCTTTCGTTTCGTTAATTATTATTTCTTTTAAAAATTCATTTCTGTCTTCGATGAGCAAAAGGTTCAAAAGGTTTTCTCTACAATTGTTTTTGTTTTCCCGTAAATCTGTAAGTTTTAATTTCTTAAAAGTTTTAATTCATTTTTTAATGATGACAAAAGTTTCGCAAACATTCGTCATTAAAAAATAGAAATAATATTTTAAAAAAGTGAATCAAAGTTTATTTATATTTAAATTATTGGGACAAACCCTCCACCAAAGTTGTGATCATTCCCTGCAATTCCTCGTCCTTTTTCGGCTTTTCTATGCTTTTCTTTAGCTCTTCAAAATGCATTTTCTTTATCGTTTTGTATGGCCACGCAATTTCATTTTGTTTTTTCTCACTTTCGGCCCATTGTTTTTGTGCTTCCCTTTCTTTTTCCAATTCCATCATTTTTTGCCAATTTTTTGAAAATATTTCCGCATTTAAATTTTTCCTTTTCTTTATTTCTTCACACAATTCGATCAAATCTAAGGGAAGAAATTATTAGTCGGGTGGAAAGCCGTAACGGTCGATCATTAGCCGGACAAAAAATCAAAAAGGCCCGACCCTGCAGAGGATTTGAAAATTAATTATTTTCTCGAATATCAGACGGGAGGACGGGGCGCGGGCCAAATGCGTCTGAGACAAAACTTTCAGCTAACTTTTTTCTTGGTTGATGAAATCTAACAGACGCAGTTGGCCAGACGCAATTTATCCCGATTAATCGAGGAAACAAACACAAGAAGGGCTCCCGATCGGAAAATGAAAAAAAGCAAACCTCGGGAAATTCATAAAATTTGAAAATGAAAAACTCACTGCTCAGCTTATTCTGCTGAGTGAAACTCGCTAGACTTAGATATTTTTCGCTGTTTTGAAGTTGCGTTTTCTTCTCATTATATTCGTCGTACGAAGTGCGCAGAAACAGCCAAAACTGATCACTTTTTTGCTGAATCTCTCTCCTCAATTTTATGTTGTTGGTCGCGTGTCTAATCACCTCCAAATAGCCGTAAGTCACCATCAAATCGGCCATCAGTCGTTCAATGGCGCGTCGCTTTTGGCACGGATTTACCACCGAATTGTAATAATGGCCAAAAAGCCGCTTTTTGTCGTTAAAAACTTAATTTAATTGGTGGAATTGTTTATTTTTAAAGTTAAAATATTTGATTGTGATTATGCTTATATGTAATTTTTGGGGCAAAACCCTTTTTTTGCAAACTTTTGATGGGAGCACCAGACAAGCATTTTTTGCTTCGTTTCGAGTTTTAGAGCAGCTCTTTTTAATTGAAAATCAAAATTTTATATATTTAATTGTTTTGGATTTCCAATTTGCCATTTATTAATTGATTTCATATTTGGCCGTCATTTTGAACTTACAATTTGGGTTGATCAACTTTTGCCTGTTTTCGCTTATGCTCCAAAGGCATTTCAGCAAGTACATCCCTATCAAATTCTCCAATCTGAAAAATGTGCCCGCTTTTTCTCTCAAAATTTGCACAAATTCATTGCTTTCTTCATTCAATGCGTCCTGTATGTAATTCAAATGTACCTTCGCCAGAGTGTTTCGTAAATCGAACTCAATTTGGTCAATTTTAATTTGCCAACATTCGAACAGTGGCGATGGCCACTTGGCCAACTGTTCGTCCGGCTCCGCACTTTTGTCAAGTTCGACAAAAAATTCTTTGTATTTAATCAGCAGGCAACACATGCGAAACAGTTGCTCGGCACTATCCGCGTAAATGTCCAACATTTTCAGCGTTGCCATTGTTTGTGCCCGCACTTTGGCCATTCGAATTTTGTGCCACTCTTTCAGCTTTGGTCGGTCTTTCTCTTCGTTCTTTTTAGCGACATTTAACAAATATTTTACGCCAATAATTGCTTCATATTTGCTCTTTTTTGCCAGGTCATACTCTGCCAGATAAGCTTTGTACAAGTTTCGCATTTCTTTGTCTTCGTTTGATTGTGCTACGAAAATTAAAAAAAAAGAAAATTAATTATCTAATTAAGCAAAAAAATAATTAGCTAATTACTGAGGCACCAAATAAATCAATTACTTACGCTTTTCACTGCTTTGAATCGAGCCAAATGGGATGGGATTGTTGTTGATAAATGGGACCAATTCTGAGAATTGTGCCAAAAGTTGTAAGACTGAGAAAGTGCCAACCACTCCGATGTTATGAGAATTGGACAAAAACATTTTGCAATATTCCCTCAGATAAGGCAAATTCTCACAATCCTTTTCAACCAAATCATTGGCAGATGGGTCCAATTTCTAAACGAAAGTGCACTTTAATTAATTGAGACCGGACGGGGCCAGCGCCTGCCGGGTTGCCGAGATTACCGAACCCGGCTTTTTTCGACAAAACGCCGAAAACGGGAGTCCCGGTCCCGGCCATTTTAAAATTCCGGTAATTGTTAATTAATTATCCTTCGTATTTAAATTGTAATTTTAATTTAATTGCGTACGCTCAATGTCGTCAGTGCGCCTCTTTTCTGAGCTGCTTCTCCTCCTTTTGTTGTCACTCCCACAAATAATTTAAAAAACATTTTCATCCAACAAATTTTCCGCATTTTTTCATCGTCGTCTTTCAGCGGGGAAAACAGTTCCAACCTGGCCACTTCCACTTTTAATTGGGCCAATTTGTCCACCGATGTTTGATCCTTCATTTTTGAACTCATTGCTATTAATTCAATTTCTTTTATTGAATTTAAAACCGTCGTTTTGTGTTGGAAATATAAACTGTCAATGCCAATTTGCCACTTGGCACTTTCCGATGGCACTTTCTCCACCAAAATGGCCTTGTACAAACGCATTAAAATCTCATCGGAACAGACGGACCCTTCTTCACCCTCTTAACAAAATTTTGAATTATTAATGCGGTTTGCATTAAAATTAAAAGATGCTTCTTCTTTTTAAAAAATGTAAACGCAGAGAGTTAAAAAAATGATAAAATTTGTCAGGTGGCGCCCCCCCCCCCCGAATTATGTTATTATTAATTTAACATATAATTAGGGTTTATATTTTTTTAAATTATTCTTCCTGTAGCTTTATTTTGATGAGTATACACGAAAAAAAGATCATTTTCCGAAAATATTTCGTTTTAACGTCAATATCCATAAATTAAAAAAATGTTATGGCTTTTATAAAGAAAATATTTACGTTGAAAAAGCATTTTTTCATCTTTTTATTCAATTAGAGAGAGTTTTCTATTTATTTTTTGTTGCTCTAAACTTTTAGTTTACTAATATTTTACATTTTTTCTTAAATATTTATTTAAATATTTAATTTCGTTTTGTAAATATAAATCCCAGCCCTTCTCATAATCCACCATTTTCTGCTGATGATGATTGTGAAGATGATGATGATGGAAAGGCACTTAAATATGAACTTTGGTCGAAACTTTGGCTATTTCCTTCTTCAATTGTCGAAATATTTTCAGGGTCATCAGAAATGAAATTGTAATGCATCAACAACTGCTTAAATACTTCAGAGTTTCCACAAATTATTTGCTCCAGTCGATTTTGGTCAATTTTAATTTCTGAATTTGTTTGAGTTATTTTTATATGGAATATTAATGACAAAAACAATTCAAAGAAAAAGTTAAATTAATTTTATAATTTCAATATTGACATTTTTTAAAATTTTCACCATATTCTGACTGATAACGAATTTGCTGTCATCTTTTTGATATATTTTTGTAATTAAAAAATAAAATGAATATTAATTTCCCCTGTCTTTTTAAAAAATGCTTTACCTTTCAATTGTGCCGTAAATTCAGCTTTTCTCATCAGTTCTCCAATGGCATTTTCATGCAAATTAAACAAAAACTGCAAAAAGTTTTCCCCCTCACACAAATTTTTTGAATTAAGCGTTATTTTATCGCCAAAAATTGAATTTTTCATCTCAAACAAAACAAGAATCAGCTGAATCTCGTTTTGGAGGAGCTCATCCACTGAAAGCGCTTCCCTTGCGCCGTTCATCAAAAGTTCCAATTTGGCCAAATGATTGTCCAATTGTTCGCTTTTTCCGTCGGCGGAAGGGCGCAAAAGGGGCGCATTTTTCTTAAAGCTAAAAAAACATAAAATTAATTTAAATAATTTTTATTAAAAAGTAAACTATTTGCGAAAGTACCACTGATAAAAGACCAAAATGTTCAGCAAATATTTGAGGCGTATCATTTGGTTTTGATTGTCCATTTGGACATCCAAATATTTTAGGTAATTTCTGATTTGAATTTCCATTATTTCTTCGTCGTTCAATTCTAAAAAAGCTTTTCTTTTTGTTTTTGCCCATTTAATTCCTAATTATGCTTTTCCTACCGATGCGTAACATTTGCTTCATTTTTGGATGTTTGCTGACCAGTCGGTCGTATTCCTCGTCCTTTTCTCCGCTTTTCCACCCTTCTCCGTTGGCATAGAATTGCCTCACTCGGAATTTGCCGCCCCTCCCGTCCAATTGGCACTGCTCCAAAAAGTGGCTGAACGCGTTTCGGTTGTGGGCTCCGCTCTCGTACAGTCTGACCATGTTCTGCGCGTGTTGCTCATAAAACAGTGTCCGAATTTCCCTTCGGGCATATTCCGTGCCCTTTTTGGTCCAATCCAAAAGTGCCCTCGTCGTCGCTATTTTCTGCTCTTTTCCTCCCATTTGTGGCATTTCGTTGCACTCCGATGACAGCTGAGCCAACCAACCGTGGACTAACAACAAAGCCGTGGTGGAGGAGCTTCTGTCGGCGATTTCGATTAAAACATTGGGCAATTTGAGGACCCATTTTCGCACAGAAAGCGCGAAAAAAGTTCGAATTTTATTTGACATTTCTGAGTTTGGCAGGTGCAATTTGTAATGGGAATAAGTGGTGGAGAAGAGTTCGATTATTTTGGCAAAACAAAAGCGCATTGAAAGTGCCGTCTCCGCCGTTTTGGCATCCGTCGCATTTTCCAAAAACATTTTTGTGTATTCCGACGAAAGTTGAGCATCGTCCACAATGTCTGTGATGGCAAAATAAGTCTTTTTTAAATTTTTTTTTTATAGCAAATTGCAATTACCAAAAGAAAGTGCCAGCGGATTTTGGCATTCCAATTCCAAAAACAACGATCGGCCGACCAAATTGCGAATTGCATTTTTGAACTGGAATATTTCGTCACATTTTGCTTCTTCCCGACATTTTTTGGCCATTTTGCGCAAAATGTATGTGAATTTTGTCTCAATTTTTATTTTCGTTTCATCAAAAAATTCCGTAAATGTCCTTAAATAATGAATCTTTAATTGATATATTCACTTATTAATTACTACAAATTACCAATAATTTAAAAGTTGGCCCCGTGCAATTTGTCCTTTTTCCAATGGCTTTAAAAGCATTTCAATGGCTTTTTTGTGTGCCTTTCTGCAATCCGTGACGTATTCTCTGATGAGAACCCCAAAATAACCAAGCTTTTCTTCAGTGGCATTATTTAGGTCAATTTTTTGCAAAATTTCTTCAAATTCAGAGCAATTCATTTCATCCAATTCAATTTCATTTTGTTGTTCATACAAATCATCATTTTCAGTCATTGGAAAATTTAATGTTACTTAATTGTTTTTAAAATTATTTTTTATTTAAATTATAATATTAATTAATTTTTTAGTTATTTTAAATTCCGTTTTACCAATGCCACGCCAAAACTTCCACAATTCGCAATTGTCCACCACTGAATGTGAAAAGTTTCTCGTCATTTGATTGAATTGACACATTTTTTCCATGAAAATATTTTTCTGTGATTTGTTTAATTTTGTCATTTCGACAGAACTTAAAAAGTCCATTATATAAATATTGAAAATTGAAGCTTCCCTTAATAATTTCGCTTTTTCAAAATGTTCATTTTGCGATATTTTTTGCATTGTGATGAGCATTTTTGGATATTGCTCATCGAATTCGCCAATTTTGGTCTCTTAAAATTTCACAAGTTTTATTTCAAGTTCATTTTTAATTATTATTATATTAAACAAAAAAAATAATTAAAAAAAATACCAAATGTACATAATCCATGATTGACAGAAAATAGGAAGAATAAAAAGAAAAAATAAATTTTGGACATTTTCAATAAACAAAAAAAATATATTAAAAAATATTAAAAAATGATTAAAATAAAATTCTTTCCTCAAAAAGTGAATCAATAAAATGTTTTTAATTAAGTTTGTTTGCATAGATAGCCTTCATAAAATGTGGAATATTTATTTGGATTCCTTCAGATTCGTGTTGTTTTTTTTTTGCCTTATAATTCAATTGCCAAAATTTTGGAGGAAATTGAGAAATGTTTTTAGGCTCTGTTGCAGTTTACCCGACACTGAAAAATTTACACGTTTTGGAAACGGAATAAGCTAAGAAAGAAGCTTGTAGCGCTTGATAAGCTGTTTTTTTGCCCAAAGTCATACTCCGAGCATGTCGGGTCAAATCCAGCTCATAAGCATTTCCAAAATTATATCTTCAAAACTTAAAACGCATTCTTTAAAATTTTGTTGGTCTACAATTTTTGATGAATTTTTTTCAATCTCTTTAATTTGTAATTTCTATTTATTTTTTCAAAAAGTCGGATAAACTGCAAAGAGCATACTTTAAGCATAAAACAAAATGACTGTTATAATTTAAAATCATTTCTCATCAGAAATCAAAAGCTTGGCAAAATCAGCTGATTTTGTCATGGGCATTTATTAAGCCAAAATATTCACATAAAACAGAAAATTCATGTGACCAATTTGGGCCGGATTTTCCGACCCAACCACTCTTAAACATAGGAAATGCAAAGACGTGGGAAAACCATTTTTTATACTTAAATTGGTTTTGCATTTTTTTTTTGAATTTCTGTTTTCTTAATTAAACCGTAGTAAAAGGCTTATTTCTCAGAATGGCTATAACATCATATTTTCTGGATTTTCTATAAATATTCTAGAAGCTGTGCCATATTTTTTTTTACTATTTTCCAATAAGTTCAAAGTTCAAACAAATAAATGTGCCAATAAAGTAATCCAATTCATTCATCATTCTGTGATCACTTCCCAAAAAAACATATCATTTTTTTCGTCCTCCACGTTCTTTCAACTGAAGTTGCACTGAAGCATTCGGCATAAAATTGTAGTAGGCCAAACTCTGACTGTCCTTCATGAAAATGCCCTGTTGAAATGGGAAAACAAAACGTTAGCCAATTAATGCAAATGACTTAAAATGGGAATTAAATTTGTGTTCACCTCGTAGACCAATTTTTGTTTGGTTGCAGGAACTCCGATCTGCTCTTGGATTAACGATTTTAACGCAGTGACCTGAATACAAATCGATTTATGTGCAAGCCCCAAAATAGTCATTAATTCGTTAAAAAACTAGCTTTAATTTTTAAAAAAGTGGAAAAAGTTTTTAAAAGCACTTATAAAATATTTCAAAAGTTTGAAAAATCAAAACCCGTAAAATAATACCTGCAAAAAACCTGTTAATAATAACGCATTGCTTGATCATCCTAACTTATGACTGACCGATGAACTGATGTCCAACTGAATTTGTACTGTGTTCCCCTTCAGGTTCCATTCATCATTTTGCGGCGTAGCGATTTGCACAGCGATTTGACCGTGGACCTGTAAGCAATTAAAGATATTTTTTTCCTCGTTTTAGCAAATATCGGTGGAGACCGGATCACCTTTTGAAGCCAACGTTCTTCCGGTTCCAGTGTTTCTTCGCGCGGGCGTTTGTTTGGCGGCTCATCGCCAACAGAGGCGCCGGGGGGCGGAGGAGGAAGCATGAAAGAGCCATGCGGTGGACGCATCATGCCAGGAGGAGGCATTCCCGGCATTCCTTGAGGAAAATGGGAAAATTAGAGAATGAATGGAAATGCCACTGAGGCAATTTACAATTAGTGTTATGGCCATTCCAACTATTTGGGAAATTTCAGTAAATCGAATGAAACGGACTGCTCCCCATCTATGTGTTTACCCGGTTGCATGTGCGGAGGCATTGCGCCCATAACGCCGTGCGGTGGCATGCCCATATGAGGCGGAGGCGGCATATGCGGACGACCGCCCGGCGGCTGCATAAATTGCGGTGGCATTTGCTGCGGAGGACGCATTTGTTGTTGCTGGTGCTGTGGTGGAATAGACATTTGCGGCGGCTGTTGGGGAACCGGCACAATTTTCTGCACATTTGACGCAACACCACCGGAGGACTGATGAGGCGGAGGGCGTTGCTGAAAAAATGGAAAATTCCTTGGCTAAAGAATAAATAAATAAACATCTTCCAGATATTAGTTTATTAATCGATTTTGATATTGTAGATTTTTGGGAATAAATTTTATACAAATGTTACCGGCGGAGCCATTGACTGTGAAGTCGGCGGTTGTCCACCGCCGAACTGTTGAGAGGGTGCCGAAGTCGGGTGTGGCATCGACGGCACCATTCGTTCTGCGGCTGGGTTCGGCAAATACCCATGCTGTCGCTAAAATTCGAGTGTAAATCATCACATCCCTCTCCATTTTGTACATTCTCCAACCTGAATTTCGCTGATTTGCTGCTCTAACGACACACTCTGTTGCGCTGCGCGAGTGGTCGCATCAATCGTCGACAATTGTCCGTCCCAAATGGTCTTCGGGTCCGAACGCGGCATTTGCCGTTCCTCCTCCCCCAACTTTTTGCCGATGATTGTTTGTTCGGCTCCCTTTTCGCCAATACCGAAAATGTCTGTTCGACGTTCAGCCAATTTGGCAATATTTCGACTAATTTCTGCCCCGGGCGCCATCACTAAGTCTTCGTCCTGGCGGTCCATTTGTTCACTAAATTAAAAAGGGCATTAAAAAAGCTTTTAAATCGCAAATTTTAATACTTAAACATCGCTCATGTTTTTTTAATAAATTAAAAGACGTAAACTCCAGCCTACCCCATTTTTTCCGGCGAAGTACCTTTTAACTTAAAACCCCCTATTGCCAAAACGCACCGGTCTCGTTGCTCTTTGAACTGTGGGTCGACGGTGTTGTAACGCACATGCTCGTGCAGTTTGTCTGCAGGAATGCGTTCGTTTGTCAGCGGCGAAATTATGTACTTCTCCGTGGAAGCAGCCGCAGTTTTGGACACAGGACCACCACGCGCTGAAAATAAATAAAACCAAGAATTAATTCAGACAATTAAATACAATTATTGCTATTGATTTGGTCCGTACTCGTAAAACTACAAAGTGTCAAGCAGTAGAAATTGACAAATACCCACATTTTTTGGGGTCGTAGTCGCGGATGATTACGCTGCCGGCGGTCGGCGCCGCGGGCGCTGGTTGCGTTAGCGTTGAGCCGGTGTGTTGCTTCTCCGCTCCGATGTTCAATCGTTGGTGCAGTTCGCCAGCCGCATCTTCCGCCGCTTCGATAGCGGCTCGTTCTTTGGCCGTCTCCTCGTCACCTGATTCGGCGCCACCTTCTTCGTCCGATTCGACCTTAGCGAAGGGGGGGGGGGGATTTTTGCAACTAAACACATTTTTAAGGCCCTACAAAAAAGTTTGTGATTGCCTCGAATCCCCTGCGAAATTTACCCCCTTCCCACCCCATGACCTATGCCGGAATATCTTTAAAAAAAACTTAAGATCTTTGTTCCCATTTTACATCCATCGCCACACTCTCAGCCGCCGCTTTGGCCGCTTCCGTACGCTGTTGCAACAGAATTCGTGCCCCGACGTCCTTTGGCGTGCACAGGGGCGGTAAATTCACTAAAAATAAAAAACCGAACCATAAAAGAATTGACAAATAGTTTGAATACAACAATTGAACTAGGAAAACCTTTATGATTTCTTTGCAATGAATCAGGGTAAAAATGAGATGATAATGGCTACACAAACCTTGCTAAATCATTGATTTAACCGGTGGACCTAGGTAATTTAATCGAAATTCAACCCAAAAATTGAAATTATAATAAACCAAATCTTAGCTCACGTGTTTCGCTGGGCTGAAAGTCCACCGTCTGGACAACGACAAATTCGTGCCAGTCGATTTGATTGTACGCAATGCGTTCCTTCTCCACCGCTTGGTCCTCGCGGTCCTTCAGCGCCTTTTGATGGCGGTCCCAACCGACGCGGTAACGCACGTCCTCCAAAATTTTGTGTTGAGTGACCGAAGCACGTAAATCGTCCACAATAGTTTTTGGTGGGATCAGAACCTGAATATAAGGATATCAAATGGGATTAAATTACTAATCAACAGCAGTCAACTTAATGGAAATTTCTTTTTGATTTTCATAAACAAACCTTCGTGTACTGCTCGACCAGCTTGGTGAAGTATTGGAAGTTGGAGTGTTGAGGCTTCAAGAAGTCAAACTGGAAGTTGCGCACCTCACGGTTCATTAACTGAGTGAGAAATTGACGGCCGTTTCGCGCCACAAATAAAGCGGTCAAATGGATGAGGTCCCTGAAAATAAGGGTTGTGATTCCGAAATAACAAAACGATGGAAAATTAAACACACAGTAAAAGACAAAAAAAGTGGGAACTTGGGTAAAAAGGTCAATTCGCCACTTACAAATCGAATGCGTTCAGAGTCAAAGGGTCGGCACAGAATTCGAACGGTTTGGGCGGCAGCCGCGGAATAAATTCGGCCCGCTGCACATGCTCACGGACAGCCTCCGGCAACTTCACTTTGGACTGAGTGTCCGCCGAAACAACGCCCGTCTCAAATTCATTGACCTGACAATAAGAAAGTAAATATAAAAATTGACATTTTGCTTTTAAAAAAACCTTGTTACGATAGTAGGCAAAGTATGGGTCGGTAGGGTTGAGAAAGTTGAAGCGCATGTTGGAAGCCTCGCGCTCTTTGATTTTCATCTCAAATTCCAATCCGTTGCGAGCGACGAAAAGCGCCGTCTTGTCCACAATTGCTGCAAAGTGAAGAAAAATTGTTAGTTACAATAATATGGAGTAATTATGAAGACGAAAATGGCAGAATTCACTAAATTGAAAAAGGCGAACTTCGAATGTCGGGCGGTGGAATGATCAGCCCGACTATTTGTTTGCCACTCATTGACGGTTCGATGTTCTGCGCGTCCTCCTCCCGATTGGACACGCGTAATTCAGCCGGCACCGCTGGAGCCGCCGGTTGTGCCGGAGGCGGCGGTCGACGCACCAACGGTTTATCATCATCCAATCTGGGGATCACAATTTGCAAGGGCGGCTCTTGTGCCATGATTTGAATAAGCTAGTAAATGGTTAATCAATTAGAATATTTTTTTTTTATTTTATGTTATTTTTGAAATTATTTAAGAAAATGGAATTTCGTAAATTTTTTTTAAATTTAGGTTTTGGGTTAGCGAGGCTTTTGAAAAATAGGTATTATATTTGGCGTATTGTTCATATTTAAATTTAGGTTAAAAAAATAAGTAAAAGCTAAATGAAAAAATGATGAATTTAATTAGGTAGTTTTAGTGAAATTAGCAACGGAGCTTCCATTTAATAGGTGTTTTAAGTCCTTAATTATACAAACTCGAATAATGATTTTTGTATGTTCATGATGAAATAGCCTGAAAGATGGAGAATGTTAATTTTATTTCTTGTTTAATTCAGACTTAAAAAGTGCATTTGCGCCATTTGATTTTAAATATTTTTGCTGCCAACGATGTCAAAGTAATGTCGTTAAACAATAAGGCGTTTCTTGTCTTTTAAATATATCTTATTTGATTTTAGCATTCATACTCTCGGCGGTGACGACGATAACAAATCTCGACG
This sequence comes from Heterodera schachtii, assembly GCA_023374025.1. Taxonomy (NCBI): domain Eukaryota; kingdom Metazoa; phylum Nematoda; class Chromadorea; order Rhabditida; family Heteroderidae; genus Heterodera; species Heterodera schachtii. The sequence continues at coordinate 455,040 of SIJG01000070.1, read as the reverse complement.
AAGGTCCAACTCAAGTGACGATGAAAACAGCGATGAGGGGAGGCAGGGCTTTTTTGTTGGTGGAAGTGAGCGCAGGTAAAACCAACAAATGTTTTAAAGTTGAAATTTAAATCTTATTCCCTTTAATTCCAAATATGTCCATAATCTCTTCTCTCTTTCCCTTTTTTATACCAATTAAATCACCAGCCTTACAACAAATTTTTATTTCAGTGGACAGGAAGTGTTGGGGCCGAACCGCAACGAAAACGTTTCTGCTGACCATTTCTTCGAGGCAATTCGGCGCGCTGGAGCGGAACGAATTACGCAAGAACAGAACGAGGCACTGAACACGCCGAGACAAACCGGCGGAGGTGATGGCCAGTCGCAGGTGGCATTTCGACTGGGCGGACACGGAATGGAGAGTGAACGAATCGGAGAGACGTCGGCGACCGCGGGGGGTACCAGTCGCCAGCAGGCGCCGGTTGTTGTAAGTTTTCAACAATTTAAGTAAATTTTCGCATTAATATATGTGAAAATGACAGGGATGCCAAACGAAAATATTTTGGAAATTGCTAAAAAAAAATGCCATTTTCACTTTGTCATTTTGTTTTACTCATATGAAGTAAACATTTACACATTATATTCCTTAGGTTCGTCTCGTGTTTTGGAACAATGGCTTTACCGTTGACGATGGGCCGCTCCGACAATTTCAAGACCCACAGAACCGGGAGTTTCTTCAGGCCGTTATGACAAAGTTCCGTCCCTGGCATTTTTTAGGAATTGTTTTATGTTATAGGCGTATTCCTGCTGAGCTGACAATGGCTGCGCCAGGCCGTGAAATTGACTTGCGAATCGAAAAGAAGGGCACGGACTATGAACAGCCGAAGACGAAGGCATTCTCGGGTCAGGGCAACCAACTCGGGACAATCACGCCGAACGTGGGAGGGGCGGCGGACGTTGTTTTCGTTGATGCGCCGCCGAAACTTACGGAAGAGGGTCTGCATTTATTTTACCTTCATGATTACCGACATTACTGACAATGAAAAGTCCCGCCAGGGAATGTTCTTCGGCCTCGAAATTTTAGCGGTCCATTTTTGTTTAGAAACTGCCAAATTGGTGGAACAAGCCCAGGCCGAACTGAAGGTGGATGACAATTTGCCAACCACTCGCATTCAAATTCGAATTCCGGACGCCGCACGGCCCATCGTCGCGCGCCTTAACCAAACGCACACAGTGAATCAGCTGCGCATTTTCATTGTCACGTAAGGATGCCAAAAAAATATTTAAAAATTGTGTTCAAAAACCCATTTGACAGACGCCGAGATTCAGACGGAATTTGCCTCCCCCCCAAAAAAAAATTTTAAAAATTTCTATATGCTTTATAATTTCCAAAAAATTTTATCTGCGGTGGACCTCATTTACCATTATTTTTTGAAAATTTGACCCAAAATGGCAAAAATTCTCTTTTTTTGGCGCAAAACCGCTACAAATTCCTTTTTTTCGTCCGACGCGCGCTCAATATTAAATCTCGTTTCTATGCTGCTGTCATATGCGAATTGTACAAATGAGGAATTTTTAAATTTTTCATTTTCAGTGCCGACCCGAGTTTGGCCTACCGTCCCTTCCGCCTTATGACTTCGTACCCGACCCAACCGATTGACGACGAGGGACTCAGCGTTAAAGACGCCGGACTGCTCAATGCGACGGTGTTGGTCAAATTTGAATGAGTGCCAGACGAATGATTGAATTACCAACTTCAACGGCGTATTATTATTTAATTATTGTTCTTTGCTTGACGTGATTTTAAAAAATTTTGAATTGACCAATTATGTCCTTTTTGATTAAGCTTTTTTTTTGTTGCTCAAATGTCCGAATCGAACCGTAATATTATATGGCATTGGTTTATCAACTCATATATTGAAAGTTCACAAAAATATTAAATAGTGTCTAAAGGTTTAATTGATTGTTTGCAAATCTTTTTGGAACTGAGAGGCCAAAATTGAAACGCTGTATTTAAAGACACATCAAAATTTTAAAGTTCTGTCGTCGAATGGACATTGGCAACTGTTGCATTTGCTTGGGTGGGTTTGGCGTTGCGCAGATGGGCGTGCTGCCGTGCCTGCACACTTTCCACCACTCGTGCATTGAGCGTGCGCTGGTCCAAAGTGCGCAGTGTCCGCTGTGCCGTCGGCGCGCCACCGTCGCGCAAATTGTGAGGCCGAAAAGTGAAGGGAGCGGCCGCGAGGCGGGCGATTTGGCGAAAAAGATTTTCGTGGGTTAGTGGGCATATGCCATTGAATGAATGAACAATTAATGTCAAATACAGATTACCCTCAAATTACTCCCTCGTACTCAAAATTTCTAAAGACAAAACGTCGTCGCGGGAAAAGAAGCGTCCATGTACATAATGTCGCCGCAAAAAAAAAATATTTAGAAAAAATAGACGTTAAAAAAAGCAATTTTTCTTTATCTAACCTAATTCGAAAAAAAAATTTATTTTATGAGAAATGGTAATACTGGAGAAACTGAGTTTCTTATCACGAACATAGGGTAATAAATGTTGATTGTGCGGTGTATGTCCCGCGACGTTTTTGGGTACACCCCAAAATTTTTTACCTAAATTCATTTGAAAGAAAACTTCTTTTTTTTTGTCATTGGGACTCCTACATAATTGCCGACTTCCAATTTGATAATATGATGCGTTTTAAGCCCTGAGTGAATGATTTTTTTTTTTTTTTTGTATGTTCGTGATTAAATAGCCTGATTGATGGAGAATGTCAATTTTATTTCTTGTTTAATTCAGACTTAAAAAGTGCATTTGCGCCATTTGATTTTAAATATTTTTGCTGCCAACGATGTCAAAGTAATGTCATTAAACGATAAGGCGTTTCTCGCCTTTTAAATACATCCTTCATTTTAGTATTCATACTCTCGCCACTAACGATGATGACAAACAGAGTGACAATGGAAATAGCGATGAGGGGAGGCAGGGCTTTTTTGTTGGTGGAAGTGAGCGCAGGTAAAACCAACAAATGTTTTAAAGTTGAAATTTAAATCTTATTCCCTTTAATTCCAAATATGTCCATAATCTCTTCTCTCTTTCCCTTTTTTATACCAATTAAATCACCAGCCTTACAACAAATTTTTATTTCAGTGGACAGGAAGTGTTGGGGCCGAACCGCAACGAAAACGTTTCTGCTGACCATTTCTTCGAGGCAATTCGGCGCGCTGGAGCGGAACGAATTACGCAAGAACAGAACGAGGCACTGAACACGACGGGACACACAGCCGGAAGTGCGAGTGGTCGCCAGCAGTTGCCGGTTCATGTGCGTTTTTCAACAATTTATGTAAAAAAAAACATTTTCACTCCCGTTGTCAGTTTACTTAGAAACGTAAACTAAGCTTTCTGTTCCTTAGGTTCGTCTCGTGTTTTGGAACAATGGCTTTACCGTTGACGATGGGCCGCTCCGACAATTTCAAGACCCACAGAACCGGGAGTTTCTTCAGGCCGTTATGACAAAGTTCCGTCCCTGGCATTTTTTAGGAATTGTTTTATGTTATAGGCGTATTCCTGCTGAACTGACAATTGCTTCGCCGGGCCGTGAAATTGACTTGCGAATCGAAAAGAAGGGCACGGACTATGAACAGCCAAAGACGAAGCCATTCTCTGGACAGGGTTACCAACTTGGCGGACCGGGTCCGTCAAATGCCTAATGGTATGGACGAACTGGCCGCTTTGATAAATATTTGTTGAATGATTCTACGTGTGTGTTTTTTATGAGTCGACTTCATTCATTTGCTTCTTTGACTTTTTGCCCTAAAAACCGAATCAAATTTTTAAAGTTCGTTTTGGTCAATCATGATGAAAAAATACATCAAATTTTGCTCAAACAAAACATGCTTTGTGTTGAAGGTTTTAAAATTAAATTTTGTTGCCGAATGGACATTGGCAACTGTTGCATTTGCTTGGGTGGGTTTGGCGTTGCGCAGATGGGCGTGCTGCCGTGCCTGCACACTTTCCACCACTCGTGCATTGAGCGTGCGCTGGTCCAAAGTGCGCAGTGTCCGCTGTGCCGTCGGCGCGCCACCGTCGCGCAAATTGTGAGGCCGAAAAGCGAAGGGAGCGGCCGCGAGGCGGGCGATTTGCCGAAAAAGGTTTTCGTGGGTTAGTGGGCGGATGTCAATGAATGACTCACAATAGCTATTTGATTTATGGTAAAAATAATACCAAACGAACCCTCTGCCCGCCCCAATGATTGAGTTTCTGTGTTTTTATCACTAATATTTGATTCGTATTTTCGATGGTTTCGCTTTATTTTCCCTCTTTTAATTAGGAATGGCAATTAAACAACATTTCCTTCCCTCAGGCCATGCGTGCCGCGTTGGCTTTTTACGACCGCACCGTTCGCCAACGCTCCGCCGATATTTCGTCAGTGGGCGACGCACAGCGCGAGGAGTTGAAACTTTGTCTCAATGTGCTGTTTTTATGTTAATTTTCTCAAAATTCTGAGTGGTTTTTTGTGATTTTTTTTAGTTTTACAGCCGTTTTTTCGGCTTTTTCCTTCAAATTTATTTTTTGACCATTTTCAGTCATTGGTCAGCACTTTTGAGAGCGCTGACGCGGAGAGAGAGGCGAAATGGGAACGGCTGAAGCAATTTTTGAGAGTGTGCGGAACGGCCGCAATTTTTGCCGTTTTGGCATTTCTGTTCACTTTGTATTGGCCGGTGAGTGAGCGAAGGATTAACGGTGCTAATTTAAGCAAAAAGTGCCATTCACGTGGGATGAAATTATTCTACAAACCGTTAGAAATTTTTTCTACGGTATAATGAATTTGAAACTTTTCGAACTTAATTTGGGCTGAAACCGCTTTAAAAATTTGAATTTTTTACTTTTTGTTCAAATCCGGGCCGGAATCAACAAAAAAATGAAGGGTCAGCGACCCTTAAAACCTCAAAAACCTGACGCGTAAAGAGCTGCTTTCTCTCCCCCCCCCCCCCCTCAAATTGGCCACTTTCTACGCTTCTTTTCGGCTCAGTTGTTCTCCTCTCTGGCGGTTGGCGTGGTGCGCACCGTTTGGACTCTGATCACTTCTCTGCGTGATCTGTTGGTCGCCCATTGGCCCGATTTGCTCTTCGGCGGTTTGCTCCTCAGCACTTTCGTCGACATGGGATCCTCCGACTCGCAACAGCAGCAGGCGGAAACGGTAAATGCTGTGGAGGAGCCACAGAATATGGCGGAATATGATCGATGATCACTCATCCCCCCTTTTTGTCACTTAACATTTGCCTTTGTCATTTATACTAACAATAAGTTTTACTTTTTATTTAATTCACATTGAATTAAATTTAATGGCTATAAATGCTTAATGACTTCACCATTTAAAAAGTTGCTTTCCTGATTCAAATTCAATATATCCCTTCTGGCAAAGAAAAACAAAAGCTTTCTACCAAAAGTTTTCAATTTCATTAAACTTCCATTAAAATAGCTCACAATCAGAAGTGTTTTGGGCCATGTATAATTTGTTTGTTCTCTATTTTGTACAGAAATTTCAACAATAACAAAACAACAATGATATCACGATAAGCAATTAGCTATTTTCTTCGGTCCCATGTGAGAACACTTTAACCGTCGAGTCCACCGAACCGCTGCAAATAAGGCTCGGCACTGTCCAATCAACGCACAGCACGCGGTCCGAATGGCCCATCAAATCATACAGAGCCGCCCTGGGGCTGCTGAAATTGGACACAAAAAACATTAAAGCAACAAAAAAAAAGAATTTCTTAAAATTCAAGTCCGCGAAATACACCCCCCCCCCCCTCAACAGTCAAAAATTTATGAAGACAATATTGAGTACTAATAATGACATTCTAAATATAAAATTTGTTTTAATCATTCGCTAAATACCTACTCGACGCTTGTGCCAGAAACTCACCGGACGTCCCACATTTTAACTGTGTTGTCATAGCTGGCCGAAACAAACAAGTGCTGGTCGGTTGAGTGCCAACAGACATCGGACACAACGCCAACATGGCCATGGAACGATGCCTTGACCATTGAGCCATCTAATGGCGAAATTAATTAGAAAAAAGGGGAGGGGCATTTAGTTGGGTCACCAACCCCTGGAACGAAAATCCCAAAGCCGAACCAACGAATCGACAGAGGAGGTCAGCACAAGGCCATTGGCCGGACGGACGGAAAGTGCGGAAAAGGCTTTATTCGAAGTCAGCGTGGAGATGGGGCCTAAAAAGGCAGAAAAAGGGACAATGACACGAAAATAAATTTAAGTTTGTGGAGCAATTGAAAAACAAGCAACATTGTTTCGGTGTGTAAATTTTGAAAAAATAGCAAACTTTTTGAATGAATAAAAAATTAATTAAGATCCACTTTCATAATTTTGAATGCCGACCCAACATACCTTAAATAGTAGGGGGGGGGGGGGGGGGGGTCGACCCAACTTCATACGAACGAATATGAAGTCCCCCCCTCTTTCGGGCCCTCATACGAACGAAGTCAGGGGGGGTCGACCCCCCCCCCCCCTATTTAAGGTATGCGACCCAATTCGAGATTTATTTGTTGCGCGGGGGGCTTAGACCAAAAATTCCAAATTAAATGGACAAATTTCATTTTGCGCATCCATTCCCTTCCCAAAAATCACCTGCCAATTGGAGGTCCCACAGCATCAGCTGATGGTCCCATGAAGCAGTGATCGCCTGGCCCGAGTTGGACGGATGCCACGCGCAGCCGACCACGGGCTCGCGATGCGATTCCAAAGTGACCATCGGAGTCTGCAAAATACAAATTTAAAAGAAATCATTGTTTATATTGAAACATTTGATTTTTTTAAATTTATTTGTTAAATGTGCGACATATTGAACTACGACCATTCACTGAACATTTGCGGTGAGGTCGCCCTGTGAAATGTCGAGAAGCAAACGCATCATTCTATATTGGCACGACTGTATTAACAACAGCAAAAAAGTCATGACACAGAAAGGAATGCCATGAAACGCAGAAATATTCAAAAAAAGGGAAATGTGCCGAAAATAAATTCAAAAACATTTTACAAAATATACATAAACCCACAATCGTTGGCACGTCCATTCGCATACGCTTTGTCGAGTTCATTCTCGTTGTGTTTTTGCCCGCCATTGGCATTCCATTCTGATTACCTTAAAATTGAATTGTGAAATATTTGATTTAAAACTTAATTAAAAAAACCTCTGCTTTCAATGTCCCAAACCTTCAAGCATTTGTCGAATGAACCTGAAATGGCACGATTTCCTAAAAAAAGGGAAGAAAGAAAATTAATGTTTAATCAAGAAGAATGAATTGCTAATTCCATTCAATTTTAAGTAAATTGCTTGGCAGTGCCAATCCAAACGCGAAGGATTGTTTTTCCTACAATATCCAAATTTTACCTCGAGCATTTATCGCAACACATTCGACAGAGCCTAAATGAACAGAAAAAAGGGAATAAATTATGACGGAAATGAGGAAGCAAAAAACAAAATATTTTAATTAAAACAGTCAAATTTTGAGTGTTATTTTAAAAAATTACGCTGGTGGCCCTTGAAAATTGCCATCGGCTCTGCGCGCCATTTCCCTTTGCCTCGGCTGCTTTGAGCCTCATTTTCGTCTTCGTCGTCCGCCCTATTCTGCGCCCGCAGTCGCACCAAAGTCAAAGTTTGGTTTTGGCCTCCACTCAAAGCGAAAGTTGCTAAAATTTTGATTTTTACATGTACAAAACGTTAAAAATGAGAGAAACAAAGGGCGCGGAATGTAAGAAAACGCGATGACAAAATAATATACTTTAATGGCATAAATGCAAATGCCATTAATTTTCCCACCGTCCGTTCAAAATGCCAATAAAAGTGGATTTTATGAATTATTCGGGAGAGATTAGGGGGATCAATTTTGAACTCCGCAAAAAATGTTTACTTCCGTCGTCCCGAGTGAATGTGTCCACGCATTTCAACGGTTCGTCATTCAATTGTTTGACGACGGCTCTGGTCCATTCACCGGCAAATTCCCACACATTCAGCAGACCGGCAAAATTCACGGACAAAATACTAAGATAATGCTTTATAAAATGTCCAAAACACTTGGTAATTTGCTCACCAATTGTCGCTCAATGTTCTCAGACCGGCCACCCATTGCGCTTCGTTCAGTTCGGCGGTCGGCCGCGGGGCGGGCGACTGGCGAATGCATTCGATGCGCAGCACATTCTCCAGGGACAACTGTTGCTGCTCGACCAACTCGAGCAGAGAGCAGCGCAACAGCACGGAATGGAGCAGAAAGTCGAATTGGACGGGCTTCCAACTGTCTGAAAAGAGGAGGAAGAGAATCAACGCTAACAATTGAAAAGACGAGTTATATTTGAAAGTCGAACAACCCGAAAAGCACCGAACATTTTAAGTGAAGAATGCATTTGCAAGAGTTGCATAAAACATTTGAAAAATCATTAAAATGAAAGCACCATCGTTCATCGACCCGATTTGGTTGATCAACACATTGAGTTGGTCCGAGTGCGAAGACGCGGGCACATTAATGGACTCGGCAGGCAACAAATTCTTACACCTAAACAAGGATGTTTTTTGTTTCTTTTTTTGGAAAAATAATCGTTTTCTATGTATGATAATGAATAGACGCTTACTCTTCTTCGTCAGTGTAAAACGAAATATGAAATTGCGCTTCATCTGGCGCGGCCACCATTGTTAATGATAATAATTAACAGTTAAATTATCACTTAAAGACTCCCTAAAATAGGAAAATTATTTTCTGTTCCAACATGGTCCGAGGTCCATGTCCAAACTTTTTTAAAACGTCGAGGTTTTAAATAAAATTTAAAGTAAAAAAGGAATTTTTCTTGTTTACAATTAAAAGGAACGATGCTTCTAGCTTCTAGTTAAGAAAATTCCAATTTAATGTCATAAAAATTATTTTAGTGGGTTTTCGGGAAGATTGACCACGAATTTGACAATCAGTTTGACCAATTTGTATACCGGACCGGACAAACAAAAAGTCAAAATTTTTAAAAGAAATTCGTACTTTTCGTTTTAAAATTGAATAAAATAAGCAATTGAAAGTGAGTATGGTGTTTTAACATTTATTTGAAAAGGGCGCTTGTTGTTAGCTCCTTTAAATGGTGCATTTTAGTTCAATCAAATGTTGCTTAAAATACCTAACTAGTTTTATACAATCAAGCAACCATCTAACAAAGCAAAAAGTATGTTGATCATGAATCATGGTAAATAAATAAGTCGGATAACTTCGGAAGTGTTCGGTTGTTCTCAGTCTGAATTTTTCGGGCGCAATATCCACGGGAGCGCACACAGAAGCAAAAGAGAGGCAATTAGGCTTTGTTGGCCAAGGAAAAAGAGGACAACGATCATTCCCATGTAGGGATAGAACTCTAAGTTGCCTTTGCCTTTCCCCTTCCGCTTCTCCAATTTTATTAATTTTCCATTTTTCTGAGTTTTCTTTGATTTTTTGTCATCATTTCCTTCGCTTTTGCCATCGTCGGCTTTCTCCTTGTTTTTAAGAACCGCATTGACCAGGTCGCTGGGCTTCAGCTGCTGGTTGGCCTTGGCCTTCAACAGTTTGCCAATGCCACTTTTTGCCTTTTGCTCGGGTGCCAATGCCTTCGCACACTCTTTGAACGATGCGTCAAATTCCCCAAGTTTCGCCATGCCCTCGGCATTTTGTTCCTCTTCAATTTGCTCCTCCTTCGTTTGCATTTGTGCCAAAACGCATTGTCCGGTGGCAATTAGCGCCGATTTCCCCCAATTTTGTGCAATTTCCTTCGCTTTTGATGTTCCACCCGCGCACATTTCAATCATTTTTTGCCCCATTTCTTCTCCTACACATTCATTGGCTGTCTTTGTCCCCAATTTGGCCTTTTCCCACAATTTTTCTGCCATTTCGCACCCTTTGGCCAATGTCCAATCCATCGTCTGCTCTGAGAAATTTGCGATCATTTCTAAATTGCATTTTATTTATTAATATATATTTTATTTAAACTTTTAATTTCTTCAATTCGTTCATTCTGTTCTCTATTGTTTTCTATGGCATTTATTTCTGTGTTTTCTTCTTCATCTCTAATTTTCACGGTTGCAATGTTTGCCACAAAAATTGCCATAACGAAAAGCGCAAGGAAGCGATGCATTATGAATTAGATAATAATCCAGGCTTATCGCTTGTGATCTTTTGCCAAAGTGGTTATTTGAAAATGAAAACCAAAAAAATCCCCTTTTGGTAGGTTAAGTTAAGGGTAAATGGATCAAAAGGGTATACCGCAAATTTTCACTTTAACCTGTAGATACTGACCGGTACTGCAAAAACAGACAGGTAAATCGACGACCTTTTTTGCTTTTCACACCACTTTTTGACGGCGCGGGTACCGGTACCGTACTAGCCTATTTCCTAGTTTTCATAATAATTTTTGAAAATTAATTTGTCCATTCGATCAATTGTTTTTGAAAGTAATGTCTATTTTGGCACTAGCGCCGTTAATTTTAATTATTAAAGATCAAAAAAAAATTTAAAAAAAAATTCAAGCTTTTATAAATATGAATATCTTTTTGAGTTATCCATGCTTATACATATGAAATAAATAAAATATAAAATAATAAATAAAAAGCATTACATTTACATATTTATTCATCCATACAATCACAACCATCAATAAAATGAGTCAATAAATCAATCACAAAATCGAAAAAGCATAATATTTGAAATTAAAATTATTATTAAAAAAATAATGATTTAAAACATTTGAAAATCGAATTCGAACAATTTATAAAACCCTTAATTATTCTGGCTAATTTATCAGAGTATGGATGAGGAGAGATGCTGACAAAGTCGGGCGCCGGAACCAATCCAATTCGAAGTGCAAGTTAAAAATTGCGTGTGCTCACAATGATTGAATGATTTTCTATGGTAATTCTTGGTGCCAAGCAGGAATCCACTTTTATTTAGGCTTCTGACATTGTTCTATCAAATGATACCAAATTATATACATATGCTTTAAAATTCGAAACGGTACGCGCATCAATCGACCGAAAGGTTCCGATTATTTCTTTGTTTGTCACCCCCGTGAAATATTTTTTTTATAATAATTTTTCTAGGCTAATTTTTGATGCTGAAATCTGACGTTTATTTTTAGCCATAACGAGTTTTACGTGAAATTTTCTAAGCACTGGACACGAGAAGATGGAATCAACTGATAAGAAATAATACGATATTGTATTAAATTAATTGATTTTAAATTTAATGTTTTCATGTAAAATTTCACGTAACTCAATTAGAATTGATTTTATATGTATGTGTGTTCGTTTCAACTATGAAACTTTGGAAGTGTCTAACAAAAATGCGACACGAAAGTGAAGCAAATGCCAAAATACAACAAGCACCATTTAACAGAATATTTTTATTAAAAGATGATTTTTTTGTTTTTTTTTAACCTCCTGAATAGCAATGGCTTTTCAAACGCTTCTTTCGGAAATGGGACGGAAGAAGCGAAAGCCAAAAAATGTGAATAGAGACAATAAAATAATTAATAACAAAATAATTTTACGCATTTTTGTGAATGAAATAATAATAATAATTTAATAATGAAAAGGGAGCGGATTTTTAAGTTTTTATTTGTTTTTTTTTTTGCGACTTTAATTCAATTAGAAAGGCACGGCGTCCCATTTTGATCCGTTTCGCTTTCGCTTCTTCTGTCCCCATTTCCGATAGAAGCGTTTGAAAAAGCCATTGCTATTCAGGAGGTTAAAAAAACAAAAAAATCATAAGGATTTTTAGAGGCCTGCGCTGCTCCGATAGGCGCCGGATTTTAATGAATTTGTTAATAAAATTGTTCGAATTTTTAAACGAAAAATAAAGCAAATTATTCTCGACTTCAAATGCGGCATCTCCCCACCTTCTTTTTAGTCATTTCTTCATTAATTCACAACGAGGAAATTACGAATTAATTAACAAATTAAAATCCGAATAAATAATTGCTTCAATTTCGCTGCGATTATAAAACGGAGAGGAGAAAATCGGCAGAGGAAATGCCACTGATGATTTCTCTTTTCACTGCTTTATTTATTTAGCAAAATAAGTCTAACTCCAAATAAGAACTGTGTCTTTTTTTTGCATTTACGAATTTGTTTTCCATTTTTTAGACATTTTAAATATTTTTGGCAAAATGTCCCCCCTTTTCCTCTTTCTCCTCCTTTCCATCGTCGCTTTTGTGCTTCTCCTTTCCGCTTCTCCCGCCGCGTCCTTCGCTTTCTATCCCGTCCCTTGGCCTTTGACGACGACGCGGTCGGCAGAAGACGACGAAGCGTTTTACGATAATTATGACGACGAATGAGGAGAAAAGCAAAAGGGAGCAAAAGGAAAAGAGAACCAATAACCATGGATAATTAATTAGTTAATTACAATAATTGATGGTGAATTAATTAGTGCGTAATAAAAATTTTGACTGAAAAATCCCCAGTCGCGGATTCAAATTGCGCAGATCGTGGATCGCTCGTCATCACGGTCGCCCCACCCCCTGAAATAGGAATTAATACAAAAAATAATAAAAACTTTCAAATGCTCGCTTTTTGATTTTCTGGAAAAAATTAAAATATACGAATATTTTGATGGTGGGATTGTTAAATACTTAATTTTCTTTGTTGGGATGCGAATTTTGTGCTCCCTTATGTTTTTTGAAAGTTGCCTTGTAGTCGCATAACGGGAAAGTACCCATGTAAATTCATAGAAAACTTTTTTGTCCAAAAAAACGACAGAATTTGTTACAAATGCAATAAATAATAAATGCATCACTAAAAAGGAAAAAAAAAACAATTCTTTCTACGTTTTTTTGCATTATCAAATTTTCTTCAGCAGCAAAAAGCACAAATTCTTTTTGGCATTTTTTCATTTTTAATTTTCTTTTGCTTTTGTTGGCACAACGACGGGGTCAGGAAGAAGGAACAGAAGGAGCAGAAAGGCAATTGTGCTTATTTGACCGGTGATGAACAGGAAAAAGATCATTTTGATGTAAGTGTCGTATCCGAATTGTTTTTTCCCTTTTCCTCCGTTTTTTCGCTTTTGCCGTCGGTGCACAAAATTTTTTTGTTTTTCGTCGTTAAAACCTTCGGGGGATTTTTGGCCAATTTCGTGCTCAAAAATCGCCTCGTCGAGCAGCACTTGGACCAGGTCGCTGGGCTTCAGCTGCTGGTTGGCCTTGGCCTTCAACAGTTTGTCAATGCCACTTTTTGCCTTTTGCTCGGGTGCCAATGCCTTCGCACACTCTTTGAACGATGCGTCAAATTCCGCAAGTTTCGCCATGCCCTCGGCATTTTGTTCCTCTTGAATTTGCTCCTCCTCCGTTTGCATTTGTGCCAAAACGCATTGTCCGGTGGCAATTAGCGCCGATTTCCCCCAATTTTGTGCAATTTCCTTCGCTTTTGATGTTCCACCCGCGCACATTTCCATCATTTTTTGCCCCATTTCTTCTCCTACACATTCATTGGCGGTCTTTGTCCCCAATTTGGCCTTTTCCCACAATTTTTCTGCCATTTCGCACCCTTTGGCCAATGCCCAATCCATCGTCTGCTCTGAGAAATTTGCGATCATTTCTAAATGCATTTTATTTATTAATAAATATTTTAATATTTATTTTTACTTTTTCCTCCATTGTTTTCTATGGCATTTATTCCATAATTTTTTATACCTTCTGCTGAAGTGCATTTCGCAGATGCATTGTTTATTAAATATGTAAAGAGAATAAAAAGGACGTGAAAAAGCATTGAAACTTTTGTTAATTAAATATTAAAATAAATTTATTTTACCAAATTTTATGGGTTTCAAAATATGTAAATTACAAATATTTTATACTTTTTTAAATCTTTTTTTGAAGATGAATAGATTTCTTGGTTTTGGTTTTGCCTATGCTAATTAGGGAATATTTATTTGGGCTTTCAAATGATACTAAAATAATAATTATAAAATTATGGCAATTTTAGAGCATCGGCCTAATAAATATATAATTTCAATGTGCCAATTACACAAAATATTATGTTGCGAAGAAAATATTATTGATCAAAAAATCAATTCAAACGCAATAATAATATTTGAATAAGGCAATTTTAAAAGGAAATTTGTTTTAATTATTTGCCAAATGCACAGAATGTCTTTCTTCCGTTGGAAAAGCAAATTTAGAAAGAAAAACTCGCTTTTTTGCATGAATAAACTTCGTATTTTCTCTGCATTTATTTTGTCAGAGAATTCTTTATTTTTTGAGCTTATTTTTGGGAGAAACAATGCCGAAAGTGTCGAGAGTGTTCCGATCTTGGTTCGTTCATCGTGACATTAATTGCCCGAGACTCACTACGAAACCCCGGCGGACGATGCATTTTTAAATTGGGCAAAGGACGGGAAGCCAACAACGGTTTAGGAATTAATGGATTTTGACCAGAAAATGCCCTCGTATTTCGTCTAAATAATTATAAAAACTGGAAATGCTTAAGATTTGTGATCCCTGCTGGTCTGACTTAGGTTTTAGTTGCTCTTTTATTGCTAACAAAACACTATAAAAATTTGGTGGCCGAAAGAGAATTTATCCATTGGAATGGGACTTACGTAATCCCCCCTCCCCCGCCTTCGAACATTCGCAATTTTCTACTAGCAAAATAATTCGACCTCAAAATTACTTAAATTTTTACTTTAAGTAAATCCAAAAATGATAACAAAATAAAATAAGTCGCAGAGTTTAACAAACTCAAAGTGAAAAATATTTGAAAACAATTAGACGCATCATAAAACGTTTCGCCAAATTGCAATTAGCTGAATTTCGCTTTGGAGAAGTCCATCTCCGGGTGCTGCTCCATAAACCTGAAAAGTGTCAAAACAATCAGTCATTTGCATGGCCTTCTTTTCCCGGGCCACTCACTTCTTCAGAATGTCCTGCTTCTTCTTCTCCTCGGAAGTGGGCAAGCCGAGCTCCTTCTGGCGCTGGTCGTACATCATTTTCTCGACCATTGAGCGCGTTTCGCCGTCCAAATCCTTAAAAAGAGCGCATATTAAAAAAAATACCAATGGAAAGGACACAAACCGAAAGTTTAGAGTTTTCCGGCTGAACCTGAAAAAATTATCGAAATTTATTTGACAAAAAGCAAACGAATTCCCTGGGGAATTGTGGAAAAATTGCAGGGAAAGAGAAGCACTTGCCCTTTTTAAGGGTTTTTGTCCCTTCCGGTTTTTTCCGTTCTGCGTTTCTCTCCCCCCACCCACCTTTTGAGTGTCAATTTCTGGGTCGCCTTCGATCAGTTTGTTCCACCAATGCATTTGGTTGATCTGACAAAAGAAAAGCCATGTAAAATTAAATTAAAATATATTTTTTAAATTTTTAAACGATGGATTCGTTTTGCCAATTTTGCCTGTTGAATAAAACCATATAAAAGATAATTTACCCATTCACATAAATGTGAATATATTCAAACCTTTTCGAGTGTTAAGTAAACGCAGCGTTTGTCCTCGATCACCCAAGTCATCGACTCCACCTTTTTGTTGGAAAAAAACAAATCATCTTACTATAAATGAACGATCATTTGGCATTGGTTTTTTCTTTTTTTGGTGCAAAATCTGCTAAAAATCTAATTAGCACGGCACTTAAATTTTAGAAAATTAAACTAAATAGGTTTCTGGACTGAAAGCAAAAAAAAAAAAAAGATCTTCGAATTCGAGTGCACTTTACAAGTTGTATATTCTTTAAAAACCGAAAATTTTTTATTTCGGTTTTTCTAGTAAATCGAAAGATTGTTTGATCATCTTTAAGTGTTTTTAATCTTCTTTTTTTGAGGATTTAAAAAAATAAGAAAAAATTCTCGAAGGAATTTGTTTTGAAAAAAAGGTTAGTAAAACATCTAATAAATTAAAAAAAATTTCAGTAGGTTGGGGAAAACGAGCTGATTCGCTTCAAACCCCCCCCCCCCTCCGAAATGTTTATTTGTTCCGGGCCTGCTAGTCCACCTTGATCTCCTCGTTGAGCTGTCCATCCATAACCGGCGCCTGGCCACGCAGGCCAACCTTCAAATGCCGACGTTTGACCTCCACAATCACATCTTTTGCCTGAATTTAACCAATTTTAGTTCTGTTCGATAAATGACCATTTGCCAAAAATTGAAAGTTTTCAAATAATAATTTTCTCTGTCCTCCGATTGGGCAGCATTTATACTTTGAGCGGAAAGCCAAGCGAAGGGAAGGGAACGCGCACTTCCAATTCGCCGAGTGTCTGCGTCCATTGGTAACTCTCGAGGTCACAGCTGAAACATTTGTTCAGTGTTTTATTGAATTTGGAAACCAAATTTTTGTGCATTGGAACTGATCCCATCTCATAAAACCCAAAAATAAAAATATATTTTCAGTTCACTTTCGTCTCCTCTCTTTTCCTCGCCAAAAAATTAAAATTACTCATAGAAAGCGTAAAAATCCTCCCCCTCTGAAGATTCGGCTTTTTAAATTATAATTACCCACCCATTGCCCGCGTTCGGTTTCGTTTTGTTGCTGCCTTTCTCCTCTTCCGTTGAAGATGGACCATCTGCCCCACTTTCGCTTGTTTTTTCGCTGCTGTCAATTGGCATTGATTCGTCGGCGTTTGTCGTTTTCTGTTCGGCCAATTTTCTAAAGTTTTTTGGTGTTACATTTTTAAAAATGTTTCCCGTCATGATAGTTATGTAGTGATCGTTTATTTTGTTAGCCTAAAACGAACTCCGCGTCCAATTTCCGCTGCAATTCGGCCGCTTCCGCGTCGGTGAGTTCGCGCACCCGCGTGAACTCCGCCTCCTCCTTGGCCTTTTGGGCGGCCCTTCGCTCGGCTAACTTTCGCTCCTCCGTCTCTTTGCGCATTCGTTTTTGTTCCGCCTCCTTAAATGAATGAAATTGCAAAGGATATCACGAATATCTTGACTTATACGATGTTTTTTTCTCGTGGACCAATCTCGGCGAATATGGTACCAATCGATAGCTCTCGATGAGACAGATCGATCTAGGGGTGGGGGAAGTTGATCCGACAAGTATAAACCGGTTTTTGAACCGATTCAAATCTTATAGTGCCAATTTAGTACCAAACTTAATGCAGGGAAACGTGCAAATAGGTCATTTTGGTTATTGCGCTAAAAAACCGCCGCACACTCGACTACGGCGGCCAGTAGGTGGGGCGAGACTACGGGCTACGGAAGCAGTCCGCGCGTGATCCGCAGGCGGTTGACTGATTGGCGGGGGCCCTTCGGGCCCCCGCAGTCAACCGCCTGTGGCGCTCGTCAGACTGCTTCCTGCGCCCTCCGTCTCGCCCCACTACTTGCTCCGTCTTCGCATGCTCCCTTTTGCGAAAATTTACTTCATTTTGTTTATCCATTTTTCGTTGGTACTGAAATGTCCATTACAAAATAAAAAAATTAATTAAAAATGCCCAATTTTCTTCACTTTTTGTGTTTGGAATCGGTTCAAAAACCGGTTTATACTTGTCGGATCAACTTCCCCCACCCCTAGATCGATCTGTCTCATCGAGAGCTATCGATTGGTACCATAATCGTCGAGATTGGTCCAAGAGAAAAAAACATCGTATAAGTCAAGAGAACCGATATCACGAACTATGGGGATTTGTATCACAGAAAGAACCTTTTTGGCCCCCGAGGCGTGCTTTTCAAAAGCGTCGAGAACGATTTTGCGCGCCTCGTCAACGGAAGCGCCGGTGTAAAAGTCAGTTTTTCGTGAAAGGAACGAAAAAATGTGGTCAAACAGTTCGGGCACTCCGCCGCCCAAGGAAGTGGCTAACGAAAGCAGCACTCCGTCCACACGGTCCTGTTGGTCGGATGAAGCGGAAGTCATTGGCAGTTGCAATGAAAATGGAGTTTTATTTAGCAAATTACTCCTTAAATGTTTTTTGGACAACATTATTTGTTAGTCAGGTTATAATTATATGGAAATCCCTATTTTTCTGGACTTGGAAGACACATGAAACGCATTTGACGCTTCTATGATGGAGTTCTAAATCCATACACTATGGGTCGGCGACATGAAGTTTGGGCACCGGGAAGTTTGGGCACCAGGAAGTTTGGGCACCAGAAATTTGGGCACCGGGAAGTTTGGGCACCAAATTAAAGAGTCAAAAAATAAAAAATATTTTTATTTGTCTATAAATTGCAACCATCTAATTTAAAAGCATAGAAAATTTAATCAAGTTAGGAAATAGAAAGTTTTTAACGAATATTCATTCGATTAAGCATGCTTATTTTGCTAAACTCATTACCATTAATTCAATATCAATGCCATACATATGTATTATTTATAACTTATAACATTACAAGGCTCAGTATGTTCGACTTAAAGTTTATGAGTTTAAACAAAATTAGACGGGTTCTTGTTATTTCGGGTCCAACTAAGCCGGTATTCAGGTCTAAGTCCAAACAGAAACTAGTACACGTTTAATTCTACGTTTAAACAACCGTAAGAATTGACAAAATAATAAGATTGTCAGGTTTCCATACATAAATTTTTTGGTTTTCAAGAACATATAAATTTTAAGACACAAGGGTTGCTAAAATTTACTAAATTTTAATGATTTATATAACATTTTATTTATTTATTTTGTTTTATTTTTTTGAAATCCCCCCTCTGGTGCCCAAACTTCCCGGTGCCCAAATTTCTGGTGCCCAAACTTCCTGGTGCCCAAACTTCCCGGTGCCCAAACTTCCGCCCCCCTATGGGTCAAGCCCAGCGGAACCGCTCAGTTCGGCCCCCACAGTTCGGCCCTCACGGTTCGGCCCTCACGATTCGGCCCCCACGATTCGGCCCCAGCTCGTTTTTCCATGTTAGCTTTTTTATTTGTTATCCAAATCAATAAATCTTGGTATCATTCGAAAGCTCTTCACATGCTCTATTAGCCTTACAAAAAGCGGATAGATTTTCAAGCCTAGAAAAAATTTTAGTGAGAAAAAACTTGAAATTTTCGACTTTTTCGCAATTTTCATGTATAACTTTTTTGGTATTTGTCTAATCGCAAAGCAATAGCTTAGAAAAAGCTTCTAAACACCTTAAGCTTTCAAATGATACCAACAATGTTGGATTTGTTTGACAAAGAAAAAAGTTATAGAAAGTTGTAGTGGAAAAACATGCTGGGGCCGAACCGTGGGGGCCGAATCGTGAGGGCCGAACCGTGGGGGCCGAATCGTGAGGGCCGAACTGAGGTAGACCGAAGCCCAGTGTTAGACAAATTACTCATAACGCCAAATAGCATAATTGGCGTAATTTTTTGCGCGCTAATTCAAGATTACACTGGTAAATGCCTTTTTGGTATTCTTTATTTTGATCAGCCATAACTCGCTTCATTCCCCACTAAACTGAATAAATTTGGTATCTAAAAAAAGTTTTTGAAAAGCTGAATATTTTTCTAAGCAAGTGCTAAGCATTTGTCATGTCAGAAAAAAGTTGTGAGAGTTTTAAATTTTCATTACGTTATAACTCAAGCCCTAGGCCGCCGTTTTTAACGAAAATGCGAAAATTGATTATTTTTATATTGATTCTAAAACTAAAGTGATTTTATACCGTTTTAGCGAAAATTGTTAGCATTTGCGAATTTCACATTTTTCATTGGTTAGAGATATGAAAATAGTACGCCAAACGGAGCGGAAAAGAAATAAGTTTTTATGTTATGATTAGGTATACGATTTATAGTTGCTAAAAAGTGCCAAAATTTTTAGTTTTTAGTTTATAAAAAACCCCAAAATAGTTGCTAAAAATGGGTAAATAGTTGCTAAAAAGTTCCGAATTTAGGGGGGTGTAAAATCGAAAATTTTCTTCAAAAAACAAAAATATTTTGCCAAATCATTAAAAATATATATAATTTTTAAAGTCACAAATTCTTGTCAAAAATAAATAAATAAATTTGGAGATGAATTTTTGAGAAATTTTTCATTTCTTAGGGGTGCATTTTTGAAAAAATTTTTGAGTCGATTCTTAGGGGTGTATTTTTGAAAATTTTCAAAAAATTGATCCTTAGGTGTGTATTTTTCCTTTTTATTTCATTTTTGTTAACAAATTTTGGGAAAAACGCCAAAATAGTTGAAAATAATTTTTTTCAAAAATTTATAGTTTTTTAGTTGCTAAAAAATAAAAAACTATAAAATAGTTGTTAATAACTCGAAAAGTAGCTTAACAACCCCCCTAAAAAACATGTTTTTCGTGCATTTCAGGCTACGGGGAGCTCAGGAAAAAAATAGTGAAAAAACTATAAATCGTATCCCTAGTTATGATTAGGGATGATATTTATAGGCTCTAAAAACCGCCAAAATAGGTAGGCCTTAGGCTCTAAAAAACCCCCAAAATAGGCTCTAAAAAATGGAAAATAGGCACTAAAAAAGCTCATTTTTAGGGGTGTAAAATGGCAAAAATTTATTTAAAAATTCTACAAAATCAATATTGAATTACATTATTTTTTTAAATTCAAAAATTGTCCAAAAAAAATTTTAAAGAAAATTTTTAAGAAAATTTTCATTTCTTAGGGGTGCATTTTTGAAAAAATTTTTGAGTTGATTCTAGGGGTGTATTTTTGAAAATTTTCAAAAAATATTCTTAGGGGTGTACTTTTCGTTTTATTGCATTTTTATTAACAAATTTTGGGCAAAATGCCAAAATAGGCAAAAATAGGCTCTTTCAAAATTTTTTAGGCTTTTTAGGCGCTAAAAATAAAAGCCTAGAAAATAGGCACTAATAACTCGAAAAGTAGCTTAACAACAGCCCAAAAAAACATGTTTTTCGTGCGTTTCAGGCCATGGGGAGCTCAGGAAAAAAATAGGCTTTTGCCTATAAATATCATCCCTAGTTATGATATGTAACTTTTGAGTTTGACCATAGACAAAAATAATTTCATTATAGACCGATGCCAGTATTTATTTCTCTATCGGCATGCAAAATTTAAAGAAAATCTGTAAGGCGAAAAAAAGTTCTCTAGAGCGAAATGAATGTTGTTTTTACATCATTAATCGAAGAGATAGTACGCCAAAGTGAGAGAAATTACAAAGAAAAAAAAAGAAACGACGAGATAGTACTAGGCTTTTCTCTGCACAGTGGGGTTGACTCATAATAGTACATAAACACACCGAGTCAAAAAATGAGAGATGCAGAGAAAAAAACATCTCTCATTTTGGCGTACTATTTCTTTGTCTCTGCTAATAGAGAAAAAGTGAATTTCTTCTCTCTAAGAAACTTTTTTTTTCCTCATACAGATTTTCTTAAATTTTGCATACTGATGTAGAAAAATTTTGCATTTTCGATAGTGAATTTATTTTTGTCTATAGTCAAACTCAAAAGTTACAAGTTTAGAACACCCATATCTTTTTTCTAACTCATCAAACTGCTTAACATTTGCTTAGGAAAAGCTTCTCCTCACCAAGAACTTTCGAATGATACCAAATTGTCCAATTTGGTTAGCAAAAACCTCCAAAAATAATTTTCAAAAATCGTCATTTTTTAATTTTTTGGACAAAAGTAAATAAAAATATTCATGTAGCATAACGGACTCGAACCTCCGACCTTTGTCCCTTTACTATCTTACAAAAACCACTTCGCCACACATGTAAATCTTTTTTAACTGGGAGCCCAAAATTGACTCGGTGTGTAAAGATCGGAAAAATTTCCGAAAATTATTTTTAAATTTAGCCATTTTTGATTGATTTCCTTTACATTTGGCGAATCTAAGAAATTTTGAAAATTTATCCCTCACAAATGAGCCGGAACAAAAAATAATTGAGACTGGAAGGGAAAGAGAAAGGAAGAAAAAAGATTGTGCAAAGAAAGAGAAACAGAGAAAAGTAATTAAAGCAAGACAGTGTGTAAAAGACGAACATAGCAAAAGAGAGGATAAAAGGAAAAAGAAAAGCACAACTCTCCCGGCCAAAATTGGTTCTCGGTGGATGAGTGGTACAAAAATGAAAAAGCACGCCAGGCGAAGCCTTCCGCGGAACGGCGGAGGACGCTCTTTTTGCCATTTTTAAAAATGCTTATTAAATTTTCAATCCCATTTTTTGTTCTTAAATTGCTAAAAAAATTTTTAAATGGATATTCATCAAATTATTAAAATAAATTTGGTTCAGCGAAGAAATTTTCGAAAAAAATTAGCGTTTTTTGGTTATGCCACACCTCCGCCCCATTTTTCTTAATCCTTTTTTCATTTTTTTAACCATGGAAAATTATTAATAATAATTTAAAAAATATTTATTTTAGTTTGGGATTGAAACTCCATCAAAATTTGATAATATAATTTTTCAGGCACCGAGACTTGGGAGAACTTGGAATTCATTATGGGTCAAGCCCAATGTTAGACAAATTACTAAACGCGATTAGCAATTTTCTAAAGTGCCGAATTTTATTAGATTTCTTAATTGAAAATATATTATGTTTTCTGAATTAAATATCATTAATTACGTAAATATGCAGGAATTGCTTGGTCAAACAGAGAATATTTAGGTATCTAATTTCGTACTTATGAAATTTTGTAAAAAACACAGACAGACAGAATGGCACGCATTCTTTGGCATTCCGTGCAGCGAGTTTTTTAAAAATTTATTTTTGATTTAAGCATTGGAAGTTAAGGAGGAAATTGAAGGGACCACACGGGAGGCAAAAAAGCATATTTAAGAAGGAGGGGGGCCAATGTGACAGTAATTCATTCATTCCTTTGCCGGACAAAAAGCACCTTTCCAATTAAGCAAATGGAAAATCAGACAAATGACAGCGAAAATTCATTTACCGAGGCACAATTGGTATGAAAGGGAAAGGAGGACAGACGATAATTGCTTACGGTAGTAAGGGTTGAGAGTTTTCTTACTGTAAGCAAAAAAAACTTACAAAATTGGCAATTGTTGAAAGATATCTAAACAAAACCTGATAATTCAAAGTTAAGGAAAATTTATATGTTTTGTACTTGCTTTTTTCCTATAAACTATTTTTGTATAAATTCTTTTTAAAGGCATTGCTCCGCACGTCCATCTTCGTCTTTTCCGTCACAAAAAGTGTCCTTTGCCTGATCGGCATTTTGCTCAATTTGTCCTTGATTTATGTCACTGTTCGTGCCAAATGGCTCCACGGCATCTGCAACATCTTTTTGCTGATTTACGATGCTTCGGTAATCCCTTTTTTGGCAGGCGTGCCATTCTACCTGAACCAATTTGTCCAGGGTAATTAGCTAATTGATTCACTAAATCTTTTTTTTCAATTGAGCTTCGCCGTTTAGGCTATCCCTCAATGAAAGTCTCGGAATGCCTTATGTTTCAGTTCGTGCCATTGTTTCTGTTCTGTGGCTCGTTTCCTCTAATGCTTTTCATTGCCATTGACCGTTTAATTGGCGCTGTCTTCCCAATTAAGTATTAATTAATTTGTTGCGTTTTATTAAAAAATATTTAAAAATTTCCCTTAATTTTGAATTACTTTAGGTACAGATCGGTTAAAAAATGGTCAGCTGTTGGCATTGCGTTGGTTCTGTGCGCATTGTATTCCTTCTGTTATATGATCATCGCCCTACAAAATGCCTTAAGGGCTCAATTGTTTGAATTTTGAAATGAATTACTATTATTTTTTAAATTATTATCAAATTCTCAGGCCAATTGCTTGTACAACGACCGCTCCGCTTGGCAGTGCGGTGAACGCATTGGCAAAGACGAATTTTGCGTTGGAATCTATCGCCATTTTTATTTACATTTTCATTTGGTTGCACATGAACAAAATGGACAAAAAATCGCGAAAAGAGAATGGGAATAGCATAGGCAAGAAAAAAGAAAGAAAATGAATGAAGGATTAGTTAATTAGTAGTCAATCAATTAGTTAATTGCCCATCTAATTATGTCATTTGTTAATTGTCCCCACAATTTTTGCCACGTAATTCGAAATTCAGTGGATGTTCGCCGTCTGTTCAAGTCGCTGTTCTCCATTTTGCTGGTCGATTTCGTCGGTTGGTCCACCAATTCCATCTCCATCACTCTTCTCGATTTGATCGGCTTTTCGTCCGCTTCTCCCAAAGCAACCGATCGCATTATTTACTTTTTTATCACAAGTTCCCTAAACTATATGACGTACATTTCGGCCTGTTCGAACTCAATTGTGCTCTATTCGTTAAAGTAATTTTGCCCTTTCCTAATTAATTGCCTTAATTAATGCCCTTTATCGGGAGAATTAATTTTGCTTTTGCCCATTAGCCAAGACTATCAGCGGGCATTTGACCAGTTTTTGCCCAATTGGATGGTCAAATTAAAAAACGCACTTTGCCGCAAGCACAACACTTTGGTTGTGCCGAACAACGGAATAATTGGCAAATGAATCCGAACAAAAACAATCAGTCGAAGAGCGCAACGACAAAGTGAACCAAAGCATTGATTGATCACTCACTGATTGATTGATCAAAGATTATTGCTTTATTGATTCGCATTAATTTAATTGTTTAATAAATTGGCAACCTTAACAAATTATAAGTGCTTCATATAAGTTGGTATTCATGGAAGCCGAAAAACCCGACACCATGAGAAAAATTTACAAAATAAATAAATTCGACACCGTATCCTGTTTTTTAAAATGTTCTAAATTTTAAACTGAAAAATATTGCTTTTTTGAAGCTTTTTATGGGGAACTAGGTCCATAGGTGCCGATAATGCCATCGGGGGAAAACTTTTGCGTATTAATAGTAGTTAACCCCCCGTGATAGTCGAAACCTAGTGCGGTGCTCCCTTTAATTTGCCGCCGCGGGCGTGGTGGGGCTAATTACCCTTTAATTAGGGTGATACATTCGTGGAGGCCGAGTGGGGAGGCGCTTTGACAAGAGCAGGTTGGACTGTCGTTAATGAGTTGGACAATGACCGAGTGGATCTCGTTCCAGAATATCTGGTGCATGGGTAGCTTCTCACTCAAATCAGGGTATTTAAAGCATCATTTTTTCGTCACCCATCTTACAGTATTTAACCGTACAGCCAAAAGACATTAAAATTACTTTAATAAGAAAATGAAATCAAATAAAAAACAAAAAAATCCAAAGCAAAATTTAAGAAAGATTTTTAAATTGTGTATAAATAAGAATTTGGCATATATATGACCTTAAATTTTTTTAAAAATGGGAAAATATTTGTTTAAATTTGCTAGAAGTAGAAATAATTTACAATTAAAACAATTATTCGCAAAAAACGAAACCGAATCAAATATTTATGCTTCCATAGTATAAAAACAAAATGCGTATAATAAAAAGTTGCGGTGGTGATTTTGCTCATTTTTCAGAATATAAGATTATAAACAAAATCTGCCACTAAATAATTAAAATATTTAGTTTTTGCATTAATTGCCCACCATTTAGCAGTAATTAGTGTCCACTTCCGACCTTGCGACATATTCCGCCTTCAGCTGAACGTTGTAATATTGCCTCCCCTCGAAATCTTTTTTGATTTTGGCCCCAATTTTCGCCAATTTTCCGTTAAAAATGGCTTTTATTTCGTCGGCCAATGCTTCATCCTTTTCACTTTTCTGTTTTTGCACTTTCAGTCCGACTAACCACATCCGTTTTTGATTTTGCATTCTTAAAATTGGAATTTTAAATTATTATTCACATTTTTAAACAAAACTTTTCGTCTTCCGATGATTGCTTAATGTGCATTAATTTCGGAAGAATATGGAAATAATTAATCAGATTGTTGTCGGACGATTTCTCGACAAAATGCAGCAATTCGTGCCCCAATCGCTTCCCAACAAAATGGCAAAATGTTTCGACAATACTTCCGTTCCCAGTGCAAATAAATGTGACAAAATGCTCATACTAAATTATTTATTTTATTATTATTTTATTTAAATTTATTTTTACTTTTTCGGTAAATTTTTTATTGCTGAGAATTGGCCCAATTATTTCCTGTGCTTCGTTCATTTTCATTATTTGAACAAATGCTAAATTTTTTTTTGTTTTATCTTTAGTATTTAAATTTTAATTTCTTTTTTTCTCTGTTTTACCCGATTTCAATTCATTTTGAATGACTTTTGCCGCTGAAAAATTAATTCGACAAGCTTCGTTCTGTTCCGGGAACATTGGCGAAATGATTGGCATGGCCAATTCTTGACTAATTTTTCCCGGCAAAAATTGTTTTTTGAACAACCATTCTCGGCCCGGGCTCCAGACCAGCAATTCGGCACTTCCGTGTTGTTCAATTTGGGCCAATTGTACGGGAATTGGCCATTTCCTTAATGTTGCTCCAATAAATTAGCTTTTTTGCTATACTTTTTACCATTTTGAATAAATTAAGAAAAATTTCTCGATCAAAAAAGGCACTGATGCTTCCGGAAACATCAAGAACACTTTGGCCACCATTATCAATAACATCGACGAGTTCAAATAACCAATTTCTGTCCCGTAGATAAAATTGTCTGAATTTTTATTTATTCATAAATTTTGAAAAAATTTAATAATTATTTATTTTTTATATATTTTCCGTAATTACTTTTGGCCCATAATTCCAAATATGCGAGTACAACGCGCAGCCTTTCGTTGCTATTTTCATTAAACACTTTTTTATTGTAATTTTTGTCCAATTTTCGGACGGACGATAAAATTTCCAAAATTTTTTCATTCATTAAATTCCCTGAAAATAATAATAATTATTATTTTTTCGATTTATTTATAAATTTCACTTGACAGTGCCCTTAGCATTGCTTCTTGTTCGTCCATTATTTTTCTTCTTTCTTGTGCTTTTTCTTTTGTTATTTCTAATTGCCTTTTCTCTTTCAAAATTTTGTCCATTTCAAATTTATCTGAAATTTTAATTTAAAAAATATTTTAATTATTTTTTAATCGATTAATCTAACTGCGAAAGCAACTCGGATTTTCTAAGAGGTCTTCTTGAATTTTCATTTCGCCCTGATTCATTTTTTCGTCGAAATTGTCAGAATTTATAAGTTTTTTAATATTTTCGGTAAAATAATTCGCGAATATTCCAAAATTGTTCAGATTGATCCGCGCATTGTCAGCTGAGGTGGGCAATTTGTCTTTTGATGCAAAAATAAATGCCATTTCAATTGGCACACCCAAAAAAAGGAATTCCAACTTTTGAAGAGCCGACTTTTGCTGGTAATTGTTTCTTTTTCGGAGCGATTCCACCGCCGAATGCTTACAAATATTGAAATTAATTATTAAATCACAAATAACTCAGTTAATTTTGCTCTAGAAACAAAACATTTTTTAAAAATTAATCCATATGGCATTTTCCGTGACTTCCGTCCCTCATTAGTAAAAGTGCCGGGACGAATGCCCCAAAAACGGGGATATTTTAGCCATTTGCCAAATGATTTTTGCTGTTTCCTTCTCTTAAATTACATAATTACCGTGCAAATGATGCAATACAATGACGAATCCGTGCACTTTTGAATTTCGCAATTTAATCTGCCAAAAATTAATTGCCTGTCAAATTGGTCTGACAAAATGCAAATTGATTCCAATTTCTCATTACCCAATATCAATTTGGCAAATTGAATGGTCGCATTGGGACACTAAATGCTTTTATTCATTTTTAAATAATTATTTTCATAAATTTAATTTTTCAAAAATATTTGCTAACCCATCCCTTCACAATTGTTGCCAATTCGTCCATTATTTGTTGTTTTTTGCGCAATTCTTCTTCCGACAAATACCCATTCATTGTCAAATAATTGTTTATCTGTAAAATGGAAATGATATTATTTATTTCTTTTTTTATTTCCACCTCTTTTAATTGGTCCGATTTTTGTTTCGAATTTTCCTCAAAATTTATTTCTTGCCAAATTTTTGCAAATTCGTCCGGCAATGTCCATTTTTCATAATTGACGAAATTTTTCCTCAATTTTTCATCCACAAAATTTTTAAATTCGTTCTTGAATTTGGTAAGCAAATATTCATCTTAAATAAAATTCAAATTGCTTAAATAGCTCCAAATTTACCTATTTTAATTTGTTCATTTAATTTTCCCATTAAAATTAAATATTTTTCCAATTTTTCAATTGAATTTTTAATCTTTTCTTCGTTTTGTTCTTTCAAAAGTATTTCCAAAATTGTTTTCCTTCGGTTTTTGTCCAAATTTGTCCAAAATTTTTCGCTTTCAAAAAGTGCCGCGGCAAATTTGCGCAAGTGCAGCTGATGCCTAACTTTGCCAATTTCGTCATTATTTTCCAAATTCAAATTTTGTGCATTTTTTGCAGCGATTCCCTCCGTCTCAATTCGTTTCAAAAGATGAAAAAGTGTTTGTTCTAAATTTCTCGAATTTATTTCTTCCTCCAATTTGCGCTGCTTCAGTTGGGCCCATTCCTTTTCAATTTTTGCCGCCTTTTTGCTTTTTCCATTCAGTGCTTTCATTGTTTGAACATAATGCCAAATTTCGTTTGCCAAAATGCCAATGTCCAAAAGATGCGCCACCGAATGCGCACTTTCGTCACTTTTTTTCCAATTTTTTTCCTCCTCAAAATGTTCCAATGCCGGGAATCCGACCATTCTCGGCCTCGGCTTTTCGACTCCATTTCGACTTAAAATTTGCATAAATTCGCCATATTTTAATGACAAAAATTCGTTGTTCTCAAAATCGCCTAATTTAATACCGATAAACTCATTCACATCCAATTTTTCCGGCAAATAATTCTCAGTTTTGGCAATTTGATCATCTTTTTTCGTTGATTTCGTATCATTTTCTTTCACAAAATCTCTTGGTTTTGTAATTGCCGTTTTTTCTTTTTTCATTTTTAGTCTTTCTTTTCTAAAATTTTCTTCCTTTTCCACATTTTCTTTCTCTCTCTCTTTCTTTTCCATTGTTTCTTCCTTTTTCTCTTCCCTTTTCACATTTTCTTCAAATTTCTCTTTCTTTTCAACATTTTCTTCATGTTTCGCTTCTTTTTCCACCGTTTCATCCCTTTTTTCTTCCATTTCCAAATTTTCTTCCCTTTTCTCTTCCCTTTCCACTGTTTCAGCCTTTTCCTCCGTTTTTTCCACCTCCTTTTTCTCTTCCTTTTCCAAATTTTCTTCCTTTTTCTCTTCCCTTTCCACTGTTTCAGCCTTTTCCTCCGTTTTTTCCACCTCCTTTTCCACCCTTTGTTCTTCCATTCCTTCTTCCTTTTGTTCATCCAAATTCCCACTCATTTCCTCCGTTTTTTCTTCTTTCGTCCATTTTATCTCTAAGCCAATTTTTTCATTTTTATTTTTCACATTTTTTCTCTTTTTTGTTTTACTTTTTCTTTTCTTTTCGGCATTTTCATTGTCAATTATTTCAATGATTTGGTCAATCCTTTTGAGTGTTGTTAAGTCATTTATTCCCAAAGTCTTCAGCACTTCTTTTGTTCTCTCATTTTCCAACAATTCAATTAAAAAATATTTTTTTACCATTGAAGTTTCAAATTCTAAAAATAATTTTATTGAAAAATCGGAGGGAAATGATTTGGGTGTCATTTCGCGCGGAATGGGCGGGGGGGGGGGGGTAAAGGGGTGCATGCCAGCAGGGCTGCACGCAACTGGATTTGCAATTACGGAAATCCGTAATCCGTAATTACGGGGGTCCAAAAACCCCTTATTTCCCGTAATCCGTAATTTTCAAAAATCAATTTTTGTCAGAATTTTGAAATTTTTTTAAATACTAAATTAATAACAATTAAAAACAGATTTTTGGGATGCATTTTCTTTATATTTTATTTCAATTTTACAAAGTAATTATAATTTTGTGTCTGAAAATTCATTCTTTTTTAAATTTTTAGGGTTCATTTTGGAAAATTTTTTGAAAGTCTGATCATTATAATTGGGTTTATGTATATAATTATTTCAACATTGATAAGAACGAATAGCCAGAAAAAAAATTTCGGGGGGGGGGGGGGAATCCGAAGAACTTTTTTTGCCAAAATATCTGGGTCCGGCGGTGCCGATAGGCGCACCGGCAAAATTTTTGAAATTTAATGATTTTATTAAGTAAAATCGATAAAAATTTTAAAAAAGTGCCAAATTTCCCTGGAAAAATTTTTAATTTTTGATTTCGGGGGGGGGGAATTCCTCGTCCTCCCCTGGCTAAGGTTTTATGAATTTTCATAAAATGAGGAAAAATAGGTGCGACCAAAAATAAATAAAAAATTTCCGATGCCGTTAGCTTCCTAACTCTTTTCTGTTTTTTTGGAATTGGTCCTTAGAAGGCCGTTTCGCCAAAATCTGCCCACGGGAATGAGCCAACCGAGGCCCACACAATTTGGCATTGCTAATTGAGCGCAGCCGACGGACGAAGACCAATTGGGCGCTGTTGGGATGAAAAAAGTCACCGCTTACCCTTTTTCAATTTCTGCGCGAATTGCTGGTCCATTCCGATTAGTCCAATAAGCGTTTGGCCATGCAATTGCCTCATCCATGGCCCATATTCGGCCCAATGCTTTGCCCTCTCAAATTGTTCGGCCCTTTTGCTGCGCCGCAGTGCGGCAAAGTGCCGTCTTCGCCACTCTTTGCTCCGTTCCGTTTCGCTTTTGGTCGGCGGATGGCCCGCCACAATTCGTTCCACTTGGCCTCTGATCTCCGTAATCAGCTCCACCAACTCCTGCTCGTTCTGATCCACTTCGTCCAACCGCTGCTGGTCAAACAATTTGTCGTAAAAGTTGTCCAACATTTTCACACTTAGGGACCAATAAATTTGCACATTTTCCATCACTTTTGCCGGAAATGAATTTGTTGGTGAAAATTGAGAGGAAATCCAACGGATGAACAGAAAAATCTCCGCCTTCATTTTGCCTTCGGTTCTGACCAAATCGTTCACATTGCACAGCAACGCTTCTTCATAATGGGAAATCAGCTGTCGGTCGTCCCAATAATCTTAAAAATTACCAAAAAACAATAAAAAAAAAAGAACATTTTGCAATTAAAATATTTACCCGTAATTATTTCGGAAAGTTCCAATGTTTCCCACAGATTGGCCATTTCCTTTTCCTTCTGTTCCTCTTTTTGATCGCTTTTATATAACAGCTTCCAAAGCCGTGTTCTTCCACCTTCAAAAGTCAAATGTTCAATGATAAGGATTTAATTATTTAAACAAAATATGAAGCAGCCGGTAATTCCCGCCAATTGGTCAACTCAACCCCTAATTTCCCGACCAATTAGTCACCCCTCCCCTCATTTGTCTGTCCTCTTTAAAAGCATTGTCTCCCCACCACCTTTGATCCCTTTGATCATCTCCACCATGTTCAGCTCCGGCTGGGCGAAGCAGTTCACCGCCATTTGCAAGTTCCTCTCCCTCATCCATTCCCTTCGCCATTCCATTTCCAATTTCACATTTTCTTCCCTCTCACAAATGGCCAAAATAAAATGAATGTTTAAATCTTTGGCATCAATGATTATTTTAAATACGTTGCTCAAAACACAGAAAGTTTTGCGAATTATTTGCCCTTTTTCTGCGTCATCGTCCGTCATTTGCCTTTGGAGCAAAAGTTCGTAGAAAAATGCCTTGAATTTTTCCACCGTTTTGGCTATCGCTTTGTCAACCGCCTTCGGTTCGTTGTCGCCATTTGTATTTTTTGCAAAAAATTCCATTTCTTGCAACAAAATCGGCGCAAAAATTCGTGCTTCGACCATTTCCGCTTGTTCCGTGCCCGTTTTAAAGTGCAGCAGTTGGAGCAGCAAACGGTGGAAAAAGATGGGCAAATCTGAACAATTAGAGAAAATTAATTGTTTCGGATGAATCGCGGTGATAATTTATTTGGTCATTCTTATCACATTATCAGCCCAGTTAAATCAATGATAATAACAATGGAAGGGCGTTTTGTCATTTAACTGTCCTCCGTTTTGTGCCAAATTTGGCGGGGATTGCCTACCGAAGTGCATAATTAAGGGTTGGCTCAGCTCCAATGCGTCCAGCAGTTGATCCCCAAATCTGAACCAGAAGTGCTCCTTAATCAAAAAGATGTCAATTTGGCCATTGCCATGACAAAAAAAGTGCCGAAGTTCTTTGAGGCTTTTCAACAGCGTATTTAATGCGACAAAATGAAAATGGTTCAGCGAATTCGGCTTTTTGTACAGCGCAATGACCAATTTGTTTTGGACACTTTCGTCGGCACAATCACTTTCACTCCAACGGAAGTCGCCACTTTCGGAGGCCAAAAGCAATTTCTAATGGAATAAATAATAAGATAATTGCCAGGGTTGTTGAAGGTATAAGCAGAAATTAAGTGTTGGAAAAGAATATTAAGTAGAAAACTTTTAAAACAAATATTCTTTAATCATTTTTAATTTATTTCTCCGAAATTTTGATTATTTTTCAATGTTTTTTATATTTTACAGTGACGAAACATTCGGCCGCTAAGTTAAATTAATATAATATAATTGCATTTTTCATTTTTCACCCGTTCAGTTGGCGTTTTCGTTGCATTGCCCACAAATTGCTCAATAAATTTGTCCCATTTGGCACTTTCCTCCCTCAAAATGCCATTTTTGGCGATCGAATGTGCCAATTTGTGCATTTCGCATAATTCCTCCTCTTCGCTGCCAAATTCTGGCCTTTCAACAAATTCCTTCATGTAATTTTCCAATTCGTCCTCAAACTTTTCAGTTCTTTCTTCAAACTGTTGGCCTATGTCAATCATAAAGGCAATTTGTATTTTGTAGCTCAAAAGCATTGCCAAAATGTGAATTTGGCTTGAATTGTCGCCGCGACTTTCATCTTTGCCAACTGATTTCATTAATAATTCTTTGTACAGTGAAGTCATCAAAAGTGGTAGTTTATCTGAATAAAATGACTATGGTAATTATGGCAATTACATTATTAATTAGGCGTAATCAAAAAAGTGAAATCATCCGCAAAAAAGCGATCAATTTCGCTGTCCATGCGTTTCGCCTTTCCCCTATCAAGTGATGTTTTTAGATCAGAAAACATTTTTTAGAAATCTGAAAACTTTGTATTCATTAAATCCCCTCTCAATCCCCAAAATGACAAAATTGTGCCAATGTTATTAAAATAAATAAATAAATAATTATTATTTAATTGCCTCCTCCTGTTCGTATAATGTCTATTTCTTTCAGCTTTTCCACTGGGATATTCTTTTTTGGGCATTCGATAAGAAGCCGTGATTTTATTTCGTTCTGCGGCGTATTGGTCGTCGCTTTGTTTAAAATCGTTTCTTAATTAAGCAAAAGTTAATTTATCGCATCGCTTGTCGTATTTTCATAATAAATCAATTAGTCATCATTAGCAATTTTTGACTAGCGATGAACGAAAGTCAAGTCGTGGACTCAAATTTCAACACGAGAAAAGTCTCAGGTCTTTGAGAGTGAAATATTAATGAGTTGGGGAAACACTTTGAGGGAAAGTTATGAAACTGCTGGTCGGATTTGAACAGGCATCTTTGCCTTTAATGTTCGCCAGCTGAGAAATTTTTCGTTTTTTTTTCTTTTAAAATCGCAGACTCTCCAACTAATTACTGTAATCAATTAATTAATTATGCTTTTTAATTTATAAAAGGTCCACCAAATAAGGTCCAAAATTGCTTCGAAAAGAATTCCTCCCCGTTCTCTTCTGCAATTTCACAAATTTCTCTGAACAATCCGATCATTTGTGTGATGTTCCTCTTCAAATGGGTTCTGAATTCCTCATTTTCCTTGTACAGTTCCGTAAATCCCTTCTCAAATCGTTCCCCAATTAATTGCCATTTATTCGACACTTTTTGCTCCCCAAATTGACCCCTCAAATAACGCAAAAGTTGGCTCAATTTGATCAGAATGCTTTTTTTGTCTGCCATTTCGCTTTCTTTCTTGAAAAGGTCAAAAATTCGCGTGAATAATTTCCAAAATTTGCCAATTTTGGCCATTTTCTCCCCTTTTTCATTTTTCCCGTCCATTTTCGCTTCTTTCAGCTGCTGCTCAAAATAGTCCAATATTTTCCCGCATAAAAGCCTAAGAATGAGGCAATCTTTGTTCCCTTGTGCCCTTTCCTCCGCCATTTCCCCCTCAAACATTGCCATGCCGCGGTACGCCGTCTTCAGCAACGAAGTGCTCATTATTTCTGAATTCATTGGGTTTAAGCAGAAAAATTTGTAATGATTTCTTAAGAAAAATTACTGCATTTTTTAAGTGGGGCAAAGAGGGAGAAAATGAAATTCGGGAAGACGGGTCCCGTCTCTTTTAAATAAATAGGGAATTTCAGAGTACGAATTCGTACCGCGTGTACCCCCCCCCCCCCAGGGGATGTGTTCTCTCTTCCCCACCCCGTCCCACCGAATGCCATTGTCAATGGGTTGTTCAGCTCCAACAGGCCGATGTACTGATTGTCCATCAGATATCGGTTCATCGTCGTCTTCAGCGCCACAATGTGGTGAATTTCGCCTCGTCCGTTCATCCTTCTCAGCTCGTAGCTCAGTTCGTTTTCGCCATGAATTGATTCCGAAAAATTGGCCCAAACGGAGAAAGCCTTTTGTTGCGCTTCTTCCGCTACGGCCAACATTTCGTTTAGCCGTGAAAAGTGCATTTCGGAGACGAAGTCGCGGAATGCTAACACCCAACGCGGCACATGGCCATTGGTCGCCTCGAAAACACTTTCGACGGTGGCCAATTCATTGCATTGCGAACTGTTAATTAATTAATTGGTTATTAATTTAATTTTGCACTTGTTTTAAACGGCACCTTCTGTTGTTGGTCATCTTTCTCAGCTGTTCCATCGTTCTGTCCATCTCTTTCTTCGTGGTTTCCGCGTCTCTGCTCATAAATTCGACCAAATTCTTTATGCCGTCCATGAAATCCCACAATTGGCACACTACGACCATTCCCATTCTTTCGCCCCCACTTTTTTCCTCAATTTTTGCCATAATTTCCTCGTAATTTTTCCATGCCCCGCGAATTTTGTTCAAACCGAAGCTGTCACTTCGTGACTTCTGCAAAATTTCCATTTTCAATTCGATGTACTTCAAATCCGTCTCGATGGTTACGCAAATGAACACGGCACTGAGTTTCGCGCTCAGTTCGCTTCGGGCGCAATGGTCCAAAGTCGGGTCGAAAAACAGACGGCAATATTCCAAGTCCAAATGCAGCGGATCGATGCCTAAAACAGAAGGACGTGGCGCCAAATTATGACCAAAAATTAAATTTGGCAATTAGGGCGGCAATTTTTAAGTGCTAATGACATGAAAAAAGGGGTGGCCATTTTAAAAACAAATCCACCTAAAAAGGTAAAAAAAAATGCTAAATACAAAAACAAAACATGACAAAAAGAGGGGTTTTTCGGATTCGAAAAAGTCCATTTTTGAATTTTTGGAATTTCTATATTTATAATAATTGCTTTAAATATATTTATTTGATTACCGAAGTGAAGTTGTGGTTTTTTGCATAATATTGGCAATAAAAGAAAATTAAACAATAAAATTTTGGTCATTTTTTTGCGAAACATTAAAAATTGACGGAATAAAAAATTAATTTTTGCTTTTCAGTGCTTTAATTTCCGTTCACTTGCTAAAATACACAC
Source organism: Heterodera schachtii (assembly GCA_023374025.1). Classification (NCBI taxonomy): domain Eukaryota; kingdom Metazoa; phylum Nematoda; class Chromadorea; order Rhabditida; family Heteroderidae; genus Heterodera; species Heterodera schachtii. The sequence goes on along the minus strand of SIJG01000070.1, from coordinate 419,580 downwards.
AATAAAAATAAAGACAAATTTTAGATAAAATAGAAATAATAAAATTAAGAAAGAAAATTATTATTAACGAAAATATTTTATTAATTCTTTTTTCCAACAAATTCCTTCACAAATCGATGTTCGTCAGTCAGCACACCCTGCCAATGAAAATCCAACTCATCATTTTGCAAAAAAATTTATTTAATCATTTTATAAATTATTAAAATTAAAAAAGCAGAAATCTTGCGGAAAATAAAATGCTCAGAATGCCATAAATTTTGAGTTTTCGAATGACAACAATTTATTTATTTATTAAAATTACGTCCATAAAGATCTGAAAAAGTTTATTCGCAAATGTAAATTTGTATTAATGACCAATTTATTATGTAATTAATTGAGTGATGAGTTGTAATAAAAGCGTTTCCATTTTCGCGCATTTCCCGAAACATTCGTTTTGCTTTTTCGCCGTTCTCCGCCGGTGTTCAGCAGCCGCAGTCGAAGCACAAAGGGATCGGAATGCACGGAATGCAGCAGCAGCACGGCACACAGCGCGGGCCGCTGTCCCTCTCCACGTAACGACGTTCGTACCTTAAGCAATTTGGCAGTGCCTAATGAGGCAGCTAATGAGTGCGCTTAATTGGTTTTAAAAACAGACGATTTTTGTTTAAAAAAAAGAACAATTTGCCTCAAATTCATATCCTTACTGATTAATTTAATTTCAAATTGTTTAACAATTGGCACTTACACCACCGGGGGAGGCGGATTTGGGTAGTATTGGTAATTCTAAACAAAATCCAATTAATTTATGCCATTGCGAAAAGTTTGATTAATTAATTGCCTGGCGTTGAGGCTGTTCCGTGTACGTGTGCTGCTGCTGCATGATCAAATGCTTGAACAGAATAAATTTTCTGGAATTGTGCAAAATGAAAAAAGTTTTCATTTGTCAGAAAATTACCGCAATTAAATTCTTTGGCTTAGAAACACAAAATTTTCAAAATTTGTCTAAGCTTTTCAAAACAGAGCCTTTTAAAATTCTAAGCCAGAGCCCTGTTTACTAAAAATTAACATTTAGACAATTAAAATCTCTTAATTAATGGGCTAATTAATTATTACAAATTTAATTTGGCAGGGAAAAAGAAACGAAAAAGGAATAAATGAACCGTTCAAATAAAAATGCTGAAAGAGATTTGTCCAATTTAACATCAAAGTTTTAAAGGGGGGGAGGAATAAACGCGCGAATTATTTTCATTTGGCGGTGACTAATCGGCGGAGGGGGGGGGGGGGGGGAATCGATTTGAGGGGAAACGAATTTTGGCAAAATGTCACAAAAAAGGAGGAACCGCCCGAGGGGGGGGGGGGGGGAGAGAAAGAAACCGGTTTAAAGGCAAAAGAAAAAGAAAGAACAGATGGACAAACTTAAAATGGACGAAATTAGCGGAAATACACACATAATTAATTATTAATTAAGCAAAACCTTTTTAAATGACGAAATAAAAGAGGGAAGAAAATTAAAGAGGAAGAAAAGAATGACTCACTAATCATAAGAAAGGGAAAGGAAAGCGACGCGAATTTCAAAACAAAAAGTTATAAATTAACCGATCTTCAACTAAAACACAAATTTTATGAATTCTTAAAATAATTTATAGAAAATTTAAGGATTTAATTTAATTGACAGAATCTGTTGACGAAACCTACCAAACCTTCAAAGTTTCCTCTGAAGGCGATTATCGTTGTGATTTTTCGGGCAAATTTTGAGTCCAATCCCACAGTGGGATCCGCAAATTTGGTTTTTCATGAGGGATCCTGCGAGATTCAAGTAGATTTTAATAACTAAGTTGACGCCTTAGTAATTTTTTGACATTAAAAATATTTAATCCAATCGCAAATATTAAGTAAAATCAAACGGAACAAAGAAAAAAAGGCTTTTCAAATTGGAAGAAATGAGTAAAAAACAAACAAAGGAAAAACAAAGATAAAAAAGTAACCGAAAAAGGCAATGAAAGAATAAATAATAAAACTTTTAAGTTCCCTTTGGCAATTCTTCAAAAACAACAAAAAAAAATCAAATGTTTCAATGGTCCCAAATTGTCCACCATCCGAAGCGGACAAATGCCATTTGATAATGGAGGACGGCACGGAAGAGATGGAACAGCGAATATTCGGGCCAAAGCACGTCGGTGTCGAACTTCAGCACACAGCGGGGGGAGCATTGGAGCTGAAGCAGAAATTATGAGAAATTAAATTTAAAAGGGACGAAAATTGGAATTTCTGTTTTTTGATTGCCTGCCAAATTAGAAAATCGCTGAGCCGACATTCGCTGGTCCGTATGAACAGGTCGAGCGGACGACAAAAGCGCGTGTCCATGCGGGCGGACAGCAAATCGACGTCAATGGCACTGAGAAAAACAAACAAATTAAATGGCTAAATAATAAATGCAGCAATTTCACAGGGGAGCAGTTCGTCCCCCACTGAATTTTTTTAAATTTTTTCAAACCCAGAAAATTTATTTATGTTCTTTTTTCAAAAATTTGTCTATTTCTAAAAACTCACTTTCTGTCCAATTTTCCCTTTTGAACTTCTCGGCGAATGGTCTCAAAAGTGCGTACAATTTCATTTTGTGAGGTGTAAGAGAGGCAAATGTTCAGGAAAGTCCTGCAAACAAAAAAGGGATTTCTAGGCCATTTTTCGAACGCTTTCATACCCCAAGTCGGGGTAAATCACACACCATACGAATAGCATTTTGGTTTTTTTTTTTTTGTTCAAATTAAGGTTTTCGTGAAAACTTTTGCCTATGTTTTTGAATTAAGTTAAGAGTTAATTTCGGTTTGCCTGGAAGAGTTTCGCGAAAGAACTGTAACTCAGAAAATGCGTACTATTAAATACCATTGAACCGAAAAAATGTAAAAATTTGTAAATAAATTTTTAAAAATATTTTTAAGTGAAAATATAATTTAATTTTAATGGAGTAATTATTTAAAAAATATTAACTTTCAAAAAATATTCATTTTTTGCAAATAATTTTATTGAGCGTAATTTTGCAAATTGTTCTGTGGGCCGTCGTTGTCACCTCATTTTCGTAGCACTTTCGCCCTCTATGCTCGTCGTCCCACTGATCTCCTCAATTTCCTCCACCAATTTGCGAATTTTGTCGGGCAACAGCGACCGATCGCCGAAGAAGCGAATGCCAACGCGACGCTCAATGAGTTCGGATCTGTGCATTGAAAAAAAAACAAATTAAAAATTTATTAGGGGGTAAAATATCAAAAAGGCAAAAATGAGACAATACAATGTTATTTTTTGAGATAAAAATTCGGAAAGTTTTACTTCCGTTCAATGAGTTGCTCAAAATGTTTCTCGCCCAATGCCATCAGTCCGTTCACTTCTTCTTCGGGCCTAAAAAATGAAAAGAAAAATGACAAGCCTCTTTAAACCGGTAAATTTCGTGGACGAAATTTGCGTTTTCATCAATTTTTGACCCCCCCCCCAAAAAAAGAAAAATTCTCTCACCTTTTGAAGTTTTCAATTGAGAAAGCGTAAACGGTCACCTGAAAGGGGAATCTTTCAATTCGTTTTAAACAGAAATTCTCACCTCCTCAACGCCCAATTCATTGCACCAATCCAAAACCTGAAAAACAAAATGAGAAAATTAAATAAATCGGAAAAGGAAAGTTCGAGGAATAATAGAGCAAAATGCCAAAAAAAAATTTTTTTATAGGAATTTGCGTTTTTGGAATTAGATTTTAGGCAGTCAAGTGTAGTCAAAATCTTTTTTTTTTATGCAATTTGTATTGAAGGTGAAAAAACAATGTAAAAAACAAATTGACAGTGCCGTAATAGCAAAATAAGGCCTTAAATTTTCCCATTAGACCAATATTTTAATTCTGTCAATTAACCAAATAAATAAAAACAGTCAAAAAAAACCTTTGTCAGCTGCACAAATCCGGCCGAATGTCCTTCCATCGGAGTCGCGCAGTTTTGGGTGCGAGCAAAACGCCGATTTCCGTCCATTACAATTGCAATGTGTCGCGGCATCGGCCCGAGCTGAAATGGCGGGGGAGGGGAAGAAAGGATTTATGGATTTTTATAATATCATAAAAATGAAAACTCACTTTGACAATGGGCAACAGCAGCCGACCCCACCACGGCATCGGCTCATGCCGAAACCAGGCCGACTCTTCAGCAAAAACGGGCATCGACAAAATCCAACAAACAAATACTGAGCAGAACTACCTAAAAGAATAGAAATCGCGCATAAATAGTACTAGAAACCGCATTTTTGGAAAGTGTAGGATTGCGGGATTAATCAAGCAAATTCGGTCCGATTAAAAAAGTTTGAATTCCAATCCACAGCAGGATCCGAAAATTGAATTTATCGAAAAATCTACATAAAAGATAAGGACTCAGCAGAAGAAAAAGCGAAAAAGCAAAAACTGAAAACAATCTTTGGCGTAAATATAGCCAAAATTCAAAAAACAAAAGGAGTGTCTTTCTCTTTTTGAGATTTAAAGGTAAAGAAAACCTTCTGATTAATTCGGATTTGGCTGGTTAGGTTGTGATCACTGCCGGACTCAGTTGAAAAGCTTGGACTCATCAGACCCGACTTTTCTGGGCCCGACAATACCCGGACCTGATTTTCCCAAATACACACACTCATCCGCTCAACCTTACTCCTAATTCATTGAAAAACATTTTTTTACAAATATTTTATTTTTTTTTATAAAAGAAAAACAAATTTGGCATTTTTGATGGTGCCCTTGTACCATTGGCACCCCCACAAACAAAAATGATGCAAACGAATAATTCACCTTAATCACATTTTTAGGCTTAAAAGCCAGCAATGTAAACAAAATTCCACCGTGCAATAACAACATTTATAAGCAAAGATTGAGCAAATGAATTAAAAAAATAATTTTCATAAAATTTATTCGCTTCCCATAAAATTTGAATTTTCCTTCTAAAATGGCACTTTTTTCTCCACTTTTCTGTGCTTCATTTTTACTTTTGTCATTCTGCTTTTCAATTTGTGCTTTTTTGCCTCAAATAAACGAAGTTGAAAATGAAATTGCCGAATTTATTCACCGTAACCCTTTGACCATTGACCACCGTATCGCACTCGTCCAACTCATTTTCGAACACCAAACCGAACTTATTTTGGCCAATGAACAAATCTCATTCCCAAAAGACATCTCTTCAGACGATCTGGCATTTCCCTATGAAATGCTTGTCAGCAAAATAACAAGTGAAAATTTTGAAGAGTTGGCACAGAATTTGCGGCAAAATGCACTCAAATTGGCAAAAGAAAGCACTGGAAAATTCCATTTTCTCACTGAAAATGACTTTTATGGCCAATTTGTCAATTATTTGGCAAAAATTGCCCAACTTAAAGTGGAGGAAGCACTGAAGCAGCGACGGGAGAAGGACAAATTGGACGAATTGTCGGAGAAGGAAAAGAATGACTTTTCGGAGGGATGGAAATCGTTGCAAATGTTTGTCGAAATGTACTCATTTGGCTCGGAACTGTTCATGCAATTAGCGGCCAATTACGGCGGAAAATTGCCGAAGAAAACGCGAAAAACAATGAAGAAATTAGTGGCCAAAAAAATGCCGCAAATGGACGAATTGTGCCAACAATTTGTCGACTATTTCCAGGCCAAATTCATGAAAAGCATCTCGCAAAATCTGAGCATGTAATTTGGTGGCATTAATATTTTTGTAACTTTCCCTAATTGAATAATAATACACTTTTGGCCAATTTCAGTGAGCCGATGAACGCTCAAAAAATCATCGACCAAAATGACACCGCAACGGCATGGGCCAATTGGTTCCGCGAAATTGGCGACATAACCCATTCAGCAGAAAATGATGAAGAAGAAAGCAATTTTGTTTAGAAAAGTTCGTAAAATAATATATCCGGGTATATAATTAGAGAAAAATACAGAATTTGTGAATTGTAAAAAAATAGAATTTTACATCACATATACAAATTAAATTCTATTTGCTTTTCTCAATTTAATAGTATATTTTCCATGATTAAAAATGAAAAAGTAGTTAAAGAGTTAAAAAAATGGGGCGGTAGTGTGGCTAACCAAAAAATAGCGTTAATTTTTTTGGAAAATTTCCTCGCTGAACTAAATTTATTTTAATAATTTGATGAATATCCATTTAAAAATTTTTTTAGCAATTTAAGAACAAAAAATGGGATTAAAAATTTAATAAGCATTTTAAAAAATGGCAAAAAGAGCGTCCTCGGCCGTTCCGGCAGAGGGCTTCGCCTGGCGTGCTTTTTCATTTTGGTACCACTCATCCACCGAGAACCAATTTTGGCCGGGAGAGTTGTGCTTTTCGATTGTTTTGTTGGCTCTTTTGGACCGCGCAGCGCCGAAAACGGCGGCACGGGAGCCGAGAACAGAAAGGCTGGTTTTGACCCAAATAATGGGAGAGAACCACGCTAGTCTGAAAGAGAGCACGCCGAAAGGCACAGCGAATGGAGCAAATATAAAGGGGCAATAAAATGAAAATATTTATTGGATGGGTTGGAAAGAGGAGGAGAGAGTGGAAGAGAATTCCTCAACTATTTCTTTATCTCTGACTCTTTTCCTGTTATCTCTCTCTTTTGCTATGTTTGTCTTTTATACACTGTCTTGCTTTAATTACTTTTCTCTGTTTCTCTTTCTTTACATAACCTTTCTTATTTTATTTTATTTAATAATTTGTTTTTTGTAGAAGCAAATTTTATTTCTTCAATTACGATTCAGTTTTACAATTATTTTCACCAGGGCACTTGTACTTTTTTTTTTTACCACTTTTATGTAAGAAAAAAATAGCAAAATAATATAAAAAACTGTATAAAAAAGGTAGAAATATTAAGAAAATATGTTTATAAAAATCTTTTAAATAATTTCTTATGCTTGGAATATGCAATTCCTGAAGAAAACTATCAAAAATGTTAAAATATGTTTTAAAAAACCTAAAAAAAAATTACGAGTTTTTTTTTCTCACCTCACGGCAAACCAAAAGGAACATTTTTTATATTTTAGTGGAAAAATACCGAAATAACAAAAATATATCTTTTGTCGTCCAAATATATCATTTTGGCATTTGTCATTTTGGCATTTGTTGTTTGTATCTGTCGTTCGAATTGTCGTGCCAAAATTTACAGAGTGCCTTTGTCGTTTTGCTTCATAAATATCAAAATATGTTTGTCAAATTTGGGACAACTAAAAAAATGTGAAACCAACAAAGACTGATCAACAGATCAAAATTTATATTTAAACCTCAAATTTGTTAATAATTATTTCCAAACTTTATTAAATGGCTTCCCGTGGCCCTGCCTTGAGCTCGGATGAATTCAAAGCTTGTGACTATTGCATTGAGCAAAGAGACGGATTTTTGTGGTGCTAGGACGAAATGACAAAAGTATTAATGATCATAATATTTAATTTTAATTAGTATTTAATTTTAATTGCTAAATAATAAATCATAACTTAGCTCAAACTTAATCTAATTAATCTATCTTGGTATTAGAAGGTAGCTCTAAAAAGCCAGTCAGAATTTCAGAGGAAAAATCATAAACGCATAATTTGTATGTGTCCGGATACTTTGTGCAATTTATGGCTTTAGGTTTCATCCTATAACATTTTTCCATTTTATAAATTTATTACTTTATATTTTTAATCTTTCTTCAAAAACGTCATTTTATTTTCTGGTTTCCAAAAAAAAAAAACAAAAAAATTTATTAATTTAGCAAATTACTAATCGCATAAAAAATGGTTTTTAAAAAAATGTAGAAAAAAAAAGAAATAATACGATTGCATTTTGGTTTTATTATTGTTGTTAATAATGCAAGACCAAACGTTACACGGGGAACGTTTTATTGACAGTTTTTTGTTGGATTATTTTTCACAATTTTTGCGTTATTTAAAGGCCAATTCTTTCTCATTTTAAACAAAAATTAAATTAATTATCAAATAATAATAATGAAATTGTCATTTTTCTTCTTCAATTTTGCCGCATTGTTCTTTTTGCAATGTTTTTTTTTTTTGGTGCGATTTGAAATTTTAAACTTAAGCTTAAAAACTTCTAAGGATTTAATTTCAATTTACGTTATTTGGAGTTAAATTTAGGTTTAAACTCAGGGTATTTCAATAAAAAACAAATGTTTGGTGGCTTTATCCCCCAATTTTATAGTGCTTTTCTGAAGCGGGCGTCTCCTGCGGCCTCGACGGAGTGTGCCGTGATTCTGCTAAGAATGGTGAGGGCACCGTATGCAAAAACTGCAAAAGCTGTACCTACAAAAACTGTTGTAACAAAGTGTACACGAGTCCGTACGTTCAGTGTCAAATTCCGGGATGGCGTGCCAAAGGGTACAAAGGCAATGTGCCGGTCATTATCGGAGCGCCAAAGAAGAGGGATGTTGGTATGCCAATTTTAAAAATCAGGATGTAAAATGCCACTTTAAATGCCGAAGAATTCCTTTTTTCGGTTTTCCTTTCCACTTTTGTGCCATTAAATGGGATTCTCATTAAAGGACCATTCCCTTTTTTAGCTCAATTTGTATTTTCCAGCACATGCTTAAATTACCTTTCAAAACGGGATTCTGGTTCACAATTTTAGTAAAATTAATTCAAATTCAAAAATATTTATTAATTTAATTTTAAGGCTGTTCCAATAGCAATCCGTGCGCAGGAAACGGCTACAAATGTGTGGCCTATAAGAAGGGGGACGACAAAGGCTTCTGCTGGAAGGGGTCTCAAGGCGAGGGCGGCCCGTCACTTTTCGCCTTGGCCATTGGAATCGCCGGCCTCGTTTTTTTGCTGTGATCAAAATCAGTCCACCCACTGATCAGAGGCAAGACCATCTTTGATCGATCACTGATCGAATGACCATTTTCTTTTAAAAGGTTGTGTAACCATTGTTTAGTAAATCCGTCTCTCTTAAAGCGGAATCTTTTTTAAATTATTCTTTTTTTAAGAAACATTTAAAATAAAAATTAAAAGTACATCAACTCCAACCAACAAAATTGTCATCAATCATTGGTCGATCCATTTATTATTCGGGGTAATTAATAATTAATAATAATTATTTTATTGACTATAAAATTAAAAGTGTTTGTTTTTCCCCTTTCACTTTCATTTATTTGAATTTTTCCGATAATAAAAAAAATTCAATTTTCCCTTCAGCGAAAAATGTTAATTTGTCAGCGAAGCATTTGAGAAGAAAGCATTCATTGTTTTTGAGCGGAAAGCGAAGGATAATTCAATTGGCAATGATTTTATCGGCACGTCACCAAAACCAAAGCCAAAGGACATTCACTCAGTCATTATCAGTTGAGACAATGGCACAAACAAAAGCAAGGAATCCCTCCCATCTAATAAATTATGTAAAGAACAGAAAAGAAATCGGAGAGTGCCGCGGCCTAAATTTTACTTTAATTAGCGCCACAAATTTTCGACCCAAAGCGGCAAATGCCAAATGATGTGAAAAGCAAAAAAAAAAAAAAAATGGTCATCGATTTACATGGCATGACTCCTTCGCATTTTTTGGGTTGTCGTCGTAATATGCCTAAGGCATCACCAGACCCAAAAATTATTCCTAATTTGACAATTTGACTGATAGTGAGATTCTAAATTTTTAAATATTTTTTTTTATTAATCTATTGTTTAGCAATTTTTCGAAAAATTTTGCTTAAATTTTAATTTATTGAAAAACCCGAATCCCAGCCGGGATCTCGGCCATAAAATGACACCCGCGATCGGGACCCTGACAAAATCGGGATTTGTATGCCGTAATTCTATCCCGGCCTAATGCCAATCCCGAACTCCGGTCCAGATTCTTTCAAGTTTCGTCTGAGACAAAATTTTCCGGCCATAACTTTTTTAGAATTGGCAAATTTTACACATTTGGTATTTATTGAAAGCTCTATTTATTAAATTTTAAAACTTTATTTATTATAATTAATTATTGACTCAATTATCAAACCAATTAAAATTTTGCATGGGAATTTAATTAATTGTTTGTGTTAATATTATAAAATTCCTTTGACAGGACAAAAAAGAAAAGCGGACAAAAGAATTCCCATAAACTAACAAATGGCAAATGAAAGTTCTTTTTACTTTTACTCACGCACTGATAAAATTTGTACCGTAAAAATTTATAAATTTCAAATGAAACGCGAAACAATCGAACTAAAATTCCATGTTAAATTTAATGTCGAAGTTTCGACCGCTAATTGAGGAGTCATTATGTCTTTTATGAAAACAGCAAATATTTTAACCATTTTCTGTATATATTTTTTTTTATTAATTGACATTAATGAACCATAATATTTTAATTGATATTTCAATTAATTTTTATTTTTGATCTCACCAAATTTGGTTAAAAAAAGATATAAGCCAATACTTTTTTGAGCATTAATTCTTCATTAGAAAGTTCTTCAAAGAATTCCATTTTGAAGTTGCGTGACAAATGAAAAAATGAACGGAAAATCCCTTTTTGGATAACCTTTCCTTCCCATCCCTTCGCTGGTATTTTAAGAAAAAAGATAATATTTCAAATTGTCATTTTACTTTCCTTTATTTCTTAATTTTAAATGTAAATTTCAAAAATAAGGCACTTTAAATGTGAAAATTGTGCTCATTTTGGCTTATTCTTTCATATAACCAACATAGATTAATTCTCAAATTACAGCAGTAAATTTTCGACCCAATTAGCGCTTTAAAATTTTTTGCGCCGCTTATTGGCATCGATTTTAGTCCCAGGGGTTCTCAGATTTTAGCGGATTAAAGGACAAAAAAGTGCCGTTCTTAATTGAAATTACTTTTCTTCCTTTAAGGATTAATTTGGAATATTTTTGGGTCGGCAAAATTTGGCTTTTTACATAAATCTCTTTTTGAGACACAATTTTCGGAAGAAAATATTCATTTTTTTGACAAGGCAGCAGAAAAAGCTCGTCATTTGCTTTACCACTTAAAACAACTCAACACAAAAGATGTATGAATGAATGAGAATATTCGTTCCATTGTTTCTTTTCCGCTTTTTTCCATTTTTTCGGAAAACATTCAAAAATTGCCAAAAAAAAAGCGAAAAATTTTGGTGTTTATTTTGGCTCTCAAATTGGCTCCAATCGGTGAAGTTTAAGGGATAGGATAATTTTATAGTCTTTCATTGGTCAAATGCAGCACCAATTTTATTTGTTGTTCAATAAAAAATTAAGGGTCAATTAAATTAATTGTTTTTATTGGGGAAGCGAACGTCTCAAATATGCAAATTGACCTAATTTAGCATCAAAATTACCTTGAGTTTTTATTTTCTCATCCGCTAATAAATTCATAAATTTCTATCATAAAACGGACTTTCCTTGGCCCTAATAATTGCTTTTCATGGCCAACTTTTATTTGCCTATGCCAATTTTAAGAGAGGCTCACTTTTCCGCACTTTTTTCCATAGAGCAAATAAATGACATAAAAGCAACAATTAAAATTTGTATCTGAAGAGAAATTCTCACAAAATTAAAAAGAAAATGCCATTGGACAATTCAGAAAGCAATTAATTAATTAACATTAATTGGCCCACTTGGCTAATGAGCGAAATGAATAACTTTTTCGTCACTTTGGCGGAGTATTGTTTGCTTCTCCTCTTCTGCGCTCTGTCCACCGCAATTGCTCTGTTCGCACTGTTTTTGCTGTACCGATTGAACAAATGTCGCAATTTCAATGCTGCCCCTTCCCTAATTGGTCAGTAATTCCCTCCCATTTTTCCTTCCCTAATTGGCCAATTTGGCATTGTATCATCAATTAGCAAAATGCCCCTCCTTTTCAGTGTATTTGTCCTCCCTCGGCGTTTGCTGTGCCGCGTTGACTGTTCAGTACGCTCTGCTCACCTTGTCCCTGTTAGACGTGTTCAGCTCCGCCTGGTCCCCCACTCAGTTCATCTTCTGGACCGGCCTCGTCCCCGGCTCGCTGATCCCCGCCACGCCCATTTGCGTTTTCTTTCTGTCCGCCGATCGGCTGCTGATCATTCTGCTGCCGTCAATTTACAACATGAAAAGATGGATCAAACGATCACTCGCCAGGTTCAGTGTGCTCAGTGTGGTGGCATTGTTTGGCACAAATTTGGGCGTCAATTTGGCAGAACGTCCGGCAACGGAACACCCGGGTAGGGCAAGGGCCATAAATTAATTAAATTTAAATTAAGTAATGACCAAATGTGAGGAATTTGTTAAACCATTGTCCAATAATTGCTAGGGATCATTTCCAAGGAAAGATAAACTATAGAAAAATGTAAAATATCTACATAAATTTTTCTAAATTATGAAAATTTCCGAAAAACGACCAAAAATCGAAAATTCATTTTTTGCTTATTTTTGACATAATTTATCAACTTGAGAAATTTTAAAATTAAAACAGATTCTCGAGAAAACCCTAAAATGTTTTTTTTTTATTTTCAATGTCAAAAAACCAACTTAGCTGATGGGAGTGTTCAAATAATGTTTTTCGAAAAATTAAATATGCAAAATAAAAATACATCCTAAAATTATTCAAACCATCTAAAAATAATATTTCGTGCGTTAATTATTTAATTAATTGTCTCTTTTTAAAATAGTTTTTCGTGCGTTAATTAATTAATTAATTAATTAATTAATTAATTAATTGTCTCTTTTTCCGGTCCTTTCCCTCAATTTGCACTTTTGTCAGAATGCATTTCCTTCGGCTGCCTCACTTCCGATGCTTCTCGCCTCATTTACGCCGTCAATCGTTTTGCGGTTGCGCTGCCCAACTTTTTGGCCGGCATTTCCTTTTTGGCTGCGCTTTTCGCCTTTCGGCGCCGATTAAATGGAATTAATGGGCCAATCACAATTGTTCAAAACACCAACAACACGAGAAACAGCACTCAGCAGAATGGAACGATGACAAATTTGAACACGAAAATGGCAACGGTTAACACCGACTCACGAAAAATGGTAAACGGAAGAAATTTTAATTGAAAAAAGATTTTTTAATTTTCTCATTATTTTTTTTTGAAAAAATCGCAATGTTCAGAGTGACCGCCTCATTTTCTATTGCGTTCTGTTTGAATTGCTGCTTGATTTGTTGCCAAATTTCATCAACCTTATTTTGACCGCTGTAAATTATTCATCAATTTAATAATTGGCTAATTAATTAATTAGGCAATTAAATGCTTAATGATGCAAATTCAGTTTGACTTCAACATTTCCGTCTATGTGGGCGCGTTTCGTTCAATGACTTATGCGTCCTGTGCGTTCTGTTCAGTGATGGCTCATACTTCAATTTTATGGGACATTTTTAAATCGAGTAATTACCAAATTTTTAATTATCATGCCTTTTAAATTAACTAATTACCCGCCATTTTAAGACAATGTCTCAGTGCCCGCCAACAAAACATTTCGCCTCGAACAAAAGACCACTTTCCGGACGAAAACCCACAACATAAGTAGCAGACCGTTCAAAAGCCACGAACACGGCTTACGAACAATTGGCAATCGGACGAACAGTTTATCGAACAACCGAAATCACATTCGAATTGTGCCAACGAACGGAAGCCGAAAATTGTCGAATTAAAAAGCAACGGCAAAACAGCAGAAAGGACATATCATCCCAACAAAATGACCTATTATTTTGTATATACAAAAGACTATACTTTGATAATTTAAATTTAAAAAAAAAAGTTTAATTTCAATTTTAATTCCAATAATTTTTTCCAATTGTTTTTCGTCTCCTAAATATTTTTGCTGTGTTAATTTTGACGCAATTGTTTGGTGATGTTCAGAAGCACAATTAGCCAACTTATATTGACCATTAATTAACAATTTATTCAATTAGTCTGATCAGTATGAACATCATTCATTCCCTTCATAATTTTAATTTTTCGGCGTCGTCCGGGCCAATGTTTTCTACGGCAATTTGTTGCGCTTCCCTCCAAAAGTTGGGCCATTTTCTGATCGGAGTCCGCGCCCCGAAAGCGTCCAAATGGTAAATGAGATACTCCATCAGATACATCAGCTTAACGTCGGTGTAATGGAAGGAAATGGCGTAATCACTGCAGCACTCGGGTCCCTAGAAGAAGAAAAGCGGGGGATTGGTCGTGAAAAGTGATCGAGAAATGACCAGATGGCAATCTGATCAGATGGCAATGGCAAAATGATCAGATGGCAAACTGATCAGACTGAGTGATGCTTACAATTAGCTTAGTCGGGCCAAAATCAGGCGATGGCCTATTTCATTTGGCTTTATGTTTTGTTTCCAACCAACTTTCACCTGTATGAGCGGGTAGTAACTCAAATTCTGAAGCCAAAAGCTTTGTTGCTCCAGCAATGAGACGGGCACCAGCGATTCGCCCACAAAATCGCCGAAAAAGCGATGGCGAAATTTAGCGTCGCGCGAGTCGCCCAATCTGACGCCGAGATTATCCAGACAGACCGCGATGAATTGGTCCTCCTCGAGACTGTCGCCGTCGAAGCACACGGAAGGGTCGTCCAGGCCACGCTCAACCAGCAGCTGCACAACAACGGACCAATGAAATGATTGGGTTAAAGGAACAGCTCATCCTCCCCCGAACCGGTGTTTTTTATGTGGGGGGGGAGAAAGGTTAAGCAGTGCCATCAATTTTATTAGCCAACCGAATTCGGCAAATCCTAAGGACCTTTCTTCTAAAAGACATTAATTAGAAAGGCATTGGAATTTATGTTAAAGGAAAAAAAAAAAAAATGCTTCATCAAGATTGAATTCTCTTGATAAATCGCAAAAATTTTAAAATTTCCCGCTGATGCCTGTCGGCTCAACAAAATATTTTTAAACTTTTTTGCCCTTTTTAACGCACTTTGAGCGCACTTCGGCTCATCACATATCCGCTGCCGCCCTGCGGAAACACGCGGTCATTGTACAGCGTTGTGCGCAACTTGCAGCCAAAATAGACGGGCTCTTTTGGCGAATATGGCAAAAGCATCAGTCGAAGGTTCTCCATGACCACGTAGGAATCGTCGTCGGCACGGAAAAACCAATCGTAGTCATTCTGACAACGAATGAAAGAATTATAAGCAGAGAGTGCCAATTTTAAATTTGTTTTATATTTTCCATCACCAAATATTCCTTGTAAATATATTTGGCAATTTTCTTCGTCCTCCGCCAAATGAATTGCCTTCCGAGCGGAATTTGCAGGTCAATCGCCGGAAGTGTGCTGTCCTCCTTGGAGGAGAAGAACATGAATTTGGTGCAGTGCTGGGCCCACGTCGCTTTCACGTGCCGCGCGCGACTCTCGTGGAAATGTTCGTAGGTGAAAATCCAACAGAACACGCGCACTTTCCTCGCAATTTCCTGCGCAACGGTCCCTCGGGCTGAACACAATTAAATTATTTTTCATTTCCTCTTTTAAGCCAAAAATGGCAAATCGGGCAATTTCCCGGACAATTAATCCAATTAGAACAAAAGCAACTCACAATCGAAAGGGTAAGTGAAGTTTTTGTTGAAATACGCCTCGTAGCCCATCAGCTGTTTTGGCAATTTTACCGTTTTTGCCATTTCACTGATCGACGATTGCCTTTCTTTGGTCGGCGCATGAGACAAAGAGGGGAGGAAAAGCCAAACGATGGCCAAGTCGAAGAGTAAGCCGAGGAAAAGGCCGCAGTAAAAGGGGTGGGTCGAGGAACGGCACTTTGCCAAAGGACGGCACACTTTGGTCAGCCAATTGCCAAGGGAATGCCGTTGAATTTTGAGGCCCAACAATTGTTGGCTGACCAACGCCTTGTCACTGTTGCTGCTGATTTGGTCGATGTCGTTGTTATTGACACCGAAATTTGCAGCGACGGCACAATGTGGCAGATTTGGAGAACCAAGATTCATTTTTTAAAGAAAATAAACAAATAAAAATTATTTGAATAAAAATTGCACATAGATTAAAAAAACATTTTGTAGCAAATTAAAATGGCATTTTTTGGTTTGATTCTTTTGAAAACACGAAAAGCGATCAGAAATGTCGCCATTTTTTTCCAATTTTCTTAATGAATTCGTTCATTAAAAGTATTAAGTGAGAAAACTGAAAATTGAGAACGGAACGCGGGTTTCATTTATTTATTTATTCCAATTTTTCGCTGTATTCGTCTCCAATTTGGCGATGCAATTTTTGGGATTACGGGGCGACTAATGAGCACCGCTTATAAATAATTAATGTTCAACTCCCAATCAGACGCTCCTCCGCTCCCTCCATTTCAAATCGTTCAATCGAATCTCTCCGGCGCGGCGTTTCCTCTAAAATTCTTGATTTTGTTGCCAATGCAAAACAAAATGGAGACACATTCAGCGGAATCGAGAAACAAACGGAAGAGAGTGAGCTCATTGGTCAGTCATCCGAACATTTTGATTTCGATTTTTTATTTATTTATTTTATTTTTTATGTATATTTAAATAATTAAAATCTTAAAAATGCATAATCACCGAATGTTCGCTGTGCTCAATTTGGTTGGCATTCTGCTTCTGAAGATCAACATTCTGCTTCTGTTCAGTGAAAGGAATGAAGAAAGCGGCAAAAGCATTTTGTCGCTTTTCAAACGGACGAAAGCAATCGAACAAATTTTTGTGTTGCGAACTTTTCACTATTCGCAATGGTAATTTTAAATTTTAAAATAATTTTGAATTAATTTTCGATTTTTTAAAAAAGGAACGAAAACCGTTCGTCCACCATAACATTGATCAATTTGGACAAACGGATCTTCCGCCGATTGAATTGGCTCGACGCCAAATGCCTGGTCCATTCGTCCAACGACCTTTTCCCCACTCGGCACGTGTCCCCCCAACTGATCGTTCTGCACAGCGTGGGCCAATGTCGGCTGGCCATCTGCGCACTGATCTGTCCCCACGGGCGTCCCGTGGACGAAGTCGTCTTCCGTTTCGCGGGCAGCAAACCGATTACGGTATTGGCAATTATCGTATTCATAGAAAAAATAATTAGGCAATATAATTGATTAAATACAATTCCAATAATCCAAATGCAAAATTGGTCAAACTCAATTGTTACAATACTTTAGCGCCTTTGCATTTTCGGTCATTACAACTGTCAAGGGGAGGGGGGTTGGGTATGCCAAGGCCGAATTTCCTTCCGTTGTCATCTTTTTGTCGGCGAAGGTTTTTTGGTCTCCCCCTTCTCTCCACCTTTTGACGAACGAGGGGGGGGGGAGAAGGAGGAGGGGGTCGACTGTTAGACCATTGCTTTGTCAATTAATACCCTTAATTTCACCCACTAATTATAAGTATGTTGTTGATCATTTAGTTCCCCGTCTCTGTGCCTGACCCATTGCCAAATGCAATGAAAAAGGCCTCGCTGCTGTTGTGCATGGGCCGCGTGTTCTTCTTCGAGCAATGGCATTTGTTCGTCACCGCCATGGAAATGTACCGTATGCAACGCGTGGACACCGTAGTCGCTTATGTGATGAGTGTGCACCCGACACTGTACGAACTTATGCGATTGTACGAGAGGGACGGACTGCTCAGAGTGAGGGCGAACATGGAAATGCCGACGGAGACAGCGCACGGCACGGCCGACAAATTCAACCCGAACGGCGAGACGGAGTGGAGCAACCAGGTGAAGAAAGAAAGGAGAGATTTGCCATTCAGGCACAAACCAATTTCAGGGGATTGCTAATTTGTTTAATTTCGTCACGACTTACTGGGCCTGTTCGGAAGTAATTTCAACCCAATTCCGCCACACTTTGGCTTTTCTAAAATATGCTGAGATTAAGCTTCTTCCTCCATTAGCTTACGCCCAATTGGCCAATGCTTTTGAGATGAAAATCTAACCTATTCAAATCTGCGGCTTAATTCCACTTTATTTTTACGTTTTTTTTCCTTAGCTTTGACATTTATTTTAGGTGAATTTGTCGTCCGGGTTTTAATTTGTTCGTCTTCCTAAGGTTGTCGACCTGCACGACTGTCTCTATGAACACAGAGACAGTGCCGAATTCATCGCTTTTCTCGACTGGGACGACCTTTTGATCTCGCCGACCTTTGCTCCATTGCCCGGAATAATGAAAAAGTTTTCGGCATATAATGCCGATTCCGCCACCTTTTTGGTGCCACGTTACCAGAGCTATTTGCACAATTTGGGTGCGCAATTTTCTTATTAAAATTATTTTAAAGAAAATAATCAAAAATGAAAATGCAAAAGCAAAGCAATTAAATTTTCGCCTTTTACAGAGAGTTTTTCTGCACAAAAATATTCGCTTCGGAGCTTTTGGGACAATTGGCTGCTCTTTGACAAAAAATCGCTTCAAAATTCCGACCAAAAAATCATCGGGAAAATTGTTGTGAGACCAAAATTCACCGAATCGGTGAATTATCACAACGCCACAAAATTGGCCAATGGCTTCCGTGAAATTGGAGTCCCCCAAAACGACGCATTCATTTTGCATTTACGGCTTAAAAAAGTGATCAGAATTTAAAAATGAATAAAATTTCATAAGTTTAAAATTTAAGCCAATTTTCCCAGCGGATAAATTGCGAATTGACGGCGCACTGCTCGAAAAAGCATTTTCGGACTTTTTGTACAGACAAAACAAATCGATGGAGGCAATTAGTGAACGATTGCCGAGAAAGGAGTCGGTAATTGGCGAATTCGTCCATTGTTATTTGGCGTCGACGCCGGACGAAGACCGAGCCAAGAATTTGAAGAGGAAATGCCCGTCCATCCAACACTGTCCCATCAATCAGGCACAGTTTAAGCATGGACAATTCACTCACTTCTGCGTGGAAATATAAAAGAATTTTGGCAAATTTTTTGACAATTAACTAATTGGGGCATATGCCGTAAGGCGGGGATTGTGCCAATCTCTTCCCTTACAAATAGCAAATGATTTCTTTACCCCGTCAATAATGTTAATTATCAGCTTTAAATTTTAAATGTTTGTAAATTATCTGCTATTTTAATTCCGTTTAATTGAATTCATAAAATAAATAAATTGAAAATTAATTCCTTTCAGACAAAAATTGAACTGACCGAGCAGGAATGTGTGAACAATGTGAACATTTGGAGTCATTACACTTCACATCTGCGGGGCATTTCAATTTCAGTTTTGGAAGGGAATATTTTTGAGAAGACAAATCGATGCAAATTTATGTGATGGCCAAATGGGAGATGGAAAATGGGGGAAACATCCCAATTTAATTAATTAATTTGCATTTTTGACATGTTTTTAAGATGTATAATAAAATAAAGATCAAAAACAACGGAGTAAATGGGAAATATAATTTAATTGAAATTATGTCGCTAATTGGGGGTCAGTCAATAAAATTAGTTAAATTAAATATTCCGAAAAATAAACTAAAAAGCCTTGTTAATAAAATTCAAAATCATTTTAATTTTGTCTGGCATTTTCTCCTTTTTGTGTCAAATTAATTTTCAAAAATGTCTGTTTTTCCGCTGGGAAAATAAAATTAGCGAAAATTGGCGGGCGCTTTTTTTTTTGCATTTTAATGGACTTTGTGCTCTCCGTTAAATCCCCCGCCGCTCCTCCCCCCCCCCCCCCCCCCCCCCCTCTCTCTCTCTCTCTCTCTCTCTCTCTCTCTCTGTCCATTCATTGGCTCCGTCTCATTTCAAATATATCCCTTCCAAATTTATCCCATTGAAATAAATGTGCATTTTTAAATTAATTTAATTAAATTCCTCATCTTTCCCTTATATAATAAATATTTATCCCAACTTTTTTTAATCGTATTTTAATTGTGCCTTTCCCTCCCCCCCCCCCCCTCCCCTCTCTTCTCTCTCTCTCCTCTCATTCTTTCGTCCCTTTCTTCACATTTCCATGTGCCGTAGGCATTTCGGTACTAATGCAGTTTGTATCCTTTAATTTATGAGCAAACCAACGGCACAAGTGCACTTAAATGGTGCGTAGAAAACAAAATAATGAGATTCTTTAAATTATACATGAATACTTAAACAAAACTTTTGAAAATTTGATATTAAGAGATATTAAGATAATCATTAAAATTTATACCTAAAGACGAAAAAAATATTGACGATAATTAAAACATGTTTAAAATTAAAAAAAAATTAAATATGAAGAATAATTAAATTGTCAATAGTTTAAATTTATAAAGAAAAAGTAAATAAATTCAAATTACCAAAAAAAAAAACGCATTTATTAATATAGAAAATGGCGCTGCCGTCAATGAAGACCATGCATGAATATGTGAACATGAAATAAAATAATAATTGTTGATTACAATTTAGCATTTCATGTTAATTTATATAAATTTAAAAAAGGAGAGGAAATTAATGAAATGGAATATAAAATAAAAAATAATTTATGAATTTATTAAAGAGTTTATTTAAATAATAAATTCTTATAAAAAGTTTTAAAATGTTAAAAATAAAAAATACATGCGAAAATAATTTAAGAAGCAGCAAAAGACGAAAAAAAAAATCAACAATTTTAGCTTCAACTTATACAGGAGAAATCAAAAAAATATATGTATAGAGCAGGGATGTTGCAAGTTTCGCTTTTCGCCTTTCGCTATTTCGCTTTTTCGCCTTTTTTGGGCCTTTCGCTTTCGCCTTTTCGCTTTCGCTTTTTGGCTGAAAAGCGAAATAAAAGTACACCCCTAAAGATTGGGCTTTTTAAATAACATGGCATTTTCGTGGGAGAAAAAGCAAAAAATTTAAAGAAATTTTGAATTTTTTTAAACTTTTTACCAAATTTTTATTAAATAAAGTAAATTTGCTTTTTATTATTTATGTGTAGTGTAGTGTAGTGGTTAGCGCATCAACTTTGACATTACTTTCGTTAATGAGTTCGATACCGGTTTACTGTCTTTTTTTTAATTTATTATTTTTTTTACTTTTAAAATTGGCTTGGCATCGCCAGGCCCAAAAATTCGTAAACCTTATTTAAAGAATTCTCTCAAAATCGCATAAATTTATCATTTCTTCGACAAAATCTGTTAACAGATCCATCAAAGTTTCAAAATTTTTCCCGGCGGCGCCTCTCGGCACCGCCGGACCCCCTTCTTTTACCAAAAGTTTTTTGGAAAAAGCGCGCCGAAAAAATGATGTGAAAAGAAAATATGAATTTGTAATTAAATTCGTTTAGTCTAAAAAGATTAATTGTTTGAAATAACTGAAGAAAATTTGTTTGAGAATTTTCATTAATTTAATTTAGCTTTTTAGATTTTATAAAATAAATAGCAAAGTAAAAATTTAATTTTTTACTAGTTTCATTTGAAATAAATTAAATTTTGAATTAATTTTTTTAATTTTTAAAATTTCCCATTTGGTCCCGTTCCCCATTCCGGCCTAAAACCGAGGTCCCGGTCCGGGCTTTTCAGGTCCCGGTCCAGGTTTTGGCAAAATTTCCCGGTCCCGTACAACTCTAATAAAATAGAAAGCTTTTTGACTATATGGCATAAGAAACAAAAACATTAAAAGATGAATTTTTTGAGTCTTATAAATTCATCTAATTTTTGGAAAAAAATTTCGCCTTTTCGCTTTTCGCCTTTTCGCTTTTTCGCTTTTTTGGGGCATTTCGCTTTCACCTTTTCGCTTTCGCTTTTTATTTTGGTTTCGCTTTTTTCGCTTTTCGTTTTTCGCTTTTTATTTTTCTCTTTGCAACATCCCTGGTATAGAGATAGCTTTTTTAAATCCTAACTTTACGCCCATTATTTTTTTTGTTTTTTAGAAACACGAAAAACCCAATTTATGGTTCCGACTGATCTAAAATATGGCAAATCCCAGAATGGTAAAATGGCAACCATTTGGTCCATCTTTGCACTTTTCACGAAATGTTTCCCCCGGCGGCACTTTTCGGCATCGTCGTTTCCCATACTAGAATTTTCAAAATTTGACCCAAAATTGACCATTTTTGATTAAAATCCGTTAAAAAATTTGAGCTAATAAATATTTACAAGTTTTTAAATATTTAAACAAAATACTTACAAATACAAAAGATGATAATATAACACGTGCAGCATTGTATATAAAGCTCTGGAAGAAGCGCACAAGAGATTTTATAAAAAATGATTAAGTTCATTAATATTTTTTTAATAATATAAAATACTTTAAAGAAAAAAATAAAATAATAATATGTGTAATTCATACAATTCAATAAAAAATAATATTTAAAATATTCTTTTTAGGAAACAATAATTAATTTTAGTTGCTAAATAAAAAAAAACAAATCTTATTAATTTATAAAAAATTGGCAAGAAAAAGTAAATAAATACAAATTACCAGTCCATGAAGACAATGAGTGAAAATTCGAGTATGTGGACATGAAATAAAATAATAATTGTTGATTTACAAATTAGCATTTCATGTTAATTTATATAAATTAAAAAAAGGAGAGGAAATTAATGAAATGGAATAAAAAATAAAAAATAATTTATGAATTTATTAAAGAGTTTATTTAAATAATAAATTCTTATAAAAAGTTTTAAAATGTTAAAAATAAAAAATACATGCGAAAATAATTTAAGAAGCAGCAAAAGACGAAAAAAAAAATCAACAATTTTAGCTTCAACTTATACAGGAGAAATCAAAAAAATATATGTATAGAGATAGCTTTTTTAAATCCTAACTTTACGCCCATTATTTTTTTTGTTTTTTAGAAATACGAAAAACCCAATTTATGGTTCCGACTCATAGTCCATCCATTTTGCACTTTCGCGAAATAATCTAACACCGATTCCAACACTCAACAATAAAAAATTAACTAATTAAAATAAATTCGAACTAATCAAATAATTAATAAAAATAATAGAGAAAATTAAAAAACGATTATTTAATAATATATATTATTTCTTTTAATATAAATTTATACGAATAAAACCTTTTCATTTTTCAATTCATTATTTTGCTCAAACAAATAAATTTAAAACCGAGGATATCAGGAGATTAAGAGATTAATAAATAATTTTTAATGAATATTTTAACAAAATTTTATTTTTATTTTCGAAATAAATAATATTAAAAAAATATATAAATATTTACAAGTTTTTAAATATTTAAACAAAAATTCTTACAAATACAAAAGATGATAAATACAAAACATCAATCGATCAAATAAGCCCTCAGGGAAAAGAACCAAAGCAAGAGTAAATTTTAAAAAATGAGAGGAAATAAATGAAATCGAATGGAATATAAAGATAAAATAATAATTTCTGGATTTAAAAAATTTTATTAAACATTAAATAAAACAAAAAAATATAAAAATGAGGCAATCGTTGTCGGAGTGTTTCCTCCGCTCAGATAATTCAAAAATCAAAACGATGGCAAAGCGTCGGACGAAAAAAAACGGCAAAAAGAAAAGAAAGAAAGCGCAAAGGAAACGGAGAAGACAAACAGAAAAGCAAAAGCAATGGCCAGCAGGAAACATTCTGCTTGATTTTTTTCATATTAATTAAATTTGGGGCAAAAACAAATAAATAAAAATAAAATAAAATTGAGTCATCCAAAATTCTTCGGGAGAAGAATCGTATTTTGGGTGCTTAAAAGTGAAAATTGGGTACCTAAATAGTGCTAAATCCGAAGCGCCCAAAAAACAGTAGGTAAAATATTTTACGCTTCCTGTCCTTGAATAAAAAAAAGACTGTTGGGTTCCAACTAAGATTTTTTGGTATAAAAAATAAATAAAAATTCAGGGTAACTATTCATGGTTTTTCTTAATCCATGGTAAAGCTGTGCCCATGCCGCTCCCCCCCCCCCCTTTCTCT
Source organism: Heterodera schachtii (assembly GCA_023374025.1). Taxonomy (NCBI): domain Eukaryota; kingdom Metazoa; phylum Nematoda; class Chromadorea; order Rhabditida; family Heteroderidae; genus Heterodera; species Heterodera schachtii. Next base: position 395,893 of record SIJG01000070.1, on the reverse strand, counting down.
CGTCAAATTTGCATTTTCATACAAATGTTTGAAGGCAAGAGGCAAAGGACACAAAGCAAAGCCCACCCTTTCTGTTCAACGAAGAAGAAATGTGACCTTAATCCCGGGCTTTGCCTTTTGTTGGATGTCCACCGAAACGGCGCCTGAGTTTCTCTTAGAAATGCCGCGGGTCGCCCGTCCCTTCGCCGTCCGTCCCCCGGCACCCAACGGTTCCTCCCCAAATGAATGGCGGGGGACCGCCCGTCGCCTGTCGCGCAGTTATTAAAGGAGTTTCGAAAGGAGTGACAGTTTAAGGGGGTATAAAAGGGGGGACAAACCAACCGATGATGGAAGCAAAGCCGAACAAAATAAAGCATTTTCCATGGCTTCTTCAGTTTAAGGATATTTTGGAAAACCCTTTCGGCTTTTTATTTCGTTACCATTCCTCTTCAAATGTCCTTTTGTCTCATTAACTCTTTCTTTGATTCGCCCCTCTTTTTTCACAACATTTCCCTTCGTTACCGTAATCCTTCCCCTACAGTTTAATTATTTCAACATTAAATTTTATTTATTAGAATGAATGATTTTTGACGGTTTTAAAGTCTAACAAAATCATCCCAAAAGAATGCATTGAACAAAAAAACACCTCAAAACGTATTTTTTTCTTTTTTAAAATAAAAATTTTGTGTAAATTTTCGACAGACGAACAATGGGCCTCAAAGTTTGGCATCAGTGCACCCAAAAAGTGTGAAGCCGCAAAAGGTAACTAATAATTTTAAAATTAATAAACTTTTTTTAATTAGGTCAAAATTATTTCCGAAGAAAATCATCGGAAATGCACTGAAATTAAACTGCCAAATCCAAAAGTAATTTTTTAATAAAAAATAAAATTTGATATATATTTCTAAATTCAGAGCAAAGAATGGGCAAAATGTGCCTTTCGGTGTGAAAAAGTCTTGTGAGTTGAAAATGCAATTAATGCCGACGTTTCCAATCGAATGATTGCGAAATACGACGCCGAACTTTTGGAAAGTCGGAAACAAAATGAAGCAAAAGTGAGTTTAATAAAGCTGAGCAATTTTAATTTACATTAAATAAATAATATGCACTGTTTTTGATGGATAAAATCTATTTAAAAAATTATTGGATGTAAAATTTACAAAATTTTTGCGGCAGTACCAACAAAACTGCTGGATCTTACCGCTCAAAAAATTTAAGTCTGTCGCAGACTGGGTTAATTAAAAAGCTAATTGCATGCTAATTAATTTAGCAAGGATTAATAACACGAAAAGAAAGAGAAACGATGGAATTGCAAAAACAACTTCAAAAGAAAACTGAGGAAAATGCGCAACTTCATTCGGACGTTAATGAGCTCAGAAGAAAAACGGAAGGAGTGAAGAAAGTGAAAGTCAAAATTGAAATGGACAGCGGCGACATCAAAGGGTAATTAAGTAATTGAATGAAAGAACGGACGAACGAAACGCCAAACATCAGAGTAAAAAACCAAACGAAGCATTGTTTTTGTCATAATAAGTTGGGCCTGTCATTTTAGGTAACGGACACAAAAATCGTCCATTTTTTTTTGAAGATTTGAATGATTATTCTTTTTGATACATTAATAAACTGATATAATGATTATTTGCATAAATTATTAATAATATAATTCAAAATGGCTTCAACACATAATTTATAAAAGAACAAATGGCTTTCGACATATTTTATTTGTTTATTATTAAAGAAAATGAAATTTATTTTTAAATAATAAATAAATTTAAATATTTTCTCTAAATCTTCTCGTTGTGTTTTTAAAAATTTCCATTAATTGTTGTCCAAACATTTAATAGAAAAAGGATTATAAAAAACTGGCAAAATGCCACCCATCGCGACGGAGCGGTCGTTTTTCAGCAATTTGTTTGTTCAGGTTATGAATTTTCACTTCCATTACCACAAAACCGCCCATTATGAAGAATTAATTAATTAATTAAAGACCAATTGTTTAATCAGTGCTTTTAAAAATCACTGAATTTTTGGTTCGAAATGCCTTTAAAAGGGCACGGCAGCACAACCAATCAACCAAAGAATAACCAACTTAAGGTTCAATTTACCTAAACTACATAATAACAAATTAAAACAATGGCCAATTTCGTGCCGCTTTTTTTCGCCGTTTCGTTTTTTGCCTTCGGCCGTTCGAATAACGAATTATGTGTTCTTTTTGGTGTGCGACTTGAAAATCAAAGTGGAACTACAGAAAACGGTAAAATAATTAAGAGAAAATTGAAAAGGAAAACGAATGAATTGCCAAAAAAGGAAAGGATAATTAAGAAACTAATTAGGTTAATTATTTGATTAACACCATTTTTTCCAATCAAAGGCCACCTTGGCAAGCGTGGCCAATCTTAAGCCGGTCAAAGGGACCGCCGATCAGTTCACTTTTCCCGCTTCGATCAATTTTCTTTACGTGTCAAAAACGCACAAAGCCAAACTGACCGTGAAGGGCGACGGGGAGGCGAAAGTCACCGTTTTGGACGCAAAAGCGGCGCATTCACCGAAGAAATGCAAAACATCGAAATTCTGATGAAAGAAAAACAAACGAAAAGAGAAGGCGAAATGATTCGAAATTGGCATAATGTCTTGATGAATTGCCACAAGTGACAAAATGTTATATAAATGTTGAAAAAAATAATGAAGAATAATTAAATTAAAGCATGAGTGGGTTTTTTTAAATGCTAAAACCAAGAATAATATTAAATGTTTAATAACAATTAATTTTGAATATTGTAAATAATGATTCTCAATCAAATGAGGATTTTTTATTTTTGCCGGCCTAATTACGGTATTTAATCACTTTGATAAGTTTCATCCTGTCTGATCACTCCGATGTTTTGTCCAGTACAAAAGGAATAAGTAAGAAAATTAAGCCTTTAATATGGGGTTTTAAAATGAGAATTTTTACCTGTTTAAAAATGCATTTGTTGTGCCTTTTTCATTTATTCGGGTGAAATATTTTGTTTGAAAAAGTGAATTTCCGCAAAATTACCGTAATTTTACCGGCTGATTTACCAAAATGCACAATGACAAAATTCCCTTTGGAATTGCCAAAAAAAAATGAAATGCCATGCCAATGCCACCCATTCATCTCGGCCATAATCCTTCGGCAGCTGATATTTGGCGGGCGGATGAATGCCGCCAATGTTCTCCCCCGGGGGCATATTGCATAATTCAATTAGCGCCTTTTAGGGTGCCGATTTCGCCAATGCTTCGCTTCTCCTTCTCTCGCACTGTTCCCAGGGGAAAATTTGAAAGAATTCCGCCAAAATGTGAGGGAGGAGGGACGAATGATGGATTAAAATGTTGGCAAGCGCAATTTGGCACTTTTTGAGGTGGCGGGAGGGGAAAAGGGGTGCCACAGTAACACAAAGAGAGAGAGAAAGGCATTCATTCGTTGGCATTTCCCCTTTTGGCATTTCCTTTTCCCACTGTCCCCCCATTTTGGCATTTGCTTTTTTTCTTGCCAATGTTTCATTCGATCAGTGCTTTGATTGGTTCTGCTGCTGATCAAATTGATTGTAAAACAAATGCGAAGGAGGAAAAGGCACCAAAATGGGACAATTCAAAAGGGTAAAACTTTTAAATTTGGCATTTAATTGAGCTATGCTTTTGGATTCTTTGTACTTTCAATAATTCAGCTTCTCAGCGCCACCACCGCGCCCAATTGAGCAGAATGGCACAACCCTTCCCCCTTTAAATGATGGCACTTTGCAAATTTCGCAGAAGCAAATTTCAATTGATCAACTGATGGCACTGACACGTGAGTTGCAAAAAGAGAAAAAAAGAGTGAAAATGAATGAGGACCAATCAAATAAATGGTCAATCAAAAGTTAGTTGTTTTGTTTTTCATTCCGCCAAAGTTTTAAGAGTTTTTTCGGTCAAGTGATTTTTGTGGGAATTCATCGGCACAATTTGGTTAATTTCCCTTTGCTCCAAAGTCACAAATTGACTCTTTTTGAGTTTGGCATTGGCAAACGTTGAGCCGTGGCATGCGTCGTCCCCGCACCACTTTCTCCTCCCATCAGCTGGCCGAGTTGGAGCGCCAATTTGCTCAAACCAAATACCTTTCACGGCCCCGGCGCTACCAATTGGCACACGAACTTTCACTGAATGAAACGGTAAAAATTTGGTAATTTTCAGTTTTAGCCGCACCTCATTTAAAAAGGACAACAACAAAGAGCGTCGATATTAATATGTTTATTTTGGAGGTATGAATTTCGTAACAGCTTTTAGACATTTAATTTAAGTTTATTGCGCGCATTTTGTCCTTATTTTTTCAAAAGGGGTGCGGCATTAAAACGGAAAATTCCCAAAATTGGAATTTATAAAAAATTGGGAGAAAAAATTTTCAGCAAATCAAAATTTGGTTCCAAAATCGACGGATGAAAGAAAAACGCATGGTAACGCAAACTGACTCAGAACAAAATTAGCAAAATGTGGAGGAAAGTCATCCAACAACTGCTTGTTTCTTTGGGTGTGTGTACGATAAAGTGAATGTCTCTCCAATGTTAATACCGTAACTTTTTGGCATTGTGCATTTTTTGCTTTTTTCCATTTGATTTGTTTTGGCAAAATTAACTCACCAGCAGAATTAGTGGATGAGTGTCTTTGGGGATACGGTATTAGTTTTCCCCAATTAATGCTGTAATTCTAATAATTGTAATTTATACCTAAAAAATTTATTTAAAATGCCTTAGATTTAGAAATTAACAAAGAAACTCATCAAAATTAATGACTGAAGAAGGTGATCCCAAATTATGTTTGTATTTAATTTCCATTTTAACTGATTATAAGCAGCCTTTTTTGATCATTTTTGATCTTCCAAAGTCATTAATTATGAATTTTTTGAGCCGCATAATTCCAACTTTTACTAATAATAATAATAATAATAATAATAATAATAATAATAATAATAATAATAATAATAATAATAATAATAATAATAGATAAAATTCCTTACCTTTGGTGAAAGGTACCGGTATTATTCAAGTCCAATCGGAACAATTAGAAAAACAAGACGAAGAGCCAAAAAGTGCCAATTTGCTTTTTAGCTCAACTCATTTTTGTCGAAATAAATAATATTTTTCCAATGTTTGCAATAATAAAATAAAAAGTAAATAAATAAATAATAAACATTTAAAATATATTTTGCTAAATTTTTGTTTTCGGAAATGCTTTCGCTTCGCTTCTCATCAGAACAAAAAGGGCGAGTCGTGCACAGCGACGCCCAACCCAACGCCGCCTTCGTTGGACTCGGCGAATTTCGTGCGCAGCAAATGCCCCTGCTGAACATTGGCAATCGTTGCCATCGTTTGGCCATTGCCCAAAAAGTAACCGACGATGCCCAATTCACTGCTCTAAAAAGCGGGAAAACAAAGAAATTAAATAAATTTGGTAAGAATTAAACCTATTTACTCCCCCTCTCCTGCAAAATGTTACAGTTTTAAATTGAATTTTGTTTTAAATTGAATTTTATGTTTTAGATTTTTGGATTGATAAGCATTTAACTCACTTACAAAATCCTGGACCCGGATGAACATTCGAAAGTATCAATGCAATACATCCCCCCCCCCAATTTCTTACGCCGTTTCCTTCCGCGCCGTTTAAATTTTTTTTTTAAACATTATAAAATGTTCTTCATTTTTTTTGAATTTCCTTTTCTTTAGATTTTTAGAGGAAAAAAGGTTAATTTTCCTTTGAAACTTTCCTCAAAAAAGGAATAATTTTTGAAAAAAATTAAAAAGTATCTTTCTCCGTTCTTGAGCCCATCATTAGGGGGGGGGGGAGTGTATTTAACACTGAAAACTCAATCTTTAGGAGGTATGTTTTCCCTGAAATTTATGCTTTATCAGAAGCAGAAGCTCAAAACCCCGAAGTTTTAGAAGCCGAAGTTTGGCCCAGCCCAGCCCCGGTTCCAAACCATTGATAATTGTTGGCAACTTACCATATTTCGCACGGTGTGGTCCCTTAACCGTCGTATTGGGAAATTCTGAAAATATGTGAAAATTGCCTTTATTATAGCAAATGTCGAGATGCCATTGCTTAGTTAGCCATTTCCTCCCAATTACTTTCACTTCCATTGGTTTCAATTTCTCCATCAAAATCATCGACGAGCGTTCGTCCCGCGGCAAATCGCTCAGCTTTTTGGCAATTTCTTCTCCAAAGAAATTGTTTCCGCCTCCGTCTCGGTTCGTTTTCAACACGTAATTTTCAGGGTTTTCAATGGCTTTCTTAAATTTTTCATTTTTAGTAATTTCAAATTGCTTCGCAATTAAAATCTCTCAAAAAACTACCCTAAACATAGATATTTTTATGTGATTTTTTAAAAGACTTTTGTCATTTTTGTCCAAAATGGTCGATTTTATTGAATTTTGGCCTATCTTCCCCATTTCTCAAGTGCGTGTCCTTCACTTTTCACTTTGCTTTTACCCTAATCACTGCTTCTGTCGCTTCGTCCTCTTTGTCCAGTGCCCAAAGGTCGGCGAATGTTTTTCGGATTGAACTGATCATTCCTTCGTCGACGTCCGGCAAGAATTGTTCCAACATTCCGGGCAATGCCAAAGTCTAAAAAGTCGAACGGAGGGGATTTGGCGTTTAATTTGTTCTAATAAATTACCTGTTGGACTTTCTTGGAACCCGCGAGATGAATGTTCACATTGAATGGCACCTAAATGAAATTGCCATTGGCACAAATCCATCAATTAATTTCAAATCCATTAATTAATTTCAAATCTATTAATGAATTTTAATCCATTAATTAATTTTAATCCATTAATTAATTTCAAATCTATTAATGAATTTTAATCCATTAATTAATTTTAATCCATTAATTAATTTCAAATCCATTAATTAATTTCAATCCATTAATTAATTTCAAATCCATTAATTAATTTCAAATCTATTAATGAATTTTAATCCATTAATTAATTTCAAATCCTTAATTATTTTCCGCCTCCACTTTTTTCAAAAGCACTAATAATTAAAACAAAAACAACAGTAATTGCTAATTTAAATTCAAATTTAATTTAACAATTTGCTCACAATGGCAGTCGACCGTTCGATTTTTCGCCGAATGTCCCAATGCTTCTCAGTTGGCCAATCCTTCTCGGACAGATAGGTCCTTTGGTAGACAACCGCCACTTTTCTGCCATTGAAACGCAGCGAAGAATCGTTGGGGTCCAAAATAAGTCTAAAAATAAAATTTTGATAAATAAATTAAATTACGTCGAGACTCTCGAATGATTTTATTTTCAGACCAATGAACAATAAAACTAACGAACTTTTCATCACATTCTGCTAATGTGAGCCGAATCACTTTGATTTTGTAGGCCGATGCCTGCTCAATTTCGTATTGGATGTGCCGAAGTGCGAAATGGCCATGGTTATTTTTGATGGACATTATCACAACGACGGCGCTGGGATCACGGAACAGTTCCCTGAAACAACGCAAATGCTAATAATTTATTATTTAAAGTTAATTGACGCCAAATTGGCAGGCCAATTTGGCACTGACTGACCACGCCTTGGCCAATGCCTCGCCAATGGCAGCGCTTGCCCGATTCTCGGGCAGATTGTCCTCGGACAGTCCCAATTTGGAGAACACGCGTCCGTGCACTTGGCGGACTGCTTGCGCACTTACATTGCCCCCAATTGGCCCAATGTTCACTTCGACCTAAAAATAATTGGCAAATAGTGAATTAATTTGCCATATTATTATGCGCAATAAATGCTCATTTTGCCCTCCCATTGGTTCGTTCACCTGTTTTAGCTCATATTCGCCACTTTCCCCGTTAACATGGCACATGTAATCCTTAAAATAACAGATAATTATTTTAAAATTAGTGAACCAACAGATCGTTGCAAAAGCAAAGTGATCGGCTGTTTGCTGCCCCTCCGCTGCACATCCTCCAAAATGTCCAACTGATGGCGCAGGAAACTGTCAGTTTTGGCCGCTTCTCCGAGCGTTTCTTTCAAAAATTCGTAGTTCTGAGACACGCGAAAGTAAAGCAATTGGAGCGTCTGAAGAGATTGAAACAAATTTTTAATTAATTAGCAAAACGCACCTTTTGGATTGTTTGCGCATGTTCAAACAAACGGCGTGGGAATGGCGAAGGGAACAGCGAAAAGGGAGCAATCTCGGCAAAATCGCTGCTGAAATGCCATAATTTGTAAGCATAACAGAGAGGGTAATTAGTAGCGCTTTTTCCCACCGGTTTCTGTGGTCGCGAATTCGGTTGGCCATGCCAATTTCGTGAAACGGCACAATTTCAGTGGCACCACTAAAAGCCGAAGACAAAAAATAAGCGACCATTAGGCTGATAATAATGCATTTGCTCACCGTTGGCGAGGGTCACAGTATCGGTTGACCAGCCCAACATTGTGAGCCCAGTCGATGGCATCTGTCACCAAATCTTCAAAACTTTCCAACTGAGTGTTCTCATCATACTCTTCAAAGATTTTGACCGCATAATTTTTTATTTTTTCTTAAATTTTAAATAATTTTCGCATTTTAATTGTTTTAATCCCAGTGGATTTGGTCACCTTCTTGTGTCGTGGAAGCTTCATTTTCTTTGTTACTTTTTGATGGCGAAGTCAAAACGCCAATTTTTGGCTCGAAAAGGCCGAAAAGCAAAAACAAAACGAAGACAATTTTGGTTTTCAAATGAATATTAGCCATTAAAAAATAATTATTATTTTATCTTAAAGTGAAAATTAATAGATTATTTTTATGGATTAAATTAATTTAAGGAAATAATAAATGTTTTTATATGGCTTTTATTCATTCGCTCACTTCGCTTTTTGCCGGAAACACTTCCTTCCTCTCATTTTCATTTAAATTACATGTGAAATTCATTCGGAATTACTTATTGAAAATGAATGAAGAATAATTTGTAAGCATTAAAGCTATAGACCCGGATAACTAACTCTTTCGATCTATCGAATTAAGTTTTTAGGCTTTTAAATGGATTTTAATCCTTGAAACAAATTTTAAAGAAATAAACAAATTTCTTATTACTTTTTTCTTTTTTCTTTAATATATATATATTTTTTATGGTATTTAACCGTAATAAAATAGGATAATTTAAAAGCAAATTACTGACCAAAAGCTTAATTAGCTTAAATTTGAATGGAGGAAGCTTTTGCCGATTTTAGAATTTCTTTGTCTCCCATACCGGCAAAAGTTTAGGTTATTTCATTTAATGCTACAAATTTGAATATAAACGGAGTTCTAAATTTAACTATTTTGGCCACTTTTTGTTTCAGTTTTCAAATGAACCAGAGATGTTTAAATTGAATTAGTTCAAAATTAAGAAGCTTCAAATTGGCAGCGGCGAAATGGCCTCGACCCTCCAAAATTTTCGATTTTGTATTGTGAATTATAAGTGCCAAAAGTTTAATATTTCAATATTAAGTTCTGTAAATTATAATGTTAAACTTTTTCTGCTTCTTTCAATCTATGTTTAGTTACCTAATTACATTTAATGCATATAAACAAATTTGCCATTCAAAATTGGCTTTATTAAATTTGCCGACACGTAAAGCACTTTTCTTTTTGTACTTGAAAAAGATGCTTAAGTTACTGTAATTAATGCTATTATTTGGTTTGACGCATATAATTATATTACGCAAGAATTCATTTTTTGTGCCTTCGGCCATGTCATTTACGAAAATTTTACGCTCACATGTTCACACGGACAAATTAAGAAACTCTAACCCATTCATTAGTCTCCTAATGAGGAAAGCGGCGCTTAAAAATTAATGAAAAATGGTTGAATTCATTTTGGGATAAATTCAAAAAAATTTCCAATGGCTGTCGTCGACCCAAACATTAATAATTCAGTAAGTGAAGTCATTTTATAATAATTGGGTTAAAAACCAAACGAGTATATTCAGCTGTATGCCGAGTTCAAAGATGCTCGTCCGAGTTGGCTTCTCATCGGTTGTGCCCTCCCTTTGGGAATTGTCGCCGCCTTCGGAATGCTTTTCAATTTTTGCGTTATTTTTGCGACAATTCGCTCAAAGTCCGAATTTATATTTTAAATTCCTTTTCTAATTGTTCCATGCTTTTTTGGGGCTTTGAATGGCACTGCCAATTTTCTGCTGGCACTTTGCTCCTTCTTCGAACTGCTCCATCAGCATGGCCATTTTCTGTTTGTGTTCGTCGCTTTTTCGGGCTTAAATTTCATCGAATATCAAACGGCCGCACATTTCGCGGCACTTTCAGTCTTTGGAATGGGTGGGACAAATTGAAAAGTGAAAATCAAAAATCGTGCCAATTTTAGGTGGCATTGCCATTTCAATGTTTTTCACTGGGCTTGACCGACTCATTTGTGTTCTTTTCCCGGAAAAGTAAGGCATAAAAACATCCCAAATTAATTGACTTAATTATCCAATTGAAAAAGGCACTCCAAAATTAATTTGCGCTTTTATTTGGGCGCAATTACTTTTGTCTGTTTTCTGTTCTCCGTTGCGTTACTTTACACACTCTTTTTGACCGCTGAACAGCTCAAAGGACTGATGATCAGCGGATGTATCGTTGACATTGTCCAAGTCCAAAAAAATAAAATTTATTTATTTAAATTGAATTTTAAAATGGAATTCATTAAATTTTAGGGTCCATCCGTTGAATTTTTCGCTCCTTCCAATTTGCTCACAAATCTCGTGACAAGTGCCATTTATTTGGCCATCGGAATCGCCGTCAAAGCCAAAACTTGTAATTATATTTAATAAAAATGCTTTTTCATCCCAATTAACCTTCATTTTTTGCTTTATTTTCAGCTTCTTTCGCCGCCCAAGCGAATCTTTCCGCCGCGGCGAATAATCGCCGCCTTTTGCGTTCGCTTTTCGCCATCGTCGGCGTCAACATGGGCGGCTATTTTCTGAACACGGCTTACGTGGTGCTTCTGCGCCCCTCCGTTCCATCGCCGATCACCGCGTGGCTTTGGCAAGTGATCACCGGCATTCCGCTGAATGTCAGTGCCGCATCGAATGGACCAATTCTGTACTTTACGAGGTGAGACAATGGCAAAAAATGAAAGAAATCTGTCAATCGTAATTGCATTTTGGTGCTAAAATTTGGGACTGCTGCTTAATGATACAGAGTCGAGAAAAATCTCTCGTTTTTTGAGCTTGGTATGGACCTCTCGAGGCAAAGTCGCTGATGTTAGTCTTGCAAAATCAATGGGTTATCGACAATGCAATCAAAAACCAACAAATAAAAGCTAAATCATTAAAGAGAAAAACAAATTGATATTTCTATTAAAAATTCATAAAATTTGACTTTTTGATTAAAAAATAAAATAAATGCTTTTCCTTAATTTATGTATTTAGCATCGAATATCGGCAGGCGTTTCGCTCGGTGTTTCCGTTTTTCTTCAAACATTTTCAAAAGATTGATAAACCGAAGCAACCACAAATTATACGGCTGAAAACTTTCACTGTAAACAAAGGCAAAGTTTTTCCGCATTTATCAAATGTTCGAAATATTTAAACATTTAAAAGGCTAAATGTTAAATTTGTATTTTTATATAATCGAAATTGTTAAATTAGTTTACAAAATGATGTATGAAATTAATTGGATATTATGATTGAATTTTTAAACAATTTCCGTTTGTGACGAACACTTAGAAAATGAATGCGTAAATTGCACTTCCCAGTTGATTTTTAAGGTGCTATGACGAAGCGACAAAATTATGGGTGTGGGAGAAGCGACAAAAATATCAGTGTTTGTAATAATTAAATTTCATTATTATTTAAATATTATTTGCAAAAAATAAAGCATAACTTAGCTTAAACTTAGTAAAATTTGTTCATTTTGGTATTATAATGTAGCTGCTCTACATTTCTCTACTAATTATGTAATTTTTAAAAAATTAGTAAAAATTTACAAAAAGTTGTGAAAAAAGTTATGAAAGAATTAATAGGGTCATATTTTTATGGTCATTCAAAAAATGTAAGGTCGTTTAAATGCATGAAAATTGTTTAAACTTAAATTAATTCACTCCACTTGGGTTGATTAGTTAGCCCAAAGATTACTCTATTATTCTGCTAAATTTCATAAAATTTTATTGAGTTTCAGAAAAGTTAGGGTCAAAATTGTTGAGTCTAAATTTTTTGGAAGTTTTTGGTCACAACTTTTTGTAAATTTTTACTAATTTTTTAAAAATTACATAATTAGTAGAGAAATGTAGAGCAGCTACATTATAATACCAAAATGAACAAATTTTACTAAGTTTAAGCTAAGTTATGCTTTATTTTTTGCAAATAATATTTAAATAATAATGAAATTTAATTATTACAAACACTGATATTTTTGTCGCTTCGGCTCACCACGGATTTTTAAGTATGGGATTTAAAACCTCCATAACCAACCGATTTTAAAGGACTATTTTTGCATTAGATAATTACATTTTTAAAGTTATTTTAATAGATTTAAACAAAGGTTAAGAGCTTTATTTTCGAATTGTGTGAGGTTTTTCCAAAACATTGGTTGACCAGGGTTCCGGCGGTGCCGACAGGCGCCGCAGGGTGCCCATGGGTGCCGTCGACAGAAAATTAAAAAAAACACTGGTTTTGAAACAGATTCATTAAAAAAATTAAATTTTACTTGAAAGGTCCATGAAAGCAGGAATATATTTGGGTCAGTACTAAATATGATAATAAAGGACAAATTACTTCAAGAAAAAAAAAAATTAAAAACCCTAAAGATTAAGCCCGGCTTTTGCGTAATTACTTTTTACGAATTGGTTGATGCACGTTTCACAATTAATCAATTTTACGTGGGTATTATTGACTTTATAAAAATAATTGAGTGGAATTATGTAATCATATAAAAATAAAAATGGCTTTTCCTATTTATTTCTGCCGCTGCCAAATGTAAATTTTGTGCTCATTAACTTTTTTTAATTTGTGCGACCATTCATTAATGAAATGATTTTAAAATTTGTTGTTAAAATGTTTTTTTTATTTTCTTTCATTTTCTTTTTCAACCTTTCAATTAGCAGTGGAAGCAAATTGACACTTCAAATAGCGCCGACTTTGGTTGGCCATCATTCATTCAGGCAAAATCTTATAATTTAAATTATGTAAATTAACTAATTTCTATCCGTAACAATTAAAGACTATTTAAAATTGTTAATTGCATTTAAAATTCGCAGTTATTTTGTCTCTGTCCAATGTATTGAAAACGAAGATGGCCTCATAGGCGGTAGCCTTTTGTACAGTTCAATTTGGGGCAATTTGAAATCGCACGAATTCATTGACAATGCCAGCAAAAAAGTGACGGAAAGAGTCATTTTCGAATTCAATCACACAAAATGCCGTCACTTTGTCGTTTCAATAAAAACTCTCAAATGGAATGTCGAAGCAAAGGGAACGCTGTCCTACGATTTGGAATTAATAGACCAATTAACGCTCGTAATTGCCTTTATAAAATTAAAAGGGGAGATTAATAAGTACAAATTAAGCCATTAATTTACGATGGGCTAATCGACGCCGACCAATCGCATAACGCCGATCTCCCAATTGACTTTGGCAAATACTTCGTCCTCCAAGTCGATCCAATGCTTGAAGAGGACGAAGCATTTTACGAGGTCGACGTCATTTGCCACGAAAATTCGGTGCGTTTTTATTATGGCGAAATGTTTTGCGATTTTAAATGCTCGACGATGATTTTCTCGCAAAAAGAAAGCTGTTTGAACAGCGAGTTTGACATCACAATTTGGAAATGGCACAACAAAAGAGAGGTGATAAAGCTGTTAATAACAAAAATGGGCAAAAAATGATAAAAAAGAAACGCCGAATTTAAATTTTAAATGCTAATTTCGACCTAATCCCATTTTCAAGGAGTGATTAGGCGATTTTCAAGGACACAGCAGGAAAATCTGCGAACCCAAGGACAAATCAAAATTTGTCGAGTGAATATAAGAAAATAGTACTTGGAATTAGCATTTATTTAAGCATTATTTTATTATCGCATAAATTCAGAAAGAAAAAATCAGCCGAAGAGACCGCGGCACGCACAGTTCCAAAGTTTATATTGGAGACGGAGAAGAAAGGACAATTGAGTACGAAATCGAAGCCAAATGAAAGCGAAAAGAGTTCCGAGTGCATTGATCGGTCAGCAGGACTCAAATGGCAATGCTCAATTTTCATTTGCAATTTGCGCCTTTCAATCATTTGTCAGTCCAAAAAAGGCGTTCATTCCGTAATTTTCAACAAATTTCTATGTTAGAAAAAAAGTTTTATTGTTAAACATTTTACATACATAAATAAATTAGCAGATTTTATTAAATTAGATAAGCTAATGGGCATTGTCTTCTGTGTGATAAATGCGGCATTCTCTCTCCTTGTGCCTTATTCGGCAGTGGAGAGGAGTAAAGAGTGATTTTGCCAACAAAAATAGGGGGAAATGATGGAGAGGACGCCTGCTGCTCTTGCGCATCAAAGAATAGGACATTTGACTAACTCTTTTTTTCGTACATTTTTAATTTTTTGGACTTTTCAATTAATAAAAAAAATAGCTTGAACCTTTTTCAATTGTACAGCTACCGTAGTCTTTCCAATTTTATTTGAATCTTAGAAATTGTAAAGAGTTTATAGAGAACCAAAGAATACAAAAAGAATATCAAAAATTGACCCAAAAGTTAGTGATGATCCTTACTTAAAAAACCCACAAGTCGGATCAGAATAAATGTTATCAAAGTGTTTAACAGAATCTCTTAAAAGTTGGCTTTTCCCTCGTCCTTTTTCATTTATTGCGACGGTTCGGCCTCATTTTTAGCTAAAAAATAAAAGAAAAATATAAATTAATAAATTATTGTTTCCATTTTATTAAATGCTTTGGCTTCTCAATTCCGTTGATTTTGCCTCTTTTTAATTGCCTTTTTAATTACTTTTCGATGATTGTCCCTCCCTCTTCGTCAACACCTTTTAGTTACATAAACAATGATTAATTAAATTTATGTTTAATATGTTTAATTATTATAAAAAATTGTTAATTACAATTAATTACTTTTTCCATCATCGAAATATTTGCTGAAAATCATTTCAAAATTGTTTTCAGAAGTATGTAAATCACTACAATTTCTAATTTGTTCGTTGATTTTCGCGTTCTTTTCCGCATCAAAATCCACCGCAAATTCATTACTCAAAATGTCGTCATTTTCTTCGTTTTCGGCTTCTTCTACTTTTATTTTTGGGCCAAATTTAAGCCATTTGATGCGAATTGGGACAACACAAACATCCAATCTTTTTGCATTTTTTAATTTTCGTTTTGGACTCCGCAAAATAATTGGCAAACATTTTGGCACCTCAAAAAACTAATTTTTGAAGTAAATTATGAATGTTAATAGGCATATTTTGCTCTATTTGTGCTCATTTCGTCTTTTCTCTTGTCAATTTGTCTGTCCTCCGTTTGTCTTACTTTGTTTTCCATCGCTTTTTTCTTGTAAAATGCCATTCTCAGTCCGGTGGTGCATTTGTGAAATTTCCATTTGATTTTCGCTTCCATTTGAATTTTGAAATTTCCCTCGTCGTCGGTGGAAAAGTGAAATTTGTCATTTGTATTTCGGCAAAATATTTCGACAATCTGCGCTTGCATATAAATGGTCATTAATTAGGCAATCATTTAAAATTAATAAAATCCTTTTCAATTAAAATTTCACCGTTCTTTTCTCCTCTCTTTCACTTTGAATTGTGCCGTTAAAATTATGAAAAAATTCATCCATTTCTGCTACTTCTTCTGATTGTGCTTCATTTTCTTCTTCCTCGCGAATTTCGTCGTCGGATTCGTCGGAAGGATTACCGTAGGAATGACTCATTGAGCAGAACAGACAAAGTACCGTAAGAACATTCAAACGAACAAACGCCAATTTCATGATCTCAAATAATAAATAAATTATTTAATTTTTTGAATTATTTCAAAATAATATTTTCTGAAAAAGCGCAGCGGAAAATTAAGTGTTTTTTAGTGCAAAGTCATTTTTATAAATAAATGTTCAGAGAAGTGTTTTTTGTTCCTCTCATATAATAAAATAATGCAAAAATATATAAAAATTCAAATAAATTGTTCGAATTTGAATTTTAGAAATTTTCTTATGAAATTTTTACTTTTCTTTTTGGACAAAGCGAAAGGACCGACGAAAATGGCACTGCCGAGGCCCCACCATCCCCAAATGGCACTGACGATTTTTTTTTTTAATTTTACATTGAAAATCCACGCACTACCAGCCAACATTTATTAACGTGTCACTATGTGTAAGCATAAATTGCCAATAAATATAAAGCCATATTTCCGTTTGTTTCCCTAATATGGTATTAGTTGCCTTAAGAAAATATTAACAAAATTTAATAGACAAACGGAAGCAATAAAAATTAATAATTAAATAATTAAACGCGTTTAAAAGCATAAATTAATTTTATTGCCAATTTTCCCTTCAAAGCGAACATTTATTTCCAAATTGCTTAATTCTTTTAATTGCTGAATTGCCAAATGATTCGCTGCCCAATTATTCTGCTTCTCCTTTTTGTCAGCACTTTGCCATTTAATTGTGCCGTCGACGGAATGGCGGGCGACGCTTTGGCCACTGTTGTCACTCTGAGCATTGGCCAATCGGATGGAAGTAGCGGAACGGCACAAGCGAAGAAGCAATTGGACAGTGAGGAAGAAGCAGTGGAGGAGGCAAAAAGCGGAGAAACAATCAGTGGGACAAACCAAATAATGAATTAACTAATTAATTAATTGTTTAAAGATTAAAATGATAATTAATTAAAAAGGGCGTATTGACCTTCGAATTGAAAATTAAAACTATTTAATCCAAATACTTCTCCTCATCGAATTATAGCTTTCATTTCCGCATTTTGTTCAGTGTACCGTTTGCTCACTCTTTCCCGGAAATTGCCGCTTTCACCGACGGCCAATAAAAAAGGCAGAAATTCTGTTGATCAGCCGACGAATTCACATGTTGAAAATGAACAGAAAATTGGCATTTTCTTGGCCGATTATTGGCAATCCGTCCAAAAATTCTTCCATAAAGGGAAAAGCGAAGGCACAAGAAAATTTGTGTTGGAAGTGCCGGCCAAAGTGATGGCCAAAATTGTTGTTCGTATGATCAATGCTTTTTTGGAAAAAAACAGCGGCAAAAAAGGCCAAAAAATGGGATCAATTTCTGTAGATATTCCACAGCCTCAGAATTTTATGGTGCAGCCAAAAAGGTCAATTAAAAGGGAATTAATTAATTGCTTGATTAAATTGGTCAAGTCTAATTATTTTGCATTTCGTTAATTAAGGCATCAGCTTAATGAGAATGAATTGGTGGGGGATGTGCGGGTCACTTACGGCACAGATTTTTTTTCTACTCAAACTTTTACGACTTTTACTACAAAAGCCCGCAACAAATTACGGTTTTTAAAAATAATAATGTAAAAGAAATTAATTCACAATTCAAGGACAATTCGAACAAAAAAGCGTTGGAAGAAGCGGACATTGTGTGGGCATTCGGAGTGATAATTTACGAATTGCTAACCGACGGAGAGAATCCCTTTGAGGGGCTTAGGGAGCGATTAGTGGACGCAAATGACCCGTACAAAGGCATTGGCATTAAAAAATTGTCGATGCATTACTCAATTTATGTGGACGATGAGGGCAAAATGTGGGGAGGGGGCAAAAAGTTAGAGGAAAAGCTGCACGAAGCGATCGCTTCACTGGTGGAAAAGGGCGAGGAAGTGCCAATTCCGTATGAACAAACAATGCCCGGAGAATTGGCAATTTGTGGCAAAAGGCGCGAAGAGGGAGCAAAAGAGGAGGAGGAAGAGGATGAAGATGAATATGTATGTGTGAACGGATACGAACCGCTGATCAGTCTCACCAAGGTAAAATGGAGGGGAGGGCACAGGGACGAAGTGAAGAATGGAAAAGCTAAATTGAAACGTCGAAGGTCTGAAAATAAGAAATACGAACTTGGCACCATCCATGGGCGTCACCGATTTATCATACCGCAGATTAAAATAATAATTAGTGTTAAGGTTTTTATGTAAATAAATTTCATGAAGTGAAAAAGCTGATTTCATTTAATTTGTAGTTGTCAGAATGACCAGAAACTTTACACTATAAATTGCAAATTTTCAAAATTTTCGATCACTTACAAATTTAAAAAAATCATTTGTCACTTGAAATTTCATTTTAATTTAGGAAAATTTTCAAGTAAAAAAGACGCTGTTTTTGTAAAAAAAAAAAAAAAAAAAAGTTAAGGTTTCATGTCATCCATTCTGACAATTATTACTTTTCAAATTTTTTCATCTTTTTCACCATTTTAGGCCTAATTTTTGCGGTTTTATGATAAAAATTAGAAAAAATAAATTGAAATACTTATATTTTTGGAGCAATTGAAAAGCATTTTGATTTATCTGAAAATAGATAAATATTTATATTTGAAGTCTTAAAAAGCGATATTTTCAGCAATGTCTCCAAACGTACAAAGAGAATCGCATAACAATGAATGAATTACGCGACAAATTAAAAGAAATTGCGATGGAAAAATAATAAAAAAAAAAAGAAAATGAGCGAAACGATAGGAAATGCCAAGGGAAATGGCATAAAAATGCCATTGTCGAAACGTTTTTAATCTGTTGTTATTGGCACATACGTACGTACAAATTGTTGAATGTTTTTATTTACATATAATTTTCTTAATTTGAAAGGGGGGGGGGGGGAATTAAGAAAAAAAGGGGGATCCTACCCAAAAAGATCAACATAACTAACTGTAGATCATCTTGGAAAATTTTTATTCATAAATGCATATGTATCGGAAATACAAAGGTGATTTAATGCTAATTGTTGATTCCATGGGATCAAATTAGAGAATTGGATAAAATATTTTCCTCCCTATGCGATTTTCCTGAAAAGACAAATACAGTAGCCGTTTACTGTAAGGTGTGTATATTGTACAGCTTTCCACAAGTGCTTCTTCACTTCACTTCACTTCATTCATTGAGAGGAGCCAAACATCGCCCATCACAAATTGCTGAAACTTTTTCTTCAAATTGTCCCAAGTCGGCATGCCAAAACAGTCTTCCGCGCCGTACTCAAATTTGTTGCAAAGCGCTCGCAGTTTTGCACGGATTTTGTGCCGTTGTTCAAACCAACGCCAACCGCCACCCTTTCCATGGCCATCAAAAGTGCCATCCTCGTCATTTTCATCATCATCATCATCATCATGGACGTTGGATTTGTGCCGATAATCTTAATGATAACAGGTTTTTGGCATTTATCAAAGGTTTGTGAAAAATGCGACTTTGAGAATTTGAATTTTCAATTTTTTGTCGAATTTCGGGACCATTCGGAAGAATTTGATGACCAAAAGCGACACAGAAAACCTCCGGAAATATGTTTCACTTTTTTAAATAGAAAATTCCAGTACAATTTTGTTTGCTTGAGTTGAATTTGCGCCGCTTTTGGCGCAACGCCGCCCGATCAAAAAGCCATTTGGTGAATTTTGTTCCAAAAGTGCCGATGGAGGGTGTTGAGTAATTGTCCAGAAAGCGACGCCAACGGTACTCAGTTCGCGCATTGGCACGCTAAATTTTGTTAATTATTACATTTTTAAATGGAAATAACTCTGACAATGAATTGGCATTTGCAAGCAAAAACATAGGATTAAAATTGGCTTTAAATGGGCAATTTGGCTCGTTTGAATTTCAGTCAATTTGCGTTTTCAATTGTATCCCTCCTATGCTAAGGGAAATATTTCTAATGGAAAAAACCGCAGATCGACCCATTTATATGGGCGCAATTCATTTTTCCCCGTCGTACGCCCCCCGCGAATTTTTATTTAAATTTACAAACTTGGAAAAACAGTAATTCATCATAAATAGGGAAGCAAAAACCGTTGGAAAATTCTAATCGAATTTAAATTCTTAACAAAATTTTTGTCAATGAGTTTTTAATATTTTGTAATTCTCGAAAAAATTTTATGTTTTGATTTTCCACCAAAACTGAGCCTACTTATTATATTTCGTGTTCAAAATTTGAAAGTTTTATTGAGTGAGGCAAGACGAAAAAGCAAAACAAAAACAATTTGTTTAATGTTTATATAAGCAAAGCAAAGAATGGAATAGGAAAAAGAAAACAAAAGATGCAAATGGTTTTAAAGGCAAAAAGTGCTGTAATTTTCTTATTTTTGAAAATAAAACAAAATGTTCGGGTTGGAAAGTTTGAAAATTTAATGAACTATCATCTTTTGGTTAAAACTTAAAAATTTTTCCAAACTAAAAAAATTAATGCAAATGTTAGAAATAAGTTAATTGTAAGCGCACTTTTGAGCATTGGTTTAAAAAAAGAAAGCACAATTTAATCGAAGCGAAGGATAACAAAAAGCACAAGAAAAATGTAAACAAAACAAATCACAAAGACAACGGGGAAAATGAACTCAAATTTCACCACCTTCGACTCCCAAACTTCGCCCGCCGTCGGTCGCTGCGATTGGTCGCCGTTTTGGCGAGCGGAAATCGCCGGCGGAGGCAAAAGCGGCAACGGCGAGTCGCCGGCGGAGACGGCGGCGGAAGCGGAGGAACGGACGGCGATTTTCAGCTAAAAGAATTGCCATTTTGGCGGTTAAAAGAGAGGCTAAAGAATTGCCGAAAAGCATGCGATGTTCACCTTGGCCACCTCCGCTTGGAGCTTTCTGATCGTCTTTTTGTGCTCCATTTTCGCGGACTGAAGGCGTTTCAACGCGTCCAAATTGGCGGCAAAAGCAACTTTCTAAAGGCAAATAATAAAATGGGATAAAGCAGCAATAAGTTAACTTGGCACTCACATAATCCTCGAGTTGACTTTGGCAGTTGGCATAAAACTCGTGGAGCAATTCGACAGACTCCGACCCAATCGCCTTTTCTTCAGCCGTTCCAGCGGAGTAATTTGACGGCAGATTAAAGCGGATCAGAGAAAAATTCTCTGAAAAAGAAACACACCAAATGAATCATTCACAGGGGGACAAATAATTTGACATTTTGAATAATTTTCAGTTTAATAGCGTGGCTTTAGATTAATTTAATTTTAGAATTGTATCCTAGTAATTTTCTAAAATGCCGGGTTTTCAATGTGTTTGAATTTAAGGGTTGCAAAAATGCCGTCTCCACCCGGGCAAGAAATAATTGCCAAATTACGCCGTTTTACGCACTGATAATGGACAAAAGTGCGGTGATCGTCATGGCACAGAACAGCACCGTCATCAGTCCCACCGGGTCGCTCAGTTTGGTGTTGCCGTTTTGTGCTCCTTCGCTTCGGCGGGCGGTTGCACGACGACCCTTCTAAAGGAACAACAAAAATATTGAGGAAAAAGTGAATTTTTGCATTCCATGGGGCACCAGAAAATAAATGTACAATTTTAAAGAATTTATATTAAACGATAAAATCAGTTTTGGGCATTTCCAAAAAGAATTTTTTGACTAAATCTCTTAAGAAATTTTATTCCAAAATGCCTTTTTTCTCCCTTTTACCCCCCAAAATTTCAAAATTAGCCCCTCAAACTTTTTTTTTCAATTTTTTATACGTCTGTGGAATAATATTTTTGAACTATTTTTTCCAAAATCGTGGGAGCATTTAAAATTTTGTTTACAATAAATTGGAAAGGATGGCCAAAGGAATTGGCGCGACTGACCCCATTCGGCTGCTGTTCGGCTTGGATTTGTGCTCCATTGGCCATTTCGGCGGACCAGGAGTTGTTGAGGCCGTCCTGCTCATTGTCAGACGAACAATTCGAATTTTCAGCACTTAATTTAGGCTGAGATTTGCAACAATTATGAAAATTAAATAATTTTTAAAGAGAGGGCCATTTAACAGAAATAAATGAAATTTGTCGGAATTCCTTACAGTTAAAATCCATACCTTAGCTTATCATCCATCGGCGATTCAGCAGAGCCCACAAAGTGATCGTCAATGAGTGGAGATTCGGCGCTTATTTTACGTCCAATAAATAATTGATCAGAAACTGTCGAACTTTTCGTATCTTCGACAGGAAAAGGCACAGAAACTTCTTCCTAAAATGACAAGGAATTCACAAAGTTTTACAATTGCTTAATATCCATTTTAATTGGATAATGATTTTTGTTTATCAGAGGAGGAGAAAATTCACCTTTTCACGGTCGTCGATCTTTACCAATTCCCACGAATCGGCACTCGAAATTGACCTTTCGGAAGAAGTGCGTTGACGCTCCATTAAAATCCCAATTAATCCCAATCTGGCAAAGATTGTAAAGATTGAACCAGTGAACGGTTAAAGCTTAAAACGCTTTAAAGCGGAAGCAAAAAGACCCATAAAAGAGAAAGCATTTAAAGAAATTCAGAAAAAACATTATGCCAAAAATATTAAAATTAAAAAAACATGAGCAATCGAAGGCAAGGGGCGACATGAAGTTTGGGCACCGAGAAATTTGGGGGCTATTATATTAATTTTAAAAATTGAAAAATCAAAAAAAAACACCTAAATTATGCAGTAAAGTAAATCTTATGTTAACCGGGGCTTACCCGGGTAAGTCTGTCTACCCTCGTAACACTCATTTTTTGATAGGATCCCTGCGGCTGGGAATCGGTTACCAAAATATTTGACAAAATATTACCCCACAGCGAAATTAAATTGAATTTTGCACTCATAAAATATACCATATGATTTAATGCCACAATTTTAATCTGGGAGCATTATTTTGGACTATTCACCACTAAAATTAATTACCTATGCCATTTTTTGGCATTCGTCACTCATTTTGCCACAGCCATTATTTCGGTATTTTTGCCACTTTTTAGTTAATTTTTTGCCAGTAAATCCCCCACCCTATTCATAAAGTATAACCGAAAGAATCAATAATACTTTATCAAATTAATGGAAATTCTTCATTTCTTGGTACCACATTGGGCCGGGTCATGAAGGGAAAAATACGCAGTTTTGGGTGCCGTATGGGAGCGAAAGTCCTAGTCTTAATAGAAAAATCAAATCCAAAAGTCCATTTTTAATTTAAATGAGGAGATGGATTGATGAATGTTGAGAAAACGGCGATTTATAGCAGAGAATTGGCGGGGAAACATTTGACCCCACCGAAGCAGCAGAAAATGCCGCGGAAGGGTCAGCAGACGCCACAGCAAAAAATGAATGGGGAAAAGGAGACAAAGAGCAAATCGGCATAAAACAGTCACTCATTTGAGTATTTGCCATTTGAGACGCGAAAATGGCCCCAAGCAAAATTAAAATATTACATAAAATATTGTAGGGTTCTCAGCGGAATATTCTTTACAAAATATGAACATCCTTGGTCAAAAAATATGGGAGATTTTGGAGTCAAAAAAAGCGATAACATATTTGTTTATTTAGCTCTATTGTAGTTTTACACGATCTTAAAAACTATACACAACCATAAAATATTATTTACGCGATCATAAAATAACATAAAAATTTATAATTGAAATTAAATATTTTTCGGTACCATTCTATCGGGAGTTTCCTCTGCTTTTTTTTCTCAATGTCAAGTTAAATAAACGTGGTAATTGTTCATTAGTAAATTATAATTAACATATTGATCACTGTCAAATTTGATCTCGTCACATTTTTATCTTTTGCCCTTTTTGTCCATTTTGTTCTGTTGCTCTTCGCCTTTGCCCCATAATTTGTCGGCGGTGCCGATAAATTCTCAAATTTGGTGCCAATGGCATTATTTGGCGTTGTCCTCGCGCACCAAAATTCCCCGTTTTCCGAATGCCTTCGTTCTCCGCCATCGCTCCGGCACCCACAAAGTGTTCTTTGTTATTGCTGGAAGCAGCAGGCAAAACGCGGTTTATATAAGCGAATAGAAAGGCATTGCTGAAGCGAAACGCGGGAATTTAAACAAATTTGACGAAATCCCAACGAATTTTGAGGGGATTCACTTTTTTAATGATTAAATCTACCAGTTTAATATTTAAAAACAGCGAATTAAAAACATATTTTTTGTTCCTCGCTTTTTTGTCTGCTGAAATCAGCTGTTGCTTGGCCGGACTTGCTTCATCTTAATGCAAAATATCATCATTTTTATAAATAATTAATAGGGCCTGGGTTTTACGGACAAAAAATTCCAAAAAATAGAATATAATATGGAAGAAAAAATAAATAAAATTTTGAAAAAATGTTAAAACGATAAAAACTGAAAAATATGGAAAAAATAAATTGAATTCAAATTTTAGAATTTAAAATTATTAAAATTTTGCGACTAAAAGCAAAAAACAGTTTAATTCGCGAAAAACAAAAATTTATATAAATTTAATATTTGATGTAACAAATTGTTAATTAATAATTTTATACGCAAGAGCGTGACGCCGCCAATGAAAACGTTAACAAATTAGAGAAAATCGTTTTTTCTAATTGTGAGGCAAAGAATTTTCAAATAAAATTATTTTGAATAAGATTTTAAACATTAAAAAACTTGGCTAATTTCGAATTTTTAAAAGACTTTTGGTTTTAGGGGTGTATTATTTTTCGAGTTTTCTTGTGAAAAAATGCCGAAATATGGATAAAAATATGGAAAATTGAAATAAAAACGTATTCGACATGCAACTTCAAACCAAACTAAAAATACGATTCTTGGTTTTTAGACCGAAATAAAGTTACAAAAAAATTGGAAGTCCATGCAAATCAAGGGCCCTAATAATAAATGTATTACCTTCGGGACAGCTCTGTCCCAGGCCACCATTCCCCCCCCCCCCCCCTTCTTGCCGAGTTCTCTCGGCGTTGTCGAGCACCGCCGTTCCCCGCATTTGGCCAATTTGGCATTTTCGCCCGCTTCCTCCTCGCCCAGTGCAGAGACTAATCTTGCTAAATGGGGAAAATGAAGTGGCATTTCTCCGCTGCTTCTCCCCACTCGTCCTTCCGCTTCTGCTGCTGTCTCCCGCCTCCGCTGCCGACGACTGACGCAAAAGACTGTCCAATGGTTGCGAATGGGAGACACTGTGGACGATAGTGCGGGGTACTACATATTGTGGGGATGAAAGCACAGAATAATTCATCTTTATTATAGGGCCAATTCGGTCGGTGGGAAACGGATAAGAGACCGTCGTTTATCGACTTGAGTCCAATGCCAAGAACCCTCCAAGAAAACCCAGTTTTTTTTTCTCGACTTGCAACTCCAAGTCAAAACCCAGAGCAATGGTCTCTAATTGATCTGTTCCATTAAAATATAATTAAATTTTTCGATTTTCCTCAACATTCATTTTATTTATTACTGACTCGGCACTGCCGTTGTGTCTGTTTTATCACTTTCGACGCCGTCGGTGTTAAAATTCGCATTTGCGAGATCGGCAAACAAATTCATGTGGGAAGTGCCCACCGGATGGCTCTGTCCGCTTGGCCTAACGATTACTGGAGGCGATGGACCAACTTGGATCTGATTAGTGGTGGGGTGGAGAAATGCGATCAGTGACAGCCCTGTGGGGCTAAAACTGACCACTTGGTCTTGCAATTTGTGCTGTTTGGTCGAATGATGCAAACTTGCGGAGGGCGGTCTGATGGAGGGCGGAAGAGCGACTGCTAATGATAAGCATAATTAGGGACAATTAAAACTCATTAAACCCGTATTAGCCAACCTTCTTTGCCCTCATTGCGCAAATGGCTGTGCATTTCCTTTTGCTCTTTGTTAGCGTTGGCACCGCCTGCTGTGTCAATTTGGATTCGCATTTTTGGCATGTATTTTAACCGGTCAATGGCCTCATGCCGTCCTTGGCCAAAGAAGTG
This sequence comes from Heterodera schachtii, assembly GCA_023374025.1. Taxonomy (NCBI): domain Eukaryota; kingdom Metazoa; phylum Nematoda; class Chromadorea; order Rhabditida; family Heteroderidae; genus Heterodera; species Heterodera schachtii. The sequence goes on along the minus strand of SIJG01000070.1, from coordinate 370,118 downwards.
CCCTTATATGTTGCGCATTCGCTGAACGGAACACACGCTGAAATTGGCAAAAATGTTTGTGGAAATGCCCCTGGCTAATAAACGCACCTCCGTCGTGGGCTCGGACATAGCCGAGTTTGGCACGGCACTCACAACGTGGCGGTTTGCACTCCTTGCGACAGTTTGTCTCAAATATGTGAAATATGCCCTCGTCGCCTTTTATTTTGGCGTTTTACAATGATCGGCTCCCTGCAGCTTCCCTCGCAAGTGCCGCACTCAATGAACAGCTCATTCACTTGGCAATCCCTTTGACTTGCGCTGAACGCACTGACAAAGTGCGGGGCGAGCACAAGTTGGAGCAGTAATTGCAGGAAATTAGCCAAAAAAGGGAGGAGGGGGGGGGGGGAATAGACAAGAAAAGGCACAGAAATACTCACTGAGCAACAGAAGCAGAGGAAAAAGCGAAAGGCTAATAAATGCGGGGGCAATGGACGAGGCATTTGGGACGATCGGAGGAAAAGCGAAAGTGAGGGGAGAGGGAGGGGACAGCTGAAACTGAAGAGGATGAGATGATGATGATGATGATCCAACAATTAGGGAGGCTGAGTGAGTGCTTCAGGGTTTGGGTTTCAATTTTCGGGGGATCGCTTTCACGCCGAACCAATTGAACGCCGAACCCACGCCCGGGGGAGAGAAATTAAGCGTCTAATGAGTACACTAATTCTTTCCCTCTCAGAGGCGGGAAACCCAAAAACATTCATGCGGAAATCAAATTGCACTTTAATTGGCCTAAAATGGTTGTGCAAAAAGAAATTGTAACAATTAGTGGGTGGAGTGGATGGTCGACGAATGAGTGGGTGGGTGGGCTGTGGACTCGGTTTGGTTGGCTTGCGTTTGCTGTCCCAAACTAATGACATTTTAACCTTTTCAATGTTTGTAACAATTAAAAAACTAATTGACATTAATTGCAATGTTTGTTTATTCTGTTTCTTCCAATTTTCAACAATAATTCGCCAAAAATTTATGTTTTGTGCGTCAATGAATAAATACATAAATATGGACTTGACCAACAGTTCAACAAAATGATTGACAATTGCATAAACAAACACTCGAACAATTTCTGATGCAATAAATTGATTTGAGCATTAATTGCGATCGTTTCGAAGGAAATTTTGGTAATCAGCAGAGAATTCAAAAGAAAGTGACAAGGCCAAATAGCATATTTAGGAAGGATTCTCTGGTTTGAAGACAGTTAAAACGGACTCGGCCATTGTGAAGTGAATGAGTTCAGGGCACTGGGCTAATTAGCCCCGATTGTTTTTGCTTAATTACTCCTCCATCCATTGAAATTTTTCTGTTTAATCGCTGTCCCATTCGTCCTCATCTGCTGACGATTCCCGCTGTTCTTGCTTTTCATCTCCGCTCCTCCTTTGCTGCTGATGTTTTGGGGGTTCGGGGGGAGGCGCCGTCGGACGAAGCGTTTTTTGGCCCATTTTTGCCTGAGGGGCCAATGGTGGTGCCATTTTCGGTCGATGCAGCGAAGAGCAGAATCTTTGAATAAAACATTGGCGCCCAAATACCATTCGTTGAATTTTGGGTTCACATGTTTCTTTGGACATTGTCCTGTGCTCTGACACCCTTGCTAATATGTACACAGAAAAAGCAAAAAATCAAACAATAATCTTGTAATTGAACAATGCTTCCCATTTCCCACCTTCCACCAGCAGAGGTAAAAACATGGGGAAATTTGCCCATTGGCGGCGGCGGAGGCGGGCGAATTGGGCGTCGAACGGCGACAAAAACACCTGCTGCGGTCCTTACGTGTAACTGTTTCAACATCACTTCAGTATTGTGCTTAAACCAGCTGCTTTATGTATGTTATTTGGCAAAACTAATTAAAACATTAAAAAAAAGTAGTTAAAATTCATTTGTTCACTCACTTCCATGCCAAGTGCAACTTTCATCCGCTTCCAAACCGATCTGATCGGCCGTTTTCCGCTCAAAAAGTGCCGTTGCTCTTTAAAATTTGCTCTAGCAGCACCGTTAATTTGTGTTGTCGTCGTTGTTGAAGAAGAAGACGAATGCTTTGTTTTGCGCTTTTTCCGAATTGGCCAATTAAATTTTTGCCAAATTTGACTTCTTCTCATGCCAAATGACAAGTTTTTGTGCCTTTTTGGCATCATTAGCACAAAATGATCACGCCACAGCAATCGCTTCTGTCTGTGGCTGTCCATAATTGATAAACAGTTCATTTGGCACGATGTGCCACAGTTTTTGTTCTGCTGCGGGCACAGTCGCCAGCACAGTGCCGGAGCAAAGAGCAGAACGAATGGGACACTAATGGCCAGTGCCAAATGCTGAATTTCAACAAAATAAGGAGTTCGGATGGCATTTCATAAATTAATTAAACCCCAAAATTGGGGTGGGAAAAAGTCCCGAAAATTGCGCCGACCAGTGTCCACGCCGGCCACCTCAGAGTGCACTTGTGCGCTTCGCAGTTCCATTCCGCGCACATTCGGCCCGGTCCGCAGTCGCACTGCTCCATCCCCTCGGCCACGCCGTTGCCGCACAGTGCCAAAGTGGTCACATTTGGCCGAAGCTGCTGGGACAAGCATTGGTTGCGCTGCTGCTGCACCAAATTGACCATCCACTGGAGGGAGCAGTCGTGGTCAAAGCCACTGAATGGGGGAGAGAATGGCAAAATGAGCAACGAAAGGCGAATTTACGATCGGAAAATACGCCAAATGATACTGTATTTAGTAAAACCGGTATTCTGTGAAAGTCGAAGGATAATCAAAGTTCCTTAATGGGATGAGAGAATAACTCATTTAAATTTATTTATCCGTAAATAAAAAGTCATCAGGCAGATGGGCGAAAACCATTTACTCTGACGATTGTTTAGAACTAATGTGTCGTAGAGTAAGTGATAAAATATATGGACGATCACAGGAATAAAAAAAAGTAAGTGAATAAAATGAATAAATAGGAGGTCAAGTCAAATTTCCTGGAGCCGCAGTATTTGAAAATTCTAGCTAAATATGAAAAAAAAAAAAAAGAACAGAAAAGTGATTACCTAATTCATTTCGAAACATTAAGGGATGACATGGAACAGCGAAAGGCCCAAAATGCTTCATCCCCACCCATCCGTCCCTTAATATTACGGGATTTTCAGACAGCCTGTCGTAGTTGTCGGGACAGTTAGGTACGGCACGGAAGAATTGGTCGCCGGGACACTGGCGGCAACATTGGCACTATATGACATAGCCGATTTGGCATTACGAAGCGTGTCATCCGCCATGGTGGTGGTGGCTTTGTGGGCACCGCGAGGACAGGCACAATTTGGGATGGCAAAAGTTTCATTGACGGGACGATGGGGTATACCGAAAAACAAGTTAATTAAATTGGCCCAATTAAAACCAATTAAATCATTGAGACGGACCGATCAAATGGGCGACTTCGTGGAAGAAAATGGACGCCATTGCCTCGGGGTTGTGAGGGTAAAACTGAAATTGTTGGACATTTTGTGAGAATATTTTAAATTTATTGTTCCACACCAACCCCGGCCATCATCACATTTCGCCCTGAGCACAGCCCGCCAATGAATGCGAGTCCGCCCGCGTGGCGATGACTGATCAGAACGGCAACATTGTGGAAGGGCAACTGGCCAACACGCTGGTTACGGTACTGCTCGAACGAATACAGTGAGGCGGACAGATCGTCGCGAAAGGTCTCCAAAATGTCCACGACAAGCAGACGGATGTTGATTTGGAAGAAGTACTGAAGCAGATTCGCTTTTAATAATCCCTGTTAATCTGACGGCGCCGACAAGAATTATGGCGGAATTTTTTTCCTGTTTTCTATTTAGTTTTTGCTTATTTGGGCCTAATTAGTGGCATTGGCGTGCTAATTAATGTTCGGTCTCACAGTGTTCGCCTCATTCGCCAGTCGCATCACTTCTCGCTTCACGACTTCGTGTTCTCGGCGATAATGGTCCGACTAAATGATATTTAAATTGACCCAAAATTACCTAATGCAATTCCCATTGCTAAATGAAAGGAAAATGCCAATTTTTAGCCCACTTTAGTGCTTCACCGTCTTCAAGTCGACAAACAGCAGAGCATAGAGGAAAAAGGTGGTCGAGGGAGTGCCGAGGCTGACTGCCGAATAATCCGGCGCCGGCTCTCCCCACACCGCTGGGGCCCTGCGCCACCGATGGTGCCGATGTTCCTCAAATTTTATCACTTTTTCCATTGCCAATAGATTAATTTCAAACATCCCCTCAGGGAAGTGCCTATAAAATTTTGGAATTCTTCGCCCATTTTGGGGCCCATTAAAACGTTTGTTTGTCCTTTGGTTTCAAATTGTCAGAACGCACAAACACACCCGATGCTGATTATGATTATGGTGGTGGTGGTTCTGTTGTTTGGGGAAGATGACCTCGTCCCTTTCTATGAAAGTGTCCTCATTTTGCGGTCTAACGGCGAAAGCCAAAGGAAAAATTGGGAGGAAAAGGAGGGCAAAGAACGGACAAATCGGAGGATGATAAGGATAACGATGCATAATTCACTCACTCACATTTCAGCAATGTTCTTAACGCGGAAGTTTTTGCGTATTAAAATTTTGCGAATTTCCCATTTCGTAAAAAAAAGAGACATCGGACGGAACGATTTATGTGTTTCTGACACAACAAAGCAGCAATTTGTTGTGCTCCCATCCAATGGAAATGTTCATTAATTTTTAATGGCAGCAGAAAAGGGGCGGGGAGGGGGGGGGGGGGGGAGAAAAGAAAAGTTGTTGGAAATGATGTCATTAATTTTGCCGAAGGGGCGGGGGATATTGAGAAAAAGAGCAAATCGATGGGGGATGACCAGCAGCAGAAGCAGAAACAGAGGGCACAGCACAGCGACCAACCAAACACATTAAGCAGCCTTCTGCTGGTGGTGGGGTGGCCAAAAGTTGGGAGAAAATGGGACAAATGAAAGGGGTACAAAGGAGGGACACGGGGGGGGGGGGGTACGAAATACCCCCCCCCCCTTTCCCCTCCCGCTTCTGCCGCTTTTTGTTGGCCCTCGTCCAAGTTGGCGTTGTCTCGCCGTAAATCTCGTGAATGGATGTACAAAATGTAAAATCCCCCCCCCCCGGCGGAGGGGGGGGGGGGGGGGGGGGAATTCGGCAGATGGACACGAAGAGCAAAAGCAGAAATAAAAGAATGATATCTGTAATTCAGGCATCTTTTTAAAAGAGAACAAAATCAATTTATATTTTAATTGAATTTAAATTTTAAATTAAAAATTTTGGCAGTGGTATTTTTAATTTCCTTTTCACTAATTTAAATTTCAGCAAATTTCACCAAAATAATAATAGACAAAAAAAAGCTGAATGGAATGGAGGAAAAGGAAATGGGACTCTTTTTTTGCGGTTTGCGATGTGTCGCCGGTCAGTCCCATGCCGCGGACAACGCATTCATTCGCTGGGCGGTCGGATAAATAAACATTTTTGACGATTTCGCCGTTAAATGGGCTAAATCGTACCACAGCTGTTGTTCATTTGAGGAAAATAAAGAAAATAAAATGCATAATAATTTTGGGTAATAAATTCTTTTTTTTTTTTTTTTCGAAATGATTAAAATTGGCACAAAAAATAAAATAAAATAAATCCAAAAGATTCGGCTGTTGCTATTTTTACAGTCCTTACTAAGTTTGGGGTTGGACAGCACCGAAAAGCAATTCTCTGCTTTTTTCGGTTTTTTCGCGCGTTTTCGAGAAAAGGCAAGCCTCGGCCGGTCCCGACCTTCGAATATCGGCGGATTCCCGGTCGGTTCCCTTTCCTGGGCTCTCTCTCTCTTTTTCTCGAAAATATTCATCCCGCTTCCGATTTTGATTTAAAAGTAACTAATGGTAATTTCTAGAGGTGTGCCGTGATTCACGGTCACGGTCACGGTTACCGTGAATTTCACGGGTTTTTTCACTCACGGTCACGGTCACGATTCACGGTACCAATTCACGGTTATTCCGTGAAAAATTTACACTGGATAAAATTGAATATTTATGAAATAATTTTTTTTTTTATAGAGAAATTTGGTCTTTTTTTGGGCAAAGTTTGCTAAGAAACAGATCAAAATTTTCAAAAATTTCCCCGGCGGCGCCTATCGGCACCGCCGGCCCCCTCCCCTATTCCTGAAACTTTTTTGAACAAAGCCAACCAACTACATTATTGCACGAAATACAAATAAAAAGCAAAGTTTCAAGTATGAGCCCATTTAAATAAAAAAAAATCATTAAGTTTTTTTAAAAAATTCGCTCGAAATAAAGTTATTTTGGGTAAAATCAGTTAATAAATCACATTTTCTAAAAGTTTCCACTAAAACCCATATTTTTCTTAAAAATTGGGTAAATATGTCATACAAAACCATTTATAAAAGGTCGGAATCAATTTAGAACGTCCACAATTATGCGAAAAATGCAAATTATGGGCGTGCTTGCCAATGGACACTTCAGTACCCGATTTTTTAAACTTGAAATATGCAAGCGCACCTATAATTTGCATTTTTCATCGTTTTTTACTTTTAGACTAATTAAAATTGGAAAATTTGCTGATTTTAGGGATAAATCTGTTAACAATGTTAACAAATTGCACTCAAATTTTCAATTTTACCTCCGGCGGCGCCTATCGGCACCTCCGGCCCCCAAAATTTATTATTTCGTAAAAAATTGGCTTAAATTCGCAAAATTTGGTCTTTTTTGGACAAAATCGGTGCACAAATAAGACTCAAATTTTCAAAAAAATTTTGCGATGGCGTCTATCGGCGCCTATGGACCCCCCTTTTCCCAAAAAAAATTTTTTGGAAAATTATACCACAAAAAAAGTTTTAAAAAAAATTCGCCGCCAAAAAAATTTTTCTTAAAATTCACGGTCACGGTCACGAAAAACGTGAATTTCACGGGTTTTTTGGATCACGGTCACGGTCACGATTCACGGGACCAATTCACGGTCACGGTCACGGTTCACGGGGTCAATTCACGGTCACGGTCACGGTTCACGGGGTCAATTCACGGTCACGGTCACGATTCACGGTTCACGGGTTTTTTCAGTCACGGCACACCTCTAGTAATTTCTATCCAAATTGAAGGCAAACTTTTAAATGGTCAATTAATCTCTTTGTTAGCATTAAAATGCTTAATGGAAAAATAATTGTGCACTTATTTAAATTATTGAACTGAAATGCAAAATTTAAGCAATGCAAATTGCGAAATCCAAAAATATTCACTGACTCAATTAACGGGCGCATTGACCTCCCCCGGCCCCGCCCAATTTTCGAATTTCCCTTAATTATTGTATATCTCACACAATGACACAACCAAAATTGCCTCGCTCGGCGGAGGAGAGAATAGGCGCCCAAAATTGGAGGACGAATTAGTTGGACAAAATAGAGAAGTGAAGAGGGAGAGAAAGAAAGAGAGAGAGAGGGGGGGAGAGAGGAGGAGGAGGGTAGTGAGAAAGAGAGGGGGGGGGAGAAGGAAGGGGTTGGAGGGAGAGAGAGGAAAGGGAATAGATCGGGAAGAAGAGAGAAGCGAGAGGATGAGGTCGAGAGAGGAGAGGGGAGGGAGCGGATAGAGAGTAACGGAGGGAAGAGATTGGGGAGAAGGAGAGGAGGAGAGAATAAAAAAGGGAAAAGATTTTGGGGGAAGGAAGGGGAGAGAGGGGAAATGGCTGTAAGTACGGATTAGGCATTCCGTAATCGAAGTCCAGTTACGTCAGAGAAGGAGAGATGGGCGAGATGCAACTCTAATCCTCCGCTTCTGCTGCTGGTTCGGCCTCATCCAATCGGCCGTCCATCCGTAGCCAATTTCCAATTTAATCCCCGACGGCGATGAATGGGCGCCTATTTCACCCATTTTTGCTCATTTGTCGGTCGGTTGGCGTGGCGCTACCACACACATTACAAAAAGAATAAAAAATGAATTTTTATGTAATTAAATTGTACAGAATTATTGTACATTTGATGAACCCCAAAACAAGGCAATTTTCATTAGTTTCAATTGTCCGATGCTCAAAAATCTCATGGTTTGAGCCCCGGGAAATTCCTATTCTCGACAGCACACTGAAGCAAAAATGATGCAAATCATCGAGAAAGGGAAACATTTTAATTTATTTATTTGTCAAAAAATAAAATAGCACAGCAAAAATTGTTTTTATTCGGGAGAATTTCCTTTGACAGAAAAGAAAAAGAAATTTAATTAAGGAAAAGGGCGAATGAGAAGAAGCCGCCGCCTTTTATCGCTTTGGGAAATTAAGCAAAAATTAATTGGAAAATAATAGCGAAACAAATGGAAAATTCTTGATAAAAAATTATTCATACTTTGCTCAAAATCAACCAAATTTTTAATTCTTGATATTATTAAATAGCCCTAACAAATAAGTGATGGAAAACAAAAGAAAAAAAAAGTTAAAAACTGAAATTCGTTCCCTAGTGATCAGAGTTTCTGATTTGTGAGTGGAGTGAAAATATATTTCAAATTTTTGAACAAAAAATTTTCATTGACTTAATTTTAAAAGAATATTTATTTCTATGTTTAATTTTGCTTAAATTTTTTTCCTTAGAAAAAGAAAATAAAAGAAAATGATAAATTAAAACATTTTTTATTAAATTAAAAATTTATTTTGCCATTTTCTCTTTTCATATATTTCGCCTTTCGCATTTTGACTTTTCGCATCTTTCACATTTCACATTTTTTTCGGTTTTGCAACATCTCTGATAAACTTCCCAATCAAGCATCGATTTCCGATCGGGGAAAGGCGTAATTTCGAGCTTCATGCTTCGAACAACGGAAACCGCGTATGACCCTTTTTTGTATTTTTCAAAAACTTTCAGAAAATCTGTTAATAAATCAAAACCCGGCGGCACCTATTGGCACTGCCGGATCCCCTCTTGTTCCGTGGAAATTACGTACCGAAAAAATTTTTGCCTAGTTAATCGTTCAATGTGGTAAAATTTTTGATCCAAAAGGACACAGTTGGCAATTTTGGTGAAAACCTTTTAAGAAATTGGGCCAAACTTTCTAATTCGCTCCGGCGGCGACCCTTTAATTTCTTAAATTGTCTCAAAGACTGGAAAGCACTCAGAATTGACAAACTTTTTCGAATTCCAAAACTTCATTTTGATAAGAGTTTATAATTTATTTTGGTCTCTCGTTATTCTCTTGTTAAATATTCTGTCATAAAAATATTTCGAAAAAACTGGGCTTCGTTTCGAGCTTTGGCTTCGAGCGCTAAGCAAATTTCACCCGTCCCTGATTCCAAAGCCTCAAAAATAAATTTATGCTTTTCATTTGCTCATTAACAAAATAATCTGATTAATAAAATGATAAAACATAGTGGAATGTAAGAGAGCAGCGAGGGGAAAGAGGGCACAACGAAATAACACAGTGTCGGCCCCGCGTTTCTCGCCCCCGTCACATCCCATCACAAATGACGCCCGTAAATTTCATTCTTTTATATAAGCATTCGCTTTAACTCTCCATTCGTCATCGTTCGTCTGACCAGTGTTGTCTCACTCGCTGCCCGGGAGAGAGTGCGGCTGAGGGGCGCGTGCGCCGGGTGCCGAGTCATTGACGCGCTGCGCGCGTGCTGTCTGATTCCGCGTGGCACGGGCGCCGCGACTCCGCCGGGGCCACGCCGGCGGGGTGCGGCGTAGCCCGCGATGCGCCTCCCTCGTGGGGCGGGCGACTGTTGGTAGTGCGCCAACAGCGGCGGACAGTTGGGAGCCTAGCGGTCGGGTCCTCCACTGGCCTGGACTGTCCCGACCGGTGGGCATGCACTGTGCGGCTACGGCCGCGGAAGTGTCCGGCTCTCAGTGTGACTTGGAACGCGCGTTTCGCCCATAAAGAAGCGCTTCCGCGCCTCGATGAAGCTGGCGGTCGATGCATATTTTTTTAAATTTTTATGAACTGATTAATTTAAATTAAATAATTTTTAAAAGGAAGTAAAATAAACAAATTTTATTTAAATTAATTCGGTATTTTTTAATTAAAAAAATAAAATTTTACAAATTCTGCACAAATGTACTTATGTTAAAGTGGTAAATAATTATTTTAGAAGAAAATTTGAATTACGATTTAGATGGACTTAAAAGATATAAAAAAATTGAAATATAAAATTTTATATGTATATAGAATTATTTAAATATTTGGAAACAAGAATATTTTTTATTAAACATATAAAATAAGCATTTCAATTCAATCAAAACTCTTCCAACAAAAAGTGCTTGTTCAGTCATAAAAGAAATAATTTTTCAAAAACAAATTAATGAAAAATTACAAACATTCATTTAATTAATCAGCTGTTCACACAGACCATGGGATGGATTTCAGCATTTAAAAAATTCAATTTACCAGTTGAAAAAAAGGCTAAATAAACATTCACAGATTTCAATTTGGGTGGTCTCTGTGGTGAAATGGCAGCATATAAATTAAGCAAAATTAACCCAAATGAATTAATTGCCCAATTAAATCCTCAATTGTCAAAATGCGTCTTCTGCTGCTCCTCCTAATTGTCCTTCTTTCCTTCGTCGGTGCCTTTGGCAATAAAGCGGCGAAAGACTTTATGAAGAAGAAAAATGGCACAATTCATATCGGCGATCAACTTTTTGCGCTGCCGGAGGATTATGGGAGAAAGCGAAAGTGATGGGCCACTAATTGGAGGACGGAAAAAGCGAACGGACGGCACTTTGCCACATTCGGAGAGACTAATTGATAAAGTGATACAAACAGAAAATATTCATTAAGCATCTTTTCATATGATGCTAGTTGCAGTTTTGGGACAAATAAATGTTGGGAAACAAATATTTTTTAATTCATAATATCGGCTTTTACTGAATTTTGACATTTTTTGGGCTGGGCTAATATTACACTTCCTTTCGTGTCATCTTATTAGCGTGTAATATCAGTTAAAAATAAACAATTGACGAAAAAAGCAAAATAAAAAATTCAAGGGCATTAAAATAAAATTAATAAGACTTTTCTTGAAAAAGTTCAATGTGGGTTTCCATTTTCTGTTCTGTTTTTTTAAGTTTGATTATTTTTCGATTTTTTTAACAAAACAAATCAAAAATCTTTTATTTTCCTTATAAAAACTGCTTCTAATAAACTGTAAAAAACATCTGAAAGAGCTACAAATGGATTGTTTTATTCTCCGATTTTCCCCATTTTTCCCTTTGCGTCCGCCGTTCCATCGCCGCCTTTTCAGTCCCTCTTTTCCCTGCACATTTTATTTCGTTTTGTTTGCTGATGGCCAATAGCTTTTCAATGTGTCCCACCAACTCTTCGTTTCCGCTTTTTGACTTTCGCTCATTGTTTTTTCGTCCGTCGGATTTCGCGTGCCGTTTTTCAAATTGTCAATTTCGTCGGCACTGAGTTTTTCGGGCAATGCTGGCAATTCCGTGCCATTTACAAGCGCAACAAACGCTTTTTCCAGCAGTTGGAGCAGTTTTTGTTCATCCAAAATTTCTTCGTTTATCTTTAAAAGTTTTGAGGTAATCTTCGATATTAATTTGTTAAATTTGCACTTAAAAAACTTGGGCTCGACTTTTCGCTGTTTCCCCAGACAAAAGATTTTACTGGGTTTTGGATTGAGATAATCGGGATTAAACAATGCCTGGGTAATAATGGAAATTCCCGGCCACTCTGTCTCGGTTTTTGTCCCGATCCCGACTGAACATATCTGAACAGACTAGGCTGGCGAATTACGGAGATCAGTAACTGGACCTTTTTTCGAAATACTTAAAAGATTATGGCAAACAAATTTTTCGGTCTTTTTAATATTAGTTACTAGTAATTATCAATAAAATTTCAATTTTTCTTCTACAGAGACCCAATCGGATTTCCATAATTGAGAAAACGCCGTAATTACGGATTTCCGTAATTGAAAATCCAGTTGCGCCCCAGCCCTGGTCCCAGTCCCGCTCTCAGCTTTTTCGAAACCTCCGCCGATGCCATCCCCTCCTCTCCTCTTCCATCCTCACTTTGTATTGCGCTTCCGTCCCGCGTTTCATCGCCCTGCCAATGCTCGTCCACCGTCTGAACGCCGTCTCGTGCCGGTACTCCGTCCTCAGTTGCCAATTGCAGTCCTCGTTGGCACTTGCGTATTGCTGCCCGCTTTTCACCGCGTCCAAACATTGCGCCGCCCTTTTCCACGCGTCGAAAATGTTCGGCCCAAAGTGTTCGATGGTAGCGAAGCCCGTCTTTTTGTCCGGCTTCTCAATTCGGTAGACGGTGTGCACAGTTTCGTCCTCTTTGGGAATGAGCACGTGCCGCTTTTTGCGCAAAAGGCCAAAGAATTTGGACTCATTTAGCAGCAGCAAATCGTCCGCATTTGGACCGTTTGGGTCCGCATTTTGCTGGCGGAGTGCGTACCGTTCACGGCCTAAGTCCAATGAAAGAAAATTAAATCATTTTTTATTAATTATTTTTCCAATTTGTTAGCGGAAGGCAAATCATTTAACGCTATTATTGCCAATCGAAAAAATAATCATTAAAACCTTTTCTGAAATTTGTTGGCAAAAAGTTAATTAATATTAACTATTTAAAAATTAGCAAAACTTTGAGTTTTGCCCAATCCCAATGGTTAAAAAACAATTAGATGAAAAAAGAATTTAATTTGGCTGAAATGTCTGAAGCGATTAATTCGGTCCAAATGAAATGACCGTAATTTGTCCGTTTTACCGTACGCCTCCATTTGTTCTCGCAAAATGAGCTCAATTTCCTGCCACTTTTGCAGCTGATATTGCCGCATTTCGGGTGGTCCTTCGTCCGGGAATTGCTTCTCCACGCCTTTCACCGTCTTTTCGTCGTGCGTTCGGTCGATTTGGTCGAAGAGGCGCCAAATTGTGTCCGCGTTCACCGCCTTCGTCTTCACCAGAAAAACACTTTCGCCCGTCCAAAATTTGTGCAGCATTTCGCGCGCCTTTTCGCTCAGTGTCCGCTTCATGTCGCCGATTGGATTCTCCGACAGAATCGACTTTTGACGTGTGAAGGAGGACAACGCCCGGCTCAGCGTCCGCTCGCTCATTTGTGCCGACTTTTCCAACATTTCGCCGTACAGTTTTTGCTCGACCGTTCCGCTGACATTGGGTGGCAGCGGCGGCAGTGCCGAACCGTTCAGCAACGCGCCGTAGGCCTGCTCCAGCAAAAGCATCATCTTCTGCTCATCGAACATTCCGTCATTCTCCTAAACGGCACAAATTATGAAAAATTAAAAAAAAACATTTTTTAAAGTGTTTGGCTTTTTGGGGCCACTGAGTCCAAATATACAAAACAAAATGGCATTTTTAAGTGCCAAAACAGTTATTTATTTTACTTTGTACAGTGCGCCAATTCTGAATTGCAACGCCTTGCCAAGGTTGGTCCACTTTCTGTACATCTCCGCCCGACTTTCCGCTTCAATTTCGGCTTGGCACTCTTTGCCGCCCATATAAATTTGCCCATTTTGCACAATTTCCACACATTTTGCCGCCCTTTTCCACGCTTCAAAAACATTTGAGCCGAGCATACTGTACGTGTTTTTACTGTTGTTCTTCACTTGGTATACGGTATGCACCACTTCAGCTGACGTCGGAACAAGCACAACACGGTACTTTTTGAAGCCAATGAAGTTGGTGTACACAATGACCAGCTGATTCGGCGCGTTTGTTTTTGCGTTTTTCAGTCGATTTGCGTACGCATCGGTCCCTTTGTAATTTTAATTTTGGCATTATGTTTTTTTTCAATTTAATTTTTCGCTCCCTTACCGTATTTTTCCAACTGTTCCCTCAGTGTCCGTTCAATTTCCTCCCATTTTCTCAACAATTCCTCTCGCTTTTCCCTCTCTTCGTCCGTTTCTTCTGGCGGTATCATTTTCTCCACATTTTTCAATTGCTTTTCGTCTCGCGCACTTTCAATTGCGTCAAAAATGGGCCAAATTGCGTCTGATTTTAATGGCTTTTTGCCCTTTGCCAAATAAATTGTCCTCCGCCCGAATATTTCGTTTATTGTTTTCCTCATTTTTTCATTGAATTCCCTTTTCTGTTCCCAAATTTGCGTTGGCGTTTCGTCGCCTTCCTTTGGCGTTTTGTCGTCCGCCTTTTCCCCCATTTTCTCTTCACTGTTTTCATTTTCTCTGTTTCTCTCATTTATTTTTGGTCTCTTATTTTGCGATTGTTCCTCGTCCTTTTTTGGCACTTTTTGCCGTATTTGTGCATTTAATGCCCTCCTTCTTTCCAAAATTGCTTCTCTCGACTTTGAGCTGGACTTCCTTCTTCGATAATTCCTTGATTTCACCCGATTTCGAACGATTTTTGTCGGCATTTTTTCAAATCCGACAATTTTTACGGGTGTTTTTTTCATTTCTTCGGTTTTGGTTGGCGTTTTTTTAATTTCGTCAATTTTTGGAACATTGTTTTTCGGTTCACTTGGTAATTTTTCTGATTTTTCAATAAATTCTATCGCCTTTTTTTGTTCGTAAATTCTTTCCGGTGAAATTCCTTTTCCTGCCGGAGGCGTTTTCACAATTTTCATGTCAATTTTCGGCATAATTCTGTTTCGCTCGTCAAATGTTTGAACCAAAACGTGACTGAGAATTGTTCGAGCCCTGGAAAGTCGAAATTATTTCATTTTACATTTTTAATTCTAAATATAAATAATAATAAATTTATTTTCGACAATTAAATTTTAAATTATTTTTACTCTTCGATCGATTGGCTCAGCGATTGTTGGGCATTCTCTGCGTAAAATTCGGCCCATCCCTCCACCCTTTCCACCAACACTTTGTTCATCAATTCCATCGGCTCTTTCAGCTGGCCAATTCTGGCCAATTTGTGCGCTTCCTCCACTTTTCTCATCGCTTCTTTTAAGTCCATATTTTGTCCCTAAAAAGCAAGCAAACAATTTTATTTTTTATTTTTATTAAATTAGTATCTACTTATTTAATTCTCTTAAATTTGCATTTTTATTTATTTATATTTTATTTTTTATTAATTAGCGTTTAATCATTTAATTCTCTTAATTTTCATTTATTTTTATTTATTATTTATTTCTTTTTTCATTTTCCACTTGCGTTGTCTTTGGTCATAATCTTTCCCCACAGCCGAGCAATCCAAGCCTAAATTTGACAATCATCACCATCATTTCTAGTTATCACTTTAATTAATTCCACTAATTGCTTTTTGTAAAATGCCGAATTTGCCTCTTTCTTCGGCACCTTATTGTTTATGGTCAGTCCTTTGCTGTCCGCCTCGGGCCTCAGTCTCGGGAACACCGCCACTTGGCCAAGGTCCGACTCTCGAAGCTCGGCCATTGCCTTTCCCTCAATTATGTCCAGAAATGCCAAATAGCGACGAATAGCCCGGTGGATCAGTGCCCATTCCTCGCACCGATCGCTGTTGTCCCCCATCCCCGGGCAATTCCAATTCACTGAGTTCGCCGTTCCCAGCCAAAAGTCGGTGTTTTTTTGACTTCGGGCAAAGTTGAGAATGCCAATTTGACCCTTCTGAAATTGGCATTGCCTTTTTAGAAAATTCAAATAAAATTACATATTTTTCACTGTCCGTTGCTTCTTCTTTTTTCCCCTCTTCTTCTTCTATCCCATTTTCACTTTTCTGTCCAATTTTTTCTTCCGAATGTTTGCCATTAATTCGCATTAAATCATTTGTTCCGATTGTTTCTCGTCTTCCCACTGATAATGACCGCAATGATTCATTTCGTTGCCAAATTGCTAATATTTTTTTTAATTAATAATAATTAATGTTTCATTAAAATGCCACCTTTTTGCCCGGGGATGTGCTTAAATGGCATTGGTGGCACAGTTTTTTGGTCGGCCATTCCCTCCAGCAATTCTTCGCTGCCGTTTACCATTTGCAAAACTTCTCGCGCCCTTGAAACTTCTTGGCGATCCGTTTGTTCAATTGACCATTCGTCGTCATTAGCAGTGTTTTCCTTCAGAAATTCCGCCCATTCTTCCACTCTTTCGACCAAAACTTTGTTCCAAATTGTTGGCGCTTTGTCCAACTCCATTTGTCCGGAATGCACCGCTTGGGCATTTTCCATCAGTGAAACCAGTGGAATTTCGGCATTTTGACCGTCCAATTGCCTTTTTTGGGTGAAAATCCGTGGCCGAATCGCAACTTTGGCCAAAAATGAGTCATCGTTTTGTTCGACTTTCGCTTCCTTTGCCAGTTGAAATTTGACGAAACGTTTTATGGCTCGGTGAACGTCTTCCCAACCGCGACATTCGGCCATTTGCACGTGATCCGTCAGAGTATGGCAGTCCCATTTGGCCACTCTTTGGTCGGTGTTGTGCGACACCTCGCCAAACTCATTCAGCCAAAGTGCCGGTTGAGCATTGGCCAAGTGGAACAGCTGAACAACAACTGATTATGGAATGAATTTCCATTAACGGGATGGACTCATTAGCAGGGCAATTTGGCATAAGGAGGGGCAGAGGCGGCGAGTGCCAATAAAGGAGGGGCAGAAGCGGCCCAGTAATTGCCCCTGCTCCGGCTATCTGCTTCGCTTTCATTAAATCATTGCAGATTATCCCTTGACTTAATTGTCATGCATACATTTTGTATCAGATTTAGGTAAAATTCGGATTATTTCTTGAATTGTTTTACCTCCTGCTGCTCTTTTCTGCGCTCATTGTCTGCTCCATCGTTGGCATTTTGGCTGTCCCCCCATTTTTGGCCATCACTTTTGGCCATTGTTCCGAAATTTCCTTCCGTTTCACTTTCAGTTTTTCTCATCACAAATTGTGCCTGTTTCTGCTCCTCTTCCTCCGTTGGCACCACTTTTCCCTCTTTTTTCATCTTCCTTATTCTCCACCCGGCGCTGTTTTTATCCTCAGATTCGTTTTCTGATCGGCTCAAAAAATGGCTTGCCGCTGCATTTTCGGTGCTATAAAAGCGATGGCTCTCCAAAGATTGGTCCGTTTCGGTTTCTTCCGATGACAACTTCAAGTGCTTTTTCATGCCAATTCCGTGTCGGGGGCTCTTTCCCATGGCTTCTTCACTGCTTTGCTTACTGTTACCGTAACGACGGTACTCATTGTTTGGTCGAACCCTTCCAACCTCAAATTCTGACAATTCTGTGCTGGCACCACTCAGAAAAGGGTGTTCTTGCCGAAATTGTTCTGTTCCATCGGTGTCGTAATGGTGGTGGTCGCTTTTTGATGTTGCCGTTTCGGATTCCGATTCTGTGCTTTTGCTCGCCTCTGTCAGAATACCGTCCCATCGCCGTTTCGGAAGCCCTTTTACAGTACGAACAGCAAATCTACCGTATTGTTGCCCGTCTATAGGACGGTTTGTTTCCGTTTCTGTCAGCTGCTGCTGACTTAAAGCATCATTCGGCTGTTGTTGCAATGACAAATTCCGTTCTCCTGTGTCTGCCTGGGCACCGTATCGCTGGTGCGCCTCTTTCTCAGCGTGGGTACTGTATTGTGGTTGCCCTTTTGGCACTTTTCCTTTGCTTGTTTTTACCCATTTTTTCTTTGTTTCTCTGTTTTGATCACTCTCTCCGCTCTCCTCCTGATCACTTAGTGCTGCGTTTCTCTGTTCCTCTACTTTCTTTCTCATCTGTCGCTTTTGTGGCGATAATTTGGTTCTTTTTTTCCCTCTCGCCACCTTTCTTTTCCATTCCACTCTTTCTCTGGACTCACTCTCATCCAACCATGAACTGTCCTTTTTGCCTTTTCCGCCCTCCTCTTTCACTGCTGTTCTCTCTGTCTCTGCGTCTCTTCCCGACCATTGTGCCCTTATCTTTTCCCAACTGCTCCTTCTCTCTTTCACTATGCTTTTTTCTGTTTCCTTTTCTGTCTGTTTCTCTTCATTCGGTGTTTTACTTTTGTCTGTTTCTTTTCCTTCAATGTTTTCCTCACTCTCACCAGTTTCTTTAAATTGCTCTTCATGGCAAATATTTGCCGGCAGTGGCGCCCCGTCCAAAAAAGCATTGAAAATTTCTTTCAATTTTCTCTTTTCTTGGCGTTTTGTCCATTGAATGCATTCAAATACGCTTTGTCCCGCTTCGAATTGTTTCATTTTTTCTGTCCAAAATTTGAAGGCGTTTTTCCGTCCCATTTTCTTTGGCAATTTGCACTCATTTTTCAATTCATTGGATGACCATTCTTTGGCTTCAAATGCCCTTTTGCAACTAAATTGTTATCATTAGGGCTTCCTTTTTTAGGCAAATGCCTAAAATTTTGCGCACTTGATACGCAAAGATAAGCACGAAAAACGCGTTTTCCGCTTGGTTTGAGGTGTCGTCTACGATGACTTTTATAATGCCTATTTTTGCGTATTTCGGGGTTTTTGTGCCTAAAGTGCCTATTTTAGGATTTTCGAAAAAATCCTTAAAAAATGCAATAAAAACGAAAAATGCACCCCTAAGAAATGGCCCAAAAAATTTCAGAAAAAAATTTTCAAAAATTATCACCAAAATTTATATATTTTTTTTCTAAATAAAAATTTTGGTCTAAAAATGTATCCTTATTCGAAAAAAAGTGATACAAATGAAGTTTTTGTGTTTTGCTACCTAAAATCGTTAATAAGAAATTTATTTGCCTATTTTAGTGCCTATTTGAGGATTTTTCGGCCTATTTAATGCCTATTTTGCGATTTTTTTCTGCCTTTTTAGGTGCCTATTTCGCGATTTTTTGTGCCTAAAAAAGGAAGCCCTAGTTATCATTCTTTTTGAGATACATTGGGTGGGGGAGGAGGAATTGGAATGTTTTGGAATGTTAATCCAGGGTGCCGATCGGAAATTTTTCAAAATAAGAACACAAGGCCTAAAAATAAGATTTTTGGGTCAAAAATAAGAACATTTTGCAAAATTGCTTTAAATCGCTTATATAGCACTTTATTCAATTAATATAGAATCAAATTTCGTATTTTTCGTCTCCCATGATCATTTTAAACAATTTTGGGGAGGAAATACGCAAATCGTACATTTAATGCAATTGGGCTCAAAAAATCAGGTTTTTACGATTTTTTTTGCGGCGCATTTTTTCAAAGACTTTTTTGGGAACAAGCGGGGCGGAAGGGCGGCGGTGCCGATAGGCGCCGCCGGGAAAATTTTTGAAAAATTGAGTATAATTTGTTAACAGATTTTGTCCAAAATTGTCCAAATTTTGTGATTGTGAGCCAAATTTTTTAATAAAACAAAGTATTTTTGGGGTCCGGCGGTGCCGTTAGGCACCGCCGTGGAAAATTTTGAAAATCAAAGTGACATTACGCCATAAAATTACAAACTTTCTGAAGAATTTTAAGAAATAAGAACAAAATAAGAACAATAGCCCGAGATCAGAACATTTCTTACAAATAAGAACATTTTTATTTTGTAAGATTTGGACCCTCCAAATCAGAACATTTCTTATAAATAAGAACAGATCGGCACCCTGTGTTAATCCAAAAAATAATATCTTATTTTTGCTTTTTTCTCCCTAAGAAACGAATGGAACGGCTTGGCATTGCATGCGTTGCTCAGTGGCACTGTTTGGAGTGCCGTGAGTTCGAATGCCACGACGAGGCCCAACACTTTTTTGAACTTTCTCCTCACCTATACGCCTTTTCCGCCGCACTTTCAAAAGTGTTGCCCATGAAAATGGTTGTGTGCTCATCGATGTAAACGAATTGGAAAATGTCCTCCCAATTCGGCACTTTCGTTTTGGCGCCGTCCCAGCGGCGGTTTTGCACTCGGAGCATTTCCCTTTGCATATTTTCAAAAATTTCCGTCCAATTTGACTTAAGCGATTCGAATTCTAAAAATTATCATGAAAATAATAATTTAAATTATTAATTTTGTTTTATTAAAACACCTTTTTCCGTATTGTTTCCAGAAAACCAACTCATTATTGGCTTTGTGATTTTGTGCCACATTGAGGCCTTTGGTAACGCAGCAGAAGGACTTTAATGACAATTAAATTTAAAAATGCAAAATATTTTAATTGAATTAAAATTCGAATTGTATTAATTTTCCAAATAAATTAACCTTTGGTCAGCGTTTGTTTCTTCTCCTGAGCCGGTAAGTACCAGCGAGGTCATTAATAAAAGCAAAAGCATAATTTTAGATAAATTCATTATAATTCGTTTATTAATTCGGCTTAATTTTATTTCTAATAATTTTTGTTGGTTATTCAGAAGGGAAAGGACAGCGAAGGAAAAGACTTCCCGGAAATTTGGCATTTCCCCACCAAAAGCAAAAAATTTAAATTGATTGAAAGCGCCAATTAATTTTGTAGACGAGCAAAGCAGCGCCCGAAGCTGTTGTTATTCGACGTGGCTTTTCCCTCTGCCCTTGGCCACGCCGTGAAAATTCTTCGCCACCGATTGGGCACCTTTCCGCCCCCCACCCCCGGCCTCAGTTGGCCGCGATTAAAGAATGAGTGTTTACACTTACTTATGTACAAATCATACATATATTAATACCCAATATATTTATATCCGACGTGGGCAGATTTGGAAGGCCCAAATTTTGAAATATAAATTCATGTGTGGCAATGGCAAATTAATCACGAGAGATGACGAAAATTGGAGCATTTTCTCAATTTGGTGCCATTCACTGCCGTAAAAAAGGAAAATTGATTTATATAAAATTTCAATTCGAATTCTATGAATTTTACATTAAATTGCAATTATTTATTTTAAAGACCAGAATTAAAAAAGTGGCTCAAATTGCTAAAATTGAACAATCTAAGAAAAAAGACGCAAAATATGTAAAATTAATGTTTATTTGGTAATACATATGGGAACCGCCTGGCTTTTTTGGCGCTGAAAAATCTCAAAAAATTTTTAATTTGTCTTTCTTTCTGCATAATTATAGCCACTTTCAGAGTTCCATGTTATACAATTGCTAGTAATGGTGCAGAATTGTGGTGCCTAATTTAACTTTTATATTTTGGTTCAAAATTTATTTATTGTATGTGTATTAATGTGATAAATACCGAATTGAGAACCATTTGAAAATTGTTCCATTTCTAAAATAAATTTTGGAATTCAAATTAACCAAAATAGCTTTTGACATTTCACTAATTATTTTTTTTATATAGAAAGCACATTTGGTAATATTGCAGCTGGTCCCCCCCCCCCCCCCATTTTTCGAAAAGATTTTTTTTTTTTGTTTTCAAAGTCATGAAAAGATGCTTCCAAACCAGTCGAAAATTCAATTTTTAAATTTTTTTTTTAAACTTTGTTTAAACACACGGAAACGAACTGAAAGTCATTAGTAGGGATTACATTTTTAGGCTCTAAAAACCGCCAAAATAGGTAGGCTTTAGGCTCTAAAAACCCAAAAATAGGCATTAAAAAATGCAAAAAAGGCTCTAAAAACCAATTTTTAGGGGTGTAAAAACACAAATTCTTGTCAATAAATAAATATGTAAATAAATTTTGGAGAAGAATTTTTGAAAAATTTTTCATTTCTTAGGGGTGTATTTTTGAAAATTTTCGAGTCGATTCTTAGGGGGGTGTATTTTTCGTTTTTATTGCAATTTTGTTAATAATTTTGGGCAAAATGCCAAAATAAGCAAAAATAGGTTCTTTCAAAATTTTTTAGGCGCTAAAAATAAAAGCCTAGAAAATAGATGCTAATAACTAGGGTTATAAGTTGTATGCACTAAAAAATGCCAAATATGCGCATAAAATATGCACTAAAAACCCCTCAAATATGCCCTAAAAAACCGAAAAATGCCCAAATATGCACTAAAATATGCCTTAAAAACTGCCAAAAATTGTCTAAATTTCAGAATTGACTTTAAAAACATTAAAACAATGGGTAATTTTAGACAGTTGCAAAAAGTTTTGATTTTCAAAATTTATATATGCAATTTTGAGTTTTTCAAATTTTTATCATATGCTAAAACAAAATCACGTTTTTCATATATCAACAATTTATTTCAAAAGTTCTTACAAAAAGTTCAAAATTTTTCGATTTTCAAGGCTATATTTTTTAACGTAGAAATGCTATTTTTGAGCCCTTTCTCCATAGCATATGCGCAGAAAAAATATGCAAAATCATACAAATTATAACCCTACTAATAACTCGAAAAGTAGCTTAACAACAGCCCAAAAAACCATGTTTTTCGTGCGTTTCAGGCCACGGGGAGCTCAGGAAAAAATAGGCTTTTGCCTAAAAATATAATCCCTAGTCATTAAACATTGATTTGACCAATAGTTATACCACCTATGCTTTTTAAGATTACGAATTAGAAAATGAAACAGGAAAATTTATCATAAATATGTATTAACATTTTCAAATTTTCCATATTACTTTCTAAAAAATTCTCTATAGTGTCGAATTTACTCAATGTCGAAATGGTCCAGTGTCGAAAATTCAGGAAAACAGTGAAAGTTTTTGAAATAGTTCAGTGTCGAAAATTCTCTGTGTCGAAAATTTAGTGTCGAAATTACTTAGTGTCGAAAATACTCAGTGTCGAATTTACCCAGTGTCGAAATTACCAGCCCCGATTCTTATCATCCTTCTCCACATGAATACGGCAAAATTGTCGAAAAATGAATTTTGGGTTTTTTGGTTCGGGGTTCGAATTGGTTGAAATGGGTGTCAGAATCGGTTTTCCCAACCCGGAAAACCCCTAAAATCAATTTTGTGCAACAAACGTGAATTTTGGTGAAAAATGAATTTTCGAGTTTTTTTGAATCCGGGTTCGGGGTTCGAATTTGGGCCAAAATAGATACCAGAATCGGTTTTTCCAACCCTGATTCGGAATTTGGTCAAAATGGGTATCAGATTCGTGATCAGCGACCCCGAAAACCCCCTAGAAATGTTTATATGTATGTGTGATTTATAAAAACTATTTTTTTATGATTTGTAAACGACATAAGTACCAAGAGAAGCACGAAAATCACATTTTCTCCGAACAATTTTTTATTTAGAGCGACTTTTTAGCACCGAAAAACACCTAAAATAGGGGTCAGCACTTACATACTTTGGCATTTTCGCATTTTTAGCACCTATTTTTATATCAAAAATGCAATAAAAACGAAAATACACCCCCCTAAGAATCGATCCCAAAAATTTCAAAAAATATACCCCTAAAATTGACTCTAAAATTTTCAGATAATATACTCCTAAGAAATTTAAAAATTTAAAAAAAACGCGTCTCCAAAATTTATTTAGGTATTTATTTTTGACAAGTTTCAGTTGTACGGGTGAAATTGATAAAAATGAGTCACTTTTATAATTTTTTGTGCTTAAAGACACTTGATTTTTGCAATTTTTAACACTTATTTTCGCACCTATTTTGCGTATTTTTAGCTTCTTTTTTTTTTAGCACTTTTGGCTGTTTGAATGGAACCTCCGCCGGGCTCAAATTCAATTGTTGTCAGTGTCCCCCAAAAGATGGTTTTCGTAGTGAACACCGCACTTAAAATGGGCCCGGGCAAAATGGCGGCACAGGCATTTTTTAAAAAAGCAAATCTCAAACAATATAAATATTTTTTTTTAATTTCAGGTCGGACATGCTGCGATTGACGTGTACAAATTGGCACTTCTGTCGGAGGAGGGGCGACGAGCGGTGGAAAATTGGGAAAGGCACGGACAGACGAAGGTGAGGAGAAGCACAATTAAGACTTAATGACTTTCGGCATTAGCTTCCTTTGTATCCGCTTTGACTTTTTTAATCAGAATCGCATTAATGGGCATTGATTATAATTCATCGATTGTGACCATAAGTTGAATTCGCATTCACAAATTCGGTTGTGTGCGACAGTTTTCGTTCTTTGGGCCGATTTCAAATTCAGCGCCCGGCAGAGTTAGAGAACGGAACTTTTAAATTTGCGGATTCCGCTGTGGGATTGGTACTCAAAATTTTTGCGGGATTAATGCCGCATTTCCACAAAACGGGATTGCGGACGGGCCGAGATCCTCTACTGGAACCCGTCTCGCGCTGCTTTAAACAAATCATTAAAAGTAAAATTTTGGCAAAAAAACGGATATAAAGAAAAAATGCCGACTTGCCAATAAGCATCACGCCCCAAATTTGAAATGCCAAGAAAATTTTGCTGAATAGAGAAGGGCATTTTGGGTCTCCCAGCAAAAGTTCCGATTCTTTGCCCTCTAATCCGTTGTGCCCCTTTTTAAGATTGTCCTTCGGTCGGATGGCGGCGTCGACAAGCTCACGGAGTTGTTTCGGCATGCCCAACAGATGGGACTTGCAGCGGGGCTTATCCATGACGAGGGGCGTACGCAGGTGCCGCCCGGCTCATGCACAATTCTCGGCATTTTTGGTTCATGCGCCGAAGTGAACAAAGTGACGGGGCATTTGAGGCTGCACAAATGAATGCTTTTTGTGATAAACGATTTTTGTATTTAAAGCAAATTTCTGTTATTTATTTTGTTGTCTGTATATAAATGTTTAATGGGTTAAAATTTATTTGGTTGGTATTTGGGTTGGTAAGCAAATTAATTACTTACCTAATTGATTTTCCGTATTACTAGTAATTACAAGAGACAAAAAATAATTATAGAAATATTTGGGTCTCTTGGGGGAATGAATTCGTCATTGTATTTTATGATTGTATTCAAACAAACAGTCTAACAAATGCTCTATTAAAAATAAATAAATATATGTATATTTCAATACTGCTCTCGGAAAAGAGAATAAATGCACAATTTAAGGGGGGAGAATTACCCAAAAATGAAAGATTGTACAAGAAATCACAAAAGTGGCATGTCAAAACCAAACAAAACGGAGCTTCATCATCCGGGAAGTGTTGCAGTCTTCAGAAGCGATTGGGAGGAAGAGGAAGCGAATCGATTGGACTGACCATTGACTAATGACTGTAATTAAAGTGGTTGAAAAGGGTGAAGCCAATTAATGTCATAAAATTGCAGGAAAAGTTATTTTTTAAAAAGAGGAGTGCCATGAAAGGCCAGACAAACCTTGCCTTGAGTTTGACTTAAGTTCTTAAAAGTTTCAGCGCCTCGAAAGTTCAAATTTATAGTTGGCTGACTCACAAAAGTTTATGTATTAGAAAAGCGACCGACGAGAGATTGCTCTTCCGTTCCGTCTTTCCCCACCTTTTGTTGCTGCTGCTTCATCTGTTCTGCGGTTCCGTTCGTCATTGGGTGCCCTCCTCCGCCGCTTTTCCCTCCGCTCGTCGGTGCCTTTCCCACCATCGACGGTCTGTCCTCCCCGCGGCCCATCGTCGGCAGCGCTTTCACTGGCGACTTCGTCCCTCCCCCTCCTCCGCCGCTTTTGCTGCTTTTGGTGCCGTTGTTTCCGCTGTTTGCCTTTGTTGTTGTGCAGCCGCCGTTTGCCATGGAAGGCATCTGAAAGCGAATCAAATGGAATAGCATCGATTTCTATATTTAAATTCTCCGGATTACCCCCCCCCCCCCTCTTTACCCCGTCCCGTTCGAATTGTCCCCCTTTCCCGCTCTCTCCTCCCCCACTGACCCCTCTGCCGCCAGTGCCATTCGTTGCCGTTATTTTCGCCGTTGCCGGTGTTTTTTGCTGTTGTGTCGTCGTCGGCACTTTCCCTCCGCCTGCGCTGGCATTTGCGGCAGCGGCCGATGCCATTCCCATCATTCTGCCGGCAAACATTTGGCCAAGTTGGTGCTGCTGCTGCGGCGTCGGCGGTTGCCTCTGTTGTTGGAGCAGTGCAAACATTGCACTGAATGCATCCACATAAGCGGAATTTGTTGCCGCACCACCGTTCTGCATAAAATTCTGCAAAAATGGCGCATACGCAGCAGCCATTTGGGGAGCGAAGGGAATTTGGGAGGGGCCAAACGGTGACGGCACTCCGCCGCCCATCGCCGGTGGCACAACGACGGAGGACAAATGCTGCTGATGTTGGCCAAGTTGGAATTGCTGTTGTTGTTGTTGGTTGCTGTTGTTGTTCGGCTGATATTGGTGCTGTGCCTGTGCCGATGCCGTGGATGAATATGCCGTCGGTGACGTCTTTTTCTGTTGCGTTTTTTGCTTCGAATGTCCGCTTTTTCCATTGCTTTTTCCGTTCGCTTTTTCTGCCATTGTTTCCGTTTTAGTTTTTGATTTGGTCGTCTTCTGCTGCTTCTTTTCCGTCAATTTCATTGTTGGCATTTGTTCTTCTTTCTGTTGCCCTTCGGTTGTTGTTGTCGCAATTTCATTTAGTAAAAACTTTTGTCCGTTGTTTTGATCGGAGGACTGAAACCAAATTTGAAATGATTAAAAATCGGAGTTTAAATGAGTTCGTTTTTCAATTGTTTAAGCCCATAAAATCCCTCACCGTTGGTGCTTTTTTCTGCGTTTCCTTCTGTTTTTCGTCTGCTTTTTCTGTCTCGCTGTCTCTCCCTTCTTTGTTCTCCCCTTTCGCCACACTCTCTTTTTCCTTTTGCTGCTGCTTCGTCGTCTCTGTGTTCTGCTGATCAGCACTTTCCTTCTCAGTCTGCTGATTCTGATCACCTTCTCCCTTTTCTATACTGTCTCTCTTTGCTCTGTTTTCTGTACCTCTCTCTTTCAATTCGTCTCCTCCCTCTTTTTCCTGCTTCTGTTTCTCTCCCTCTGTCTCTCTTCCTTCCGCTTTATCATTCGTCCTTGAGCTCTCTCCGTCTTTCGTCTCTCCCACTATTTTCTTCCTCTTCGTCGTATCTTTGTCTCCCACCTTTTGAGGTGCCTTTCTCTTTTTCGGCATCGGTGCCGTTGTCTCTTCCCCTGCTTTTGTTGCCAAATTCATTTCGTTTTCTTCCATTTTGTTCACGTTACTTTTTCTGCTATGCTTTTTCCTCTCATTTTTTAGCGACGGCACTTCCGCTGCGGACGGAGTGCCGAAAGAGTGAAGCTGAGGCGGTGAAACAGTTGCTACTGCTGATGATGCATTTGGTTGTTGCACTGATAAAGTACGATAAATAGGGATGGACAAAAGTGAAAAAGAATGCCATTGCTACCGGAGAAGGATTAGCCTATGGGAAAAGAATTTCAGAGCGACAAATGGACCCGGGGGATCAGAGTCCCCCCGCTAATCAGTCAAGGGTTGTGCCTTATCAGTGCCTTCCCATTCACCTTCCGCCGGCACTGTCTTCTTCGGTGCCGAGTTCGTCTTCTTCCTCTCTTGCCTCTCTCCCTGCGTCTGCTGTTGTCTCTCGCCATCCTTTTTCCCCCTGCTGCTGTTGTTTCTCTCCACTATCTCTCCCCCTCCTCCGTCTGTGTCCATCACTATTTCGCCTCCGTCTTCGTTTTCCGCCGACACTTTTCCGTCGCCGACTTTTTCCGTTCGATGGATAATTTGTGCTGCCGTTGGCGCCGTTTCGCCCTCCACTTCCAACTGGGGCATCTCTTCCAACACCGGCGGTTTGTCCTCCTCCTCCTCCTGCGACAGTTTGGCCAGCGTGAAATGGAGCAGAAGGGGCGACTCGCGACTCCAATTGAACAGGTGGACAATGTCCTGAGAATTTGAGGGGGGTGGGGGTAATTTGAGTCATTTGGGGGGTAATTTATGCTAATCCCAAAAACGCATTTAAATATTTATCCATGAATCGGAGCATTCTCCACTTTTTCTTTGAAAAATCTAAGGCTATCAAAAATGTGAAAAAAAATAAACCCCAATAAGTTTATTGCAGTGAAGATGTTTTTTGAATTGTTCGTCTCGGCCTTGATAAATTAAAATGGGTTTTGATTTGTCTCGAGTTAATTTGCCAAATTCCGTCGGTCTCTTTTCCCGGCCTTTTTCAGCGTTAAGCATCATTAACTAATTAGTCAATACCACTCAATGCTTTCCTTCCTTAAATTGCCTTTGCCCACCTCCAAAGTGTAGTCGTCCTCCAGCACATTTTGCAGTGTTCCGTCCACAAAATACACTCCGAAATGGTCGGTCATCGCCAATTTCATCTCCAAAAGTTGCTTCAGCTGTTCCACCCTCACTCGGGCGGAACAGCGGAAGAAGCGGCGGAAGAACAACGGTTGCTGCTGCCTTTTGACTTTGGCGGACGAAGGGACAGCGCCCCCAGGCGATGCCGAAACGGAGATGGAAGCGGAGGGGACAGTGCCGGAAGGGGTGGCGGTACCGGCATTTGCCGAATTTGCCGTCGTTTGATGGTGGGATCGATTTGCAGCCAAAATGTGGGCCAATGGGACGTAGTCAATTTGGACGGAAATCTTTTCGTCAGGCGAACAAAGCGAAGCGGACAATTGGAGCAGCCGTTGCCTTTTGAGGAGGCGCCGTTCGGCGGAAAGTGCCGACGCATTGGCAGAGGACGGCGGAGGACGGCGACGGGAACGCGCAATTCGGGAGAGACGACGCCAGAAAAGGTCGGGAACCAATTTGTAGACCTTAAAAATTGAAAAATAATGTGGCAATCCTTTTGGGCCAAGATTTAAAAGTTTCTTTTCTCAAAAGTATTTCCCAGGGACTAATTGGGGTCAATGAGCGTAATTTTGTTCAAATTCGGGTAAAGAGTCCGGAATTGGTAAAATGGATGTCATAATGAATCTAAAAGACTACGAAAATGCCCTTAGAAAGATATTTTTATCTTATTTTCACACGAAAAAACTGCACATAATCGCCAGCAAAGAATGGATTGGATGAGTCAAGCGGACAATCCGTCAGAAATTAATTTTTTTAGGCATTTGATCGAAAGTTTATTCAAATGATAGAAAATTTCCTATAGAAAAATGTTAAAATCGCAAAATTCGAATTATTAAAATATATTAATTTTAGATTTATCAATTTTAAAAGATTTATTATTATGGAAAATATCTTTTCATCATTTTACACAAAAATAAAAGCAATAAATTATTGTTTTCACTTTTTTTATGAATTTGGTGGACCGTGAAAACCAAAACTGTGAAAATCACCGAGGCATAAATAATTTGGACATTCATTTCATACCAATCATAAATTTATTTGTAAGCAAAGGGCAATAAATCAGAAGCAGAAGATTAAAAGTTTTTCATTATTTTCGCTTTCAATACATTTTTGAGAAATGGCTAATGAGCTCATTAATTAATTAATAATTCACTAATAGTGACTCACGAGTTCCTGAAGTGCGGAATCAGGGCGGAAGAACGGCTTTTCGGGGCCCAATTGGACGTAACATTTGGGACAACAATTTGGGGAGTTTTGTGAAGAAAGGTGGCGAAGCAAACACGGACGACAAACTGACCAATGGGAGAACGAATAAATAACCATTTTGGGTTTACGGATTCGAACAAATTTGATCAATTGTCAAGGAAAAGCATTTTCCCAAAATATAATAAATATTTTTATTGTGCCAACAAAATTAAATTATTTTTACCGGATTTTTCGCTTTTTAATTAAAAAAAAAAATTCTGTTTTAAGAGACGAAATCCAATTCCAATCAGTCTCAACCATAAATAAGCTCACAGAAATGGAGACAGCCGATCAAAGTGACGGCGTCGGAAAGGAAATCGCCGCACAAAGGGCAGCTGATGTGTTCGGAGAGCCCAAGCAAATGGAACTCGTCACTTTGGAGCTGTTGTTGGTGCTGCTCTTCACAGTCAGCAGCATCGGCGAGCTCATTGTCAGTGATCAGCTGCTGATCAGCGGAAAAGCGAAGTGACAACGAAGCCATAATCAATCAAATTAATAAGCCAAAAACCAGTCAAATCAATGCATATGCCATAATTAGCCTAAATAGTATGATATAATCAGTTAAATAATCCCAAAAAAATATGCCTTATTTCGACAAATTAATATGCCATAATCAGTCAAAGTAATTAATGCATATGCCATAATTAGCCTAATTAAGATACTATAATCAGTCATATGATACCAAAATTAAATGTGCCATAATCAGTCAAAGTAATGCATATGTCATAATTAAATATGCCATAATAAGTTAAATTAATGCATGTGCCGTAACTAAATATGCCATAAATTAGTATGCCGAAATCAGTCAAATTAAGATGCCACGATTAGTGTGATAATTAAATAATGACCTCATTTGACTTTTAAGTTTTAATTAATTTTGGCATTTTGTTTATTTTTTTGTGTCTTTCATTTTTCATTTTATGTTTTTCACTCTCTTCGCCCGGACTTAATTTTGTGATGTGGATTGTGTGTGGTAAATTTAATTGTGCTTTTAATTGTTGTGCGGTTTAAATTTAATTGATTTGGTTTGCTGTGGCTTTAAGTGATTTAAAAAGTCTTCATTCTCATTCTTCTCCTTCGCCCCGTTTGGAATTCGGCAAAAGAGCAGAGAAAGACCCCGGCAAAAAAAGGCGGTTAATTTACGACGTGGCGCTCCTGCAAAAAGGTGACGATCAACGCGGTACTACTCGGGGAATTTGTAGACTATAAGTCCGACAGCGTCTCCAAAAAGTGAAAAGTAACTCACGAAGCGGCGGGATTTGTAAAAGTGAAAAGTAAATCACGAGTTGGAAGGAGTGTAAAAGTGAAAAGCAAATCACAGTTGGTGGAGGAAAGCGGAAAGATTCGACAGTTATCAGCTCGGTAAAGTAAAACCGTCTACAAAGCTGAGTTTTATCAAAACGGTAAAGTAATTCCGCCGCTTCGACATCCGACATTGGCACTTCAAATTGAATTTGGGAAAGAAATTGAAAAACGGCAAAGTAAAGCCAATGATTATTGTGAGATCGCCAAAAAACACTCGCCAGAGGACGGTGAATCTTGGGTTTCAGCCGTTAAGTGGAGACGCTGACCAACAGAGGGGACAACAGATAGTGGAGAATCCTGCGAATTTGGCAGCAAATCCGAATGCCAACGAGGGAAATAGGCGTAATTCTGTTTCTTCAGCGAACACATCAGTACTCGACCCAAACGAAATTCGACGCAGACTGAAAATGACGGAAAATGCCAACAATGCAGCGGATGGACGAAACGGACAGCAGCAAGTGCACCGAGAAGAAGTGCTTCTGAATGACCATGGTAACAATTTGTTGGCGAATGCAAATTTGGGTGAAAATGTGGAAAAAAGTTTTGTTCAACCATTGGTCGGTGACCACCCGCAACAAATACAGGAAAATTTCGAAAACGAATTGCGACAAAATGTAAATGTGGGGGAACAGCGCGTAGCGACATCAACCCCTTACATCGAAATGCAACAATTGAGGCAACAAAACATAGAGCGGCGTAATATAAGCCCACTTCGGTCACCATTCGAGCAAAATTTTCGGGAAAATGTGGTTGTAAACCCGAATTTGATTGTAAACCCGACCCGTAATGAAAACCGGGGACCCAATCTGCATTTTTTGGATCGAATTGAAGTACCACCAAATCCCAACGCCCGTCTCCAAGTTTTTCGAGAGCAACACGTCGAAATCGATCGACATTATTCGAGTGCTTTTCATGCACCGGTGCCGATGCGACAAACCTGTCACGGACAAATTCAGCAAGCTGCGTATGTGGAGCAACAGCCGCAATTTGGTGCGCATCAGCCTATAATGCTCCAGCAACAAAATATGCGAGGAATGATGCAGCATCAGCAGCCAACGGCGGGCAGAAACGACTATTTTCCTGAATATTACGGCGGAAGAAATTTGTATCCCGACGGCAGAGAACAACCAAATTCGGGGAATAATGAATTAAAAATCGGTAATTTGGAATATGTGCTGACCATGGACCGACTTCCCGAGCTAAATGGCAATGAGGGAACTGACAAAATGAAAAGTTTTTTCAAAAAATTTTCAAATGCCACGGAAGAATGGCCGGAGAAAAAACGGATTAAAGCATTGGAATCCAAAGTCAATGGACGGGCAGAGCGTGCCTTTAATGCTGCGCTTAACACCCAACCCTATCGTTTCGATTCAATTCGACGGGCAATGCAACAGCAGCTCGAGGACACGGATTGTCGCGAAATGAGCGCATTCGACGAGTTAATGAGTGGGGTGAAGCGAAAGCCAAACGAAAGGCTAGACGCATTAGCCGACCGAATTCAAAGTCTTGTTTCCCGTGCGTACCCGGGCTTGACGCAAAATTTGTGCGATGATTATGCAATTCGGCATTTAATCAGAGCACTTTCAAATCCTGATCTGTCATTAACGCTCGAAATGTCGCGAAGGCCAGGGATGTCGTACGATGAATTCGTTGCATTGGCCGCACGCGCTGAGTCAATTCAGCGTGCAACAAAAGTGCAGGCGACCGAAAACCGTAGCACCGACAATCGGAACCGAAACTTTTACACTTCAAATAACCCGGTTAGACAGCAAAGTGGAGGATACGAAAGTAATCCCCAGCAAATACGAAAGGGAGTTGTATGCTATAATTGCAACGAACCAGGCCATATCTCGCGTGAATGTCAAAGTGTAAGGGCTCAGCGAAACGTTAACACCGGCGCAGATAGGAGTAGGCAGCAATTTGCGACGGGAGCAAATAACATTTCACTGCGAAACAATGCAGACAATCAGCGGAATGCCATAAGAACATTTCCGGCTGTAAAATCGCAAAATTTCCTCAAACAAAATTGCATAGTGATGCAAGAGGACAAACCCCCCGATGCATTTTGCCGAGGAGTAAAATTGACATCCGAAATTTCGAGTTTCATCGAAAATGAACTTAGAGAATCAACGCAGACTGAAATGTCTAAAGGAAAGGATCGGGTCGGAAAAATTTTGGTGATTAATGTAGAGACATACGGCACCCAAACGGAAGCAATGTTGGATGGGGGAGCCCAAATTTCACTGATTGGAGCAGGGTTTCTTTACGAATTGATCAAAGAACGAGGCTTAGACCTCAAGAAATCGGACTTCTCTCGAACGTCAGCACGAATTGCCGATGTAAATGGGCAACAACTGAAATGTTTCGGTGTGGTAACAATTCCGATCACACGAAAGGGTTGCAGCCAAATACCGATCTGCTTTCACATAACAACCGCACAATTTGGCTACGACTTGCTTTTTGGGACGAATTCACTTTCAAAATTAGGATTTCTTCTGTACGACACAGCGAACAAAGAAATGATTGAATTTGAGGAAATATCCCAAATTGACAACAATTCTGCTCGGGTTATTTTTTCAACAAAAATTCACCCCCGCTCAACCCGTCTGATCGAAATTGGTGTTAGTGATCACTGGAATGGAAAAGATGTGGTCATTTCACCCCAAACTGTGAAAGGGAATCTTAAAGTGGAAGCTTCAGTGGGGAAAGTCGATGACGGCAAAGTGGTCGCCCAAATCACAAATTTGTCGGCATTTTCGGCACAAATCGATGAAAAAACGGAAATTGCGACCGTAGAGTCAGCAGAAATAGTTTTCGACAGTGAAAACTCGATTATTCAGGCGGAAATTTATTCGCCAATTGGTAAAACCGAATTTGGAGAACCGAAATGTTGACAATGACTTTAATGTCGGCAAACTTTCGGAAAGTCAAATGTTGGAATTGTCGGAGCTCATAAGTGGACACGCCGAAATCTTTGCTTTTTCTGAAGAAGAACTAAGCCAAACTGATTTAGTCCAGCACACGATTGAAACGGGCGATGCAGCCCCGATCAAATCGCAAATGCGACCCGTCCCGTACGCTTACAGAGAAAAAATTTCTGTGATGATCCAGGATTATCTAAGTCGCGGAATAATTCAGCCATCAAATTCCCCATGGGCTTCACCGATTGTAATAGTGCCCAAAAAGGATGGGACACTTCGTTTCTGTGTGGATTACAGGAAACTAAATTCTGTAACGGTCAAAGACTGCATTTCCGTTACCGAATATTGACAACACACTCTTGGCATTGGGAGGAAGGAGAGTCTTTTCAACATTGGATTTTATGTCGGGCTACTGGCAGATCAAAATGGATCATAATTCCATTGAAAAAACAGCTTTTTCTACGGAATTCGGACTACATGAATTTTTGGTACTCCCTTTCGGCCTTTGTAATGCCGTCGCAACATTCCAGCGATTTATGACGCGCCTTTTCTCCGATTGTCTTAACAAATTCGTTTTCATCTATATTGATGACATTTTGATCGCGTCTGAATCTTGGGAACAGCATGTAAAACATCTGAAAGCGGTGTTCGAACGGATCGAAAACGCTGGTTTAAAATTAAAAATCAGCAAATGTCATTTTGCGTCAAGTGAACTCCCATTTCTTGGGCACATCCTTTCAAATGAAGGACTGAAAATGGATATGGCCAAAGTTAAACCCGTCCTCGAACTTCCAAACCCGGCGACGAAGAAGCAACTTCAATCGCTTCTTGGCTTTCTTGCCTATTACCGTAAATTTATCTATGGTTTTGGCGCAATTGCCGCCCCATTGTACTCGCTCCTAAAAAAGGACACCGATTTTGCCATCGGCGAGGTCGAAAAGAAAGCGATTGGTGCTTTGAAGAGCAAAATTGTCAGTGACGTAATGTTGCATTTCCCGGACTTCGAAGCGGCTAAAAATGACCCCGCTAGAATGTTTATTCTGTTAACCGATGCCAGCAAAATTGGAGTGGCTGCCGTTTTGTGCCAACCCGACGAAAAAGCCAATATTCGTCCTATTTACTTCGCATCCCGACAGTGTAAAGGCTATGAGAGCAGATACTGTCCAACGGAGTTAGAAGCATTAGCAGTACGGTTTGGCACCAAAAAATATAGCCAATTCATCACTATGATGCCGACGAGGGTATTCACCGACCACCGCGCTTTGATACCGATGTTTAAAAGTAAAAAAGAGACCGGGAATAGCCGCGTGGATAAATGGCTAATGGAAATGAATGCTAAATTTTTGTTGCAAGTTGAGTACCATCCGGGAAAGAAAAATGTCATTGCCGACGTTTTGTCGCGTTCCCAGGCATTAAAATGCCCAGAAGCACCGAAGGAATCGGACAAAATCGTCGCTTTCCAAATTCGACAGAATGAGGATGGTCAAAAACAGCACGGAATCGAGAACCATCGCGAATGGGCGACCAAAACGAGAGAAAGCGAACTCGGCTTTCTGTACGAATTTTTGACAGAAAAAACGCTGCCAATTGAGCCTAAAGATCGCCAAAAACTCATGTCGATCCTTCACAATTTCACTGTTTTGGACGACCTTCTCTATAAGTGTGAAAAAGATGGTAAAAGTCGTCTTTTTGTCCCGTCCGTATACCGCGAAAAACTGATCAACGAGCGACACTCAGGAATTTGTTCAGGACATTTGAGTGGGAAGAAAATTTTTCTTCAATTGGCTGAGAAATATTTTTGGCCAAACATGTATTCCGACTGTGTTAGAGCAGCTCTCCGATGCCGAATTTGTGCTCACACCCGAAATCCGAGGTCTAACGAGCCACCAATGAAAATTGTTGCAACATCCGAACCATTTGAATTGGTTTGCCTCGACATTTTGTCTATCGGACCCGCGCATTCGTCGTGCAAATACATATTAGTCGCGGTTGACCACTTTTCAAAGTACTTGGTCGCAACACCGATCCCAAACAAAAACGCAGACACAATTGCGCGCGAATTCGTGAAAAATTTCGTTTTAATTTTTGGGACACCAAAGAAGATTCACAGCGATCGCGGAAAAGAGTTTGTAAATGAAACTCTTAACGAAATTGCCAAAATTCTTCAAATGGAAAAGACCCTCACTTCGGGATACGACCCACAAGCGAACGGCGTAACTGAAAGAGTGAATCAGACCATTTTGGGAATGCTAAAACGGTCCACTGCGTCAAATTGGGAATGGGATGACCGTCTTCCTTTTGTTGTGTTTTCATACAATACAACACCGTCAGAGACGACCAAAATCTCCCCATACCATCTTTTGTTCGGAAAACCGGCAAATTTTCCTTCCAACATTTCCTTACCAGTTAATCCGTTGTACACAATTGATGTGAATGGATACATTCAGTTGTTCAGGGAAAATATCGCGCATTTGGTCGAAAAGGCGAGGGAACACTCCGAAAATGAGCGCCAAAAAATGAAAAGTTATTATGATAAACAGGCAAAAGTAACTGCCAACAAATTCGCCGTTGGCCAAAGAGTAATGGTCATTTTTCCCGGGTCCAACAAACGCTCTCCGCACCATAAACTAATGTGGAATCATTTCGGACCGTTTAAAATTACGGAAATTACGGATTCGACAGCGTTTGTAATCCCTGTCGACAGACCGAACGATGTGCCATTGAAAGTGCCGATTGAGAGAATGATTAGGGTGCCTGACGGTGTCCCCGACACTAGTACTCTTCCAAAGGGAAAAAACCCTTACAAAAATCAGTTGAATACAATTATCTGCTTCGTCAGCTTAATTTGGGAAGAAAAAGTTGACAATGGAAAAGTTGGCGGGCTAGGAAAAAAGGAAAATCTCCAAAAAGTTGAACAAGAACAACTTCTGGGAAAAGAAATGGGAAAAAGTACCGAAATTGTCGAGCAAATCCCGAAACTAAAGTCAAAAGTTGGAGGGGAAAGCAATTTTGAAGCGATTGTGTGTCAATTGAGGACAATTTTTTCCTCAGAAGGTGTGGAGGACATGGAGACGGACACCACCGAATTTGCCATGACATGGGATTTGCAGTGCGGAGGACTCGGCCCAGAACATCGAAATTGTGTGCAGCTGATCGCTGCTGATTTGGACCCCGTGTTGGAAAGGGCCGGCTTTGGCCTGAAGGTGCCCGGAGAATTGAGGAACCCGAAAAAAGGAACTTTCGGGCTTAAGGTCGTTGGCACACCGCTGAAAGCCCTTCTCGCCACATTTTTGCTGAAGTCCGATGCCATTTCTTCCTCTGCCGTTGGAAGGAAATTGGCCCAATCAGTCATCGGTTCGCCTGTCGGATTTGAGCTGATTACGTTCATTGGAAGCCGAGAAGATCAAATCAAAAGCGGCAGGATTCCAACCGAAGAAGATTTGGAGACAATCCTTCGGAAATGGGCCGACTGTTGCGCCGTGACACGTGCCAAATTGACAAAAAGCGGATTTGGGCGAATTCACGTGCCAATGCCACAATCGATCGAAGACTTGCCGGACGGAGAACGGAAGCCTTGGGCTGAACTGCTCGAGAAAACTGGCTTCCTGTTGGAGAAAGTGAAGGCAACGTCCGTCATGCGCAAGCAGCATTTTGTCACCTCGCCACGCATCATAATGGGCGACTCAAACGCGAAGCAATTGGTGGGACGTTGGCCGACGTCGCATTTCATTGGAACGGAGGACGGAACTGTTGGAGACGTCGTCCGAGCGTTTGACGCGGTCGCCCTCTCTTCACAAGTCAAAGTGGGGCTGATCATGATCGGTCGCGATGCGTTGATGCGCAATGAAACCGCCGACAGCGTCATGGACAAATTGGGGCGACTGGTGCAGATGTGTGCCATGTTCCCCCATGTTACCTTCTTTTGGCTTCCGCCGCCATTCGTCCGTGATCGGCAATTCGAACACGAAACACTGATCGGAAAAATGCGTGACTTCTTTGGCCAAAAGAAGAAAAACATCAAATTTGTGGCAACAACGGCGACAGGCCGTTCGCTTCTTGAAATTTGGCGCTACGGCAACGGCTACAACACTGATCATGTGTCGCCTGAGGGAGTGATGAAAGAGAAGGGACTCAACATGTTGAAGGCGTGGCTTTTGACGCAAGTCAAGGAATTTCCGGGTGATCAGGAGTTGGGCATTGAGAAGAAGAAGCCGGAGAGTGGAGAGAAGGGAAAGGAAGGAGCCGGGACGGACGCCGCAGCTCGACAACACGGCCGCACTGAACCGCCTCCATTCCGACGTGACGGGCCCGTTTTTCGCCGCTCGAACAGCCGACCGTTCGTTCAGCACCCGTACTCGCGCACCGCCGTTGATCGCCACCCTTTCCGCCCCTTTCGCACGCCGAATTTGCCGAATTCCAATCGCCGTCACTTTGATCGCTGAGGACATCGCTCGTTGCAGGCCGAGGATGTGATAATTAAATAATGACCTCATTTGACTTTTTAAGTTTTAATTAATTTGGCATTTTGTTTATTTTTTTGTGTCTTTCATTTTTCATTTTATGTTTTTCACTCTTCGCCTGGACTTAATTTTGTGATGTGGATTGTGTGTGGTAAATTTAATTGTGCTTTTAATTGTTGTGCGGTTTAAATTTAATTGATTTGGTTTGCTGTGGCTTTAAGTGATTTAAAAAGTCTTCATTCTCATTCTTCTCCTTCGCCCCGTTTTGGAATTCGGCAAAAGAGCAGAGAAAGTCCCCGGCAAAAAGGCGGCTATAAAGTGATTTTCAACAATACATGTAATTAAATTCACATTTTTATTCTATACAACTAATTAAAATTTTGGTAATTTTTATCTAATTTTTTGCTAAAAGTTAAGCAAAAGTTTAAAAATACGATGAAAAATACGGTAAATAAGATGAATATTATTTTTAAGAAAAATTACAATTGGTGAACAGCTGTTCCATAGATGGGAATGTGGTTATGAGGCTGAACATAACAAGGAACCTTCATCATTCAAAAATTCGTCAGACAATTCATTGTACTGTATGATGGTGCATAGCTGTACGGTAGTTCAAAAACAAATATACATTTTAATTGGAAAAGGTTTTAAAATTTTCATAATGTTTTAAGGCGTACGAAATTTCTGGAAAAAATCTCTGACAATTCGTTCAATTTTTAAAAATTCAAATACAATGGCATAGATTCAAAAAATATATTTTTTTCTCAGATTTCTTCAGGAAATCAATCGGGTCAAAGAAGACACCGACGACGTCATCGTCGTCAAAATGAGTTCGTAGTTTTAGAAATTGTGGACGAATTTGGCTGTTCCATTTACACAAACATAACGCCAGAAATTCATTACCTTGGCGATTTGAGAGCGGTTCTTGAAGTCCAGGCATTTGCGTTGGATTATGACCAGGTTCGAAAAAAAAAAAAATTAAAATAACAAAAAAAAAATTAAAATTTTAAAAAGCTATTAAAGTGGATTCAATTTAGCCAAATTACAATAATTTAAATAAAAAATTTGAAAAATTATTACTTTCAAATAAAATAAATTTTTAGAGTTTAAACAAATTTTATTTTTAATCAATTGCCTTCTTTTAAATTCATTAACATTATATCTAAATCAAAGAAAATAATTTATGAACATTTTATCCTAATAAATATTTTGTTTTAGCCAGCTGTTTTCTTTAAATGTAATGTTCGACTTTTGTTAAAAATTAATGGCCGTTGTCGTCGTCCAAATTGCATCAAAAAATAGCTGAAAACACAATGATTGAATTTAGATTCCTGATTTTATATAATTTTTGTTTAAATGTGTTAGCCAACCGTATCATTTTTTATAAATTAATAATTGAAATTTTTTTTATATTAAGTATTTGAAATGTAAATTTATGGTTAAGTTTCCTCTATAAATTAATCACAAAACGCTAGATAATTGTTGCTTTCTGTTTCACTTTATCAATTTATCACAACACAGGTTTCATGGTGTAATGGTTAGCACTCTGGACTCTGAATCCAGCAATCCCAGTTCGAATCTGGGTGAGACTGCTACGAAGAAAAAAAAACTTTTTGAAATACCAAATGAAAAATTGGCTAATTCAAAATATAGAAATTTTTTTGGAAATTTCTTTAAAAAACTTTTTTGAAAATTTTCCTTTTCTGTTTTGAAATCTCCAGCAGTGATTTGATAAGTTCCTCAGCAAAATCCTGTGAATTTTAATCAGGTATAAATTTTTTTTATTCAATTAATATATTATCATTTAAATTGACACGAAAATTACCGACCGCAAAGGCGCTAAAATCAATGGCATCAGTTTGAGTTTGCTCATAAATTATCATGTGCATGTTTTTAAAAGCATTGTTCTCAGGTTTTTTATCGTCGTCAGTGAGTTCTAAATTTATATTTTAATTTTATTTTTTAATTAAAATTTTTATTAATTAACCAACAATATTTGGATGAATCACGACCGATCAATTCCATTTCGGACGTTGCCTCCCTCTTTAATTGTTTTTGAATATTTTTCAAATTCCCATCCAATTGTTTCACCATTCTTTTCAAATTCATCCTTCATCTGTCCGAAAATTTGGCCAATTTCTATTCCATTCAATGTGTAATTAACATTTTGTTTATCTTCAAATACTTTTTCAAAAATTCCGTCCAAAAAAGCGGTGATCAGTCCCAAAATGCACAAGTCAAAATACTAAAAAAAGAATATTATATATATATTTTTTAATAATAATTCTCTTCAGTTCATATATTTTTTTTTTTTGCGCATTTGGCTTTTGATTAAATTTAAATGAAAAGCTGTGCCAAAATATCTTACTATTTTTCTTTTTATTTTAAAATGACAAAAAATATTCGTAAATTTTACCAAAAATATTCATTTTAAGCCAAATTTTATTCAATTAAATTAAATTAATAATTTGCCAAAATAAATTTTAATAAGGTTTACTTTAATGATTTAATTGATTTCCTACCTCTTCGGTGTATCTTTCCTCACGACATTTTAATCCAATTTTGAATATCGCATCGAATTTTCCAAATTTGTATAAA
This sequence comes from Heterodera schachtii, assembly GCA_023374025.1. Lineage (NCBI taxonomy): Eukaryota > Metazoa > Nematoda > Chromadorea > Rhabditida > Heteroderidae > Heterodera > Heterodera schachtii. The sequence goes on along the minus strand of SIJG01000070.1, from coordinate 329,787 downwards.
ATTTTTGTTCCCTTTTCTGTTGTACCAATTAAATATTCATTTAAAATGCTTATTAAAAGTGCCATTGCAATTTCTTTACTCATTGGCACAAAACGAACTGGCACTGAAAAAGATAAAAAAAATCATATTTTCTTTTTATAATAAAAAAATTTTATTTGTTGTAGAAATATAAAATGTATGAAAAAAGAGTATTTGATTTTTGAAGGAATTTAAATGTTTTAATCGCTGTTAAAGTAATTGAAAAAAAATTAATAATTTTAAAATATAAATTTAAAATTTTAATTCAAATAACCTTCAGTGAATATTATTTTGTCGACTTTTTCAATCTTTTCTTCGTTCATTTGGGCATATGTTAAATTTTCTGGGAATTTAAATTCATCTCGTTTCCTATTAAAAGCTTCATTGAATTTTGCAATAATATTATCATAGTTGTTGTTTTTAGTTCGTCCCATTTTCAATTTGTTGTACAAATTCCCAATCAAAGTGGAGGCGTTGGCAAAAGTACAGAGTGCCAAAAACTAAAAATATATTATCATGCCGTTAAATACTCAATTTTAAATTTGTTACATTTTATTTTATACTTTTTTAAATAATTTTTTGCCCACTTGGTCTTGTGTTTTATGCAGAACACCGAATTTTTTGACAATATTTTTCTTTTTGGTCTTCAAATCATTGCACAACAACATGATATCACTCCAAATATCTGGTGAATATAAACGCACAATTTCCATCGGCTCATTAATGCAAAGTTTTCTGTCATTTATTTTTCCCTTAAAAGCATCCAATGCTTCAATGCTCATTTGCCAAACAGTGGAAGTTGGCATAAGGATTTGCTTTTTTAATCCTGATTAAGAGAATTTTTAGATAATATTTTTCAAAACTTCAAAATTTATTTCATTAAATCTTATATATGTAAAAATTTCAAATGTTTCGAATTGTTCATAAGAAATTTTGCAAAACAAAAAAAACATGGAAAAACCTACTAAATTTGTTGAAAAAATGTATAAAATATGAATTGTTTTAATATTTTAAATAGACATAAAGAATCAGGCTTTCTATAGGCGCCATCAAGGGAAAATTTTGCAAATTGTTTTTAAATCCAAAATTTTAATTAGCCTATACTTCTTTCCGAAGTGCCCCCCTCCCCCTCTTTTTTGCAAAAAATTTCAATAATTTTATTGTCATAGCTTTCGAAAGCGGCGATCGCGGATAAACTTTAGAATTGGGACAGCTAAAAAACTGCCCAAAACGAGTTCCAAACAAATCATTAATGGACCTCTAATCATTATAAAAAATAGTACCGAGATGCGGAAAAATTGCGGAAAAATCAAAAACCGGTTTTTGAACCGGTTTAAATCACCAAAAAATTCACCAAAAATCAGCCAAAAACCCATTTTAATAAAAATTTTCGAAAAATTTGGTATTGAAAGCTCTTGATGGGCAAATCAAAAATCAGGGAATGAAGTCGAGCCGAGGCCATCTAAGCACTGGGACAGCTGAGTCCCAGTGAAAATAGACACTTCATTAATGTTTCTTCTTTTATTGCACAAATTTTTTTTAGCCTTGAATTTGTTTTCTATTATCATGCAAAATTTCAAAAAATTTCGTTAATTTTCAAGAAAATTATGACCAATAATGTTCAAAAAAAATTCGGTTTTTGAGTTTCTCAGGTCATAACTTTTTTTGAAACCTAATGCATTTTTTGAAATTTTGAGAAAATACTTGGGGCTATTGAATAATATCAAAATTTTAAATTTGGTTCATTTTGGGCGAACTCCAAATGAATTCACTGTCCAAATGTCCATTGGCAAAATGTCCGGTCACGCCCGGAACCGCTCAGTTGGGCGCGCACGGTTGGGCGCTCACGTTTGGGCGCCAGCAAGTTTTTCCACTATAGCTTTTTTAATTGTTGTCCAAATTCAACAATCTTGGTATCATTCGAAAGCTCTTAACATGCTCTATTATCCTTATAAAAAAACAAAAAACTTTCTTGCATATAAAAAAGTTTTTAAAAAAAATTTCAAAATTTTTGAACTTTTTTGCAATTTTCGTGTATAACTTTTTTGGTAATTGTCTAATCGCGAAGCAATTTCTTAGAAAAAGTTTCTAAACATGTGAAGCTTTCGAATGATACCAAAAATGTTGGATTTGGATGACAAAGAAAAAAGTTATAGTGGAAAAACATGACTAAAAAGCACCAAATTTTAGCAAAATAAGCATAAAAAAAAGCACAAAAAAGGCAAAATCAGCACAAAAAATTGGAAAAAAGTATAAAAATTAAGGGATTAAAGGCACAAAAAATTGAAAAAAGGCAGCAAAAAAACGTTTATTTGCTCCCTGATTCTAAAAAACCAAAAATACATGCTAAAAATGGTAATGAAATACATAATTTTAAAAATCAAAATTCTTGTCAAGAAAATAAATAAAATTAATCTCGGAGATGAATTCTTGATAAAATTTTCCATTTCTTAGGGGTGTATTTTCTGAAATTTTTTGGGCCGATTCGCAGGGGTGTTTTTTCGTTTTTATTGCATTTTTGTTAATAAATTTTTTGAAATTCGCTGAAAATATTTTAGAAAATTCCTCAAAATGACAAAACAGCACAAAAAAGGCAGCAAAATGCCAAATCAGCACAAAAATTAAAAATCGAGAAATCAGCAAAAATCTGCATGAAAAAATTGGACTTCGAAGCCTCAAACCAAGTTAGAAATGCGTTTTTCATGCTTATTATCACGCCCCAAGTTAGTAAAAAATTTCAGCATATGCTGCAAAATGAGCACTCTAGTAATGAAGCGTTTATTTTAACTGGGACTCAGTTGTCCCAGTGCTTATATGGCCCCGGTTCGACTTCATTCCCTGATTTTAAGATTTGCTCATCAAGAGCTTTCAATTGATACAAATTCGTTTAAAAATTTTTATTTAAAATGGGTTTTTGACTGTTTTTGGTGTAATTTTTCGTGATTTAAACCGGTTAAAGTCCGGTTTTCTGATTTTTCCGCAACTCGAGACTATTCTTTATAATGATTGGGGGTTATTCGAGATTGATTGGAACTCATTTTGGGTGGTTTTTTAGCGGGCCCAATTCTAAAGTACAGCCGCGATCGCTTACAAATTAGAGAAAATAGATAAAAATAATTTAAAAATATTTAAAACATAAAAATTTTTGCTTTTTAAGTTTTTATTTTTGCCATTCTCCGTTTGATCTAGTGACCATTTGGTTCAGCTAATTGAATTTCCGAAGTCGACGCTTCACTATCAACATTGACATTAGTCTTGCTTTCGTTGAGTAAGGGTTCCCTAAGTTTACTTGATTGGACTCGCAAAATAAAAAAATAAAAATAATAATATAAAAATGCTTTTTATTTGCATTTTTAAATCGCTACAAAAATAGAAAAAATATATAACAGCCTATCTTTTATAAAGTTTAAGGTTAATAATTGTATGTTTTAAAGATACGTTTGAAATATATTATATTTAGTATCGGATTATATTTTTATGTGTATATAAAAGTAGAAATGAATAAATGAATGAATGACGTTAATAACAGCAACAAAATCGATGTGGAAAGGTGAACTAATGATTAATGGGGACTTCTTTTTCTGTCATCCATTTTTCATGCATATACATATTGATCAATTTGCATATATTTTTTGACTCATAATATTTGAAAATAATATTACGAAATTTTTAAAAATTTAAAAAAGTAATTCTTTATTTTTTTTTGCAAAATATCAAGTTGTTAGGTCGGCACATAAGTAGTATAGGACCCCGAAAGGTTGCGGGTAGCGGGAGGACCCCTACAAAATCCCGAACCTATTGGAAGGGTCACACCCTTTGATCTTGCCGCCTCGGGATAATTACCTCCAAAATCTCAAACCTATTGGAGGGTGGTTTTCCTCCCGTTGAAATAGCTGCTCACATAAAATCTTTTCCCCCGCGAATTAAAATTTGTTTTTTTTACTCATTTAAAAAATTGTATGCAAAATCCCTGGCTTGAATATCTCAGGGTATTATTTAGTATCCCTACAGAGTTTAGGGAGCGTCTCATCATTTCATAAAGAGCTATGGATAAGCAAAGTTACGAAAAAAAAGCAAAATCAGTTTTCCAATAAAAATGTTTTTCATTTCAAGGACCGAAATAAAATGTAAAGATATTTTTTTGAAACAAATATTTTTTAAATTACGGAAAATCGAAATATGTTTTGTAATTGTTTTCAAATTGTATCATTTTACGGTGTGCAATTTTGCGTCGGTCCGAAACCATTACTTCACACTCTCGGACTGAAATGTCACCTCTCTTATCTCAGTACTCGAAAAATTGTGAGTGATTGAATTTTCACTAAAAATTTAAGCCTAAAGTTCGAATCTGTTCATAATGGTTATTTTTTGGTCTTCATAGTTTCTCATTTTGTTAAGTGCCATATTCATGATCAGCGACCACGAAAAGCCCAGAAAAATACAACAAAAAAAAAAAAAAATTTATGTGGCGTAAGGTGAAAAAGTACCAAAACACGCCGCAAAAAAGTGGGGTGAAAAGCAAAGTCATGTTAGAAAAATTTCCGAGCATTTTTTATTTCCTAAAAATCTTGGCCTCAGCAGGGTGGGGGTGTGGTATTTCGTAAAGGCATGTTTCTTATCCCCCCTTCCCCTTGTCCATGTATGTTACGGTCTCAATTGAAACCGGAAAAGCCGAAATGTTAATTTTCTTAAACAAAAACTCCCGGAAATTAATTTCAAATATTGAAATTTAACCCTTACTTTCAATTTGTTGGGAGTTTGTATTTTTTAAATTTTGTTGCTTAGAATATGTTATAGTCTTTTAGCTTTAAATATTCAAGATTTGTATTTAATAAAATCAATTTTTATCACCAAAAGAAAAAAATCCGTATCCGTATACGGATCCGTATTTTCCTGGATACGGATTTTTCCGATTTTTAGTCCATAAGTCCTTAATCCGAACCAAATCGAACATTCTTGGTATCATTCGATAGCCCTAACTGTCCTCTATTAGTCTGAAAAAACTGAATCAAAAAAGTTATGACCAAAAAACTTCAAAAACCAGATTTTCCAACCTTTTTGGTCATAACTTTTTTGAACCTAAACGAAATTTTTCAGATTTTTTCAGACTAATAAAGTACAGTTAGGGCTATCGAATGATACCAAGATATTTCAATTTGGTTGGCAAAGAAAAAAGTTATAGCCAAAACCCCGCTGGGGCCCAAACGTGCCGGGGCCCAACTGAGCGAGTCCGATGAAGACATATGTAATAGCATTAAATTTGTCGTGCAATATTTCCTTTTTTGGCATAATGTCTGCTTCATTGACATAAATATCGATTAGCATCCCCCTGTAAATTTTAATTAGGCAAAAAAATTTATAAGTTTTCTATTCAAATTATTAAATTTAATTTACAATTGAAAATTATCACAAATTCTTTTAAATCAACGATATTAGATTGAATTTTCTCATAAATTTTCGTGTAATTTTTTAAAACGCTTGTTTTCAGGTTTTTTTATCGTCGTCAGTCAGTTCTAAATTTATATTTTAATTTGAAATCAATTTTTTAATTAAAATTTTTATTTAATTAACCAACAATATTTGGATGAATCACTGGCCGATCAATTCCATTTCCGTCGTTGAATCTTTAATTGTTTTTGAATATTTTTCAAATTCCCATCCAATTTCTTCACCATTCTTTTCAAATTCATCCTTCATCTGTCCGAAAATTTGGCCAATTTCTATTCCATTCAATGTGTAATTAACATTTTGTTTATCTTCAAATACTTTTTTAAAAATTCCTTCCAAAAATGCTGATGATCAGTCCAAAATTGCACAAGTCAAAATACTTAAAAAAATAAATATATTTTTAATAATTTCTTAAATTGAATTTTTTTTTAAATTTGTGGCAAAGTATTTTAATCTCTTTTTTTTAATTTATAAAAGGACAAATATTCTTATTTGGATTACCCGGTCCACCTTAAGATCTGTGCCAAAATATTTTACTTTTTTTTTTTGTTTTAGATTTGCACCGAGCAGAAGTTGAGACCAAATCACCACACGGTAAGTGCCGGGCGGAGGAATCTGTGCAAATGATCGTTTTGGAGCCACGACAGAAAGTGGAGGCGGAGGAGGTTCAAATTCGAAAGAAAATCGGAAGAAAAATTATAAAAAAATTATTTGAGTTGCATTGGAAAAGTTCGACGGACCCTCCCGGGCTCTAATTGCTAATTATATTTTAACAGTGACAAAAGTTGGCATTTCGAAATTTGTCTGTAATAATACAAATAATTAATTACTTGTGTGATATGATAGGAATCGGCTGATTGACTGCCGAATTCATTCATTGGCCGAATGATTTGACAAAATGAAAAGTTAATTTGAAGAAAAAAGAGAAAAAAACAAAATGCTTTTCATTTCGACAAATAAAAAATATGAAGACCTTTTGATAATTTTGCTTATTGAAAACATCTTTTAATTTATGTACATACATGCCTATTCATTTGAAATGCATAAAAAATATTTGTCAATAATTTATTGATTATAACAAAACCAAACAAATGCCAATTTTCAATTAAAATTAAATAAAGTTTATAAAAATTTCGCATACATTGCGGCAGAGATTGTTTTCTGTGGGTTAATTACCGTAGTTTTCTTTTGTGGGATTAGTTTCTACGGTGATGTACCGCGCCGCACTTCCATTCTTTCATGTAGCACCGTTTGTCGGCTGGTTGCTACAGTACGGTGAATTGCTAATACCGTAGCAATTGGTTGAACGGAAGAAGAATTGGGGAAAAAGAAGCGACGAATTTTATTGAATTCACGTTGAAACGCGCTCCGGTATTCAGTACTGTAGAAAGGGGAACATTTTTAATTTCAAAAATATAATTCAAATGAAACATTTTCAATTAATTGCATATAATTTCGAAGTCCCAAACACTCAAACTCATCAAAAAAAAACAAAATTTTAATGTCAACAATATCAAAATTTAACGATTTATGTATGAAAACTTTTTGGAAATTAGCTGACTTTAAAAAAAAACTGAGATTAAACCGTCTGATTTCAAAATTAAATTATTATTTTAAAAAATATTTTTGTTACCTTGTAAAATACAAAATTGGCCCATTCGACGCCGAGCTGACATTGACCGTCAGAATGCCCATAAACATGACAATTGTCCAGGCCAAAATTGGGTTTTCCGTGTCAAATAATGGGTAAATGAAAAGAAGAAAGCCGAGGTTCACATAAGAGCCGCCAACATTCAGCAGAACAATGACGAGAAGAGAGCGGAAAATGCGACGATTTATCAGCTCAGAGCAGGAGGATGACGAATTGGAGGAATTTTCTGATAAAAAAAAATAATAGAAAATAAATTTAAAATTAAAAAATATTAAAAAAAAGGATTTACTCGCTCTCTTTCTGATCACAAAGCCAGTGATCAGATAAATGAGGACAGTAACCGAGTATAAAATGAATGAATACAGAAGAATCGACGGATCCTGTGGCATTGGCATTAATAAATTGGAAATTATTATTTTTTTTTTAATGCCAACCGTGACTAAATCGGCAATTGTGCCAGTGACCATAAAATTTGGCGTTTCATTGTTTTTTTTGTAGTAACCAATCAAAGTGCAGACGGAAGAAGCCAAACAGAGCAAAGTGATCGCACTGAGATAGGGCAACGGCTTCACTCGTCTTGGACTGAATAAATATTTTTATTAAATTAATGAATTTAAATTAATTTAAAATTTACAATGCCGGAAAGAGGACGCACAAAAGACGGTCCAGCCCAGTGAAGGCAATGGACACGGCAATTCCGCCAATGCCATAAAGGGAAACGGAGCAAAAGCGAAACGCGGAAGAGATGGGAAGGAAATTTTGGCCAGATAGGGCCGTGTAAAGGAACAGCAAATGGCCATGCTCGTGAAGCAAATCGAAGAAGGAGCAAAGAGCGATCAGAAAATTGGCAGTGCCGCGGAGAGTCCTAAAAAAGGCATTTGAAAATGGTAAACTGAGAAATTGTATAAATAAAATATTAATTGATGTTTTATTATTTTTAACAAATCATTAATTAGTAGAGCCTGGATGGGATCGGGGCCCGCCGGGATTTTGCCGGTACCCCCGGTCACGGTCCCGGTTTTTTTGGACAAACCACCGGGACCGGGAGTCCCGGAAAACGTGAGTCCCGGACCCGGGATCCCGTCCCAGTCCATTTTCCAACTCCCGGCCACGGTCCCGGTCCCGGCCATTTTGGCCGGAAAAACGGGACTAAATTATACACCCCCTAAGAATGGCATATTTGTGGATTAATGGCAAAAATTTATACAATTTTGAAATTCACCGCCGTGCCCCAAAAATTCCTATTTTTCTTAGGAAAATGGTCCAAAATCGCAAAATTTGATCATTTTTAGACAAAATCTGTTAACAAATCGCACTAAAAATTACAAAAAATTTTCCTGGCTGCGCCTTCGGCACCGCCTACCCCTCCCCCTTTGTTGCCCAAATTTTTTTTGAAAAAAGCGTGCCCTAAAAAGTGCTTTAAAAACAGACAAAAAAGGTCGTTGCATTGCTTGGCCTATTCCTAAGCTAAAATAGAAGATTACTTTTTTTTTAATTTTATAATCAAAGTTGCACAAATTTTGAAAAGTCCCGGTCCCGGCAGGGCCTCGGCCCAAAAAATGGGACCGGGACCAGGAGTCCCGGAAAACGGGAGTCCCGGACCCGGGATCCCGTCCCGGTCGATTTTCCAATTCCCGGCCCCGGTCCCGACCACTTCAAAATTCCGGGCTCTATTAATTACCAAATGAATAATCCTTTTATTTTTATGAATTATTTTAATGCGAATACCCACTTTGTCCTATAGGTCACCCAAATGACTGCAAAGTTGCTGACCATTCCGACCATTGCGACCGCATTTATGGCCAATGCGGCAATGATGAAATTCCAACACGGGTACACATTGTGGAACTTTAGATACACCTAAACCAATAAATTTTAAAACCATCATTTGTACGCCAAGAAAAATTAAGGAACATTAATAACCTTTGGATAAATATTTTCTAAATTTTACCGTATTATTTATGTTACTGTCATTGGTGTCCATTTTTGATGGCAAAGTGCCGGCTTCGCTTTTTTGCTTAGTTAGTTAAAATTTTCACAAAATTTCAGTGAATTTCCAAAGCAATATTTGTTAATGAAATCAAAAATGCTTATTAGGCAAATGATTCTTTCTGCTGTTAAATGTTCGTTCCTTGGCTGCTTACTTAAATACACATTATTATTAGTTCATTATTAAATTACATTTTTATCATCAATTATTTTAATTCAATACAAAAGCCATACTCACGCCAAATTAACAATGAAAATTAAATTACACTTTCTATAAAATGAGAAATTTTCACAAATCTTTCTTGGAACAATTTGATTAGCATTTTTAAAGAAAATTTAATTTAAGTAACATTAAACAATGAATTGATGCAATAAGAAATAATGCTGAACTCTTCACAATTTTTGACAAATTATAAATCTAAAACAAATAAAAAATTTATTCGTTTTCTATTTTTTAAAAGAAAAAACATTTAATAAAAATATATTTGGCCATTTTCAATTTATAAAATATTTATGACAAAGGCCATAAATCTTTGTTTGTCTCCATCTTTTCACACAAAATCCCCAAAACCAGCACCATAAATTAGTCTGGTTCTGTTGAAAAATGCCCTCTTTCTTCGCAACTTTTTTTTGCTTCGAAAGTAATCTTCGGATTTTCCCCAAATTTTAATATTATTCTAAAAAAAAAATCAGTGATTTTAAAAAAAGAGTTAAATTTATAGTCCAAGTGATCTCAAATTTCTTAATGAGAACTTCTAAAGCAGGGCTAACAATGTGCTTATTTCTAAGATTTTGCTTATTTATCTTCTTGAATAATTTTAGAAAATTTGTATTTTTCTGAACAATTATCATTTCATGGCGGCACAGCCGTAAAAATGATTTGAAATGCAAATTTGGTCATTCAATTCCAATCAAAGTTCTTGACTCCTAAGGCTCCTTTCTTCTTCGAATTTTTTTTTTTGTTTATAGAAAATTGCTCGGAAAACCCAAATGGGGAGAGAAAATTTTTTTTATTTTTACGATAAATTCGATTTCATTTTCTTTGTGCTTATTCTTTGAAAGGAAAAAATTATTGCAGTGGGATGGATTCCGAAGCGAAAGCCTACATTATTTTAACTTTTGGCCATTCGATTTTTAATTATCCTTTTTTTCATTCATTCCAATGCGTCGGTTCTATGCTTTCCCAATCGGCACAATTGGCACACTTTCGGTCGGCTCTTTTCCGCGTCCGTCTCAATGGCATTGGCATTGGCCAAAGTGAAATTTGCGGTGGAGTGCCATGCCACAAATTTTGCGCACAGAGAGAAGGAAAATTGGCCAACGGCGGAAGGGCCGGCCTAATAATTGGATGGAGCAGATTCAAAAATGGAGCAATGAAAGAGTTGGGTCGGTGGTAGTGATGCTCGAGACTCTCGGTCTCGAGTCTCGACTCGAGAAAAGTCTCGGGGTTTTTGGGTCTCGGTCTCGATCGGTCTCGGGTTTTCAGTCTCGGTCTTTGAGATTTTCGAGACTCGAGACCGAGACTTTTTTACACCCCTAATGATTGGCTTTGGTAAACTTATATTTTATAAATTTTAGGTCTTTTTTTTGTTAGATTTTATTGACGTATTCGTGGTCTAGTGGGTTGTGTTCTTGGTTCTGTTCCTTATTTTTGCGTTTGATCAGTTCCCCTCCAAGTATTTATTTTTTCTTCTCATTTTTCAAAATTAATGTTTATCCGATGGGAATTCAATCACGAAAATTCAGTCCTGCTAGTCTCCCCCCGCTCATTGTCAGAGCAAACCGTGACAAGTTATTCGCCTATGACTGAGTTGGACAAAATTGGTACTCAATTTTTGTAGCCAGGCTATGGGGTTAGTTAGAGATAAAGGCCTGGAATTTTTTTGTAGCACCCATTGCAACTTAGGTACAAAAGGTACAAAAAATAGAATTATTTTTACTAATAATTGGGGGGCGGCTATTTTAGGGGGGGGGGGGGCAATATTTCCCACCCCCCCCCCCCCTCAAAAGGGGACTTTATCTCAGGGAGGATTATAATTAAGGGGGGCTGTATTTTAGGAAACATGATATTACTAAAAACATAATTTTTCATTTTCGTAAGCTGCATTAATATTGAATCAATACATGATGAGCTGTTTGAAAATAATTTTTCACCTATTCATATGTCCTTCAAATAATTTTATGGTATCACCCCCCCCCCCACCAATTTATGAGGTTGGCATTTCCCAAGCATAACCAGTGGATGAATGCCATTCGCATATGAAAAATGGTAATTCCAAACACTGCTTAAAAAATGTAAAAGCCAGTGAAAGGTATGCTGGGCAGTGGGCACTGATGAGAAGCAAGCAAAATTTATTGGGCGCTAACGTTTCGCAGGCGGGCGCCAACTGCGCTCAGCAGAAGCTCATTGAATTTTCCACTTGGCATTATGCCAACCAACGCTTAGGTGAGTAAAAGGCGTTTAAATATGGGCTGAAAAGCCCGCCCAAATGAAAGCACATTAAGAAAAAATAAAAACAGACGCAAATGGAGCGCCTGCTGCTGCACGTTGCCAAGAAGCTAATGTTATGCCACTATTTTTTTGCTTTGTGCTGCTGGCAGCAGATGAATGCCGTGGGATCCCTGCTGTTGGGGCTGGTGAAAATGCATTCGTTTTTTTTATATTACTTTTATGCTTTGGGCTTTAGTATATCCAATCCAAAATATGCATTTTAAGTTCTCAAACTTTCAATACGATTCCCACATTTTTGGGCAACGGCATGGTGATTCCAGTATTTTTTGAGGCAATTAAATATTCCAAAAAAATTTTTCCCCGGGATTTTTACCATTTTCTGCCACACCTGCTCTAAGCATTTGGAGGATTATTTACCGTTTTCGGTTCGCCTTACTTTAATTTTACCAATGAATTTGAGAATTTATTCAAGGCATAGATTGGCGCCACATTTGGGGCTTTATAACTTGGGGACTCGACAATTGGGGATCCGAAATTTGGGGATTCCGATTTTGGGAACCCGACATTAAGGGATTCGCCATTTGTGGATAAAACAACATATAGGGACCCGACATTTAGGGACCCGACTTTTTGGGGATTTAATAGAAAAATAAAAAATTTTGCGAAAATATACATTTGGTTTGCCAAATTTAATAATATATATATTTTTTTTTTTTGTTAAAAGTCATTTTAATTTTCGAGAGTAGATATGAAATATAACTCTGTTTTTCGACTCAGCCACAAGGAGATAACTAACTTTGAGTCCATAACCAACCACAACATAATATACGAATATATGTTTTTTTTTTTTTTTTAATTTATGTACATTCACTATTTTTGCTAAATTTCCCAAGGGCCAACGGGAACAGAAATTCGTCAATAGAAATTCAAAAAGTGCTTGACAGCTTTCTGTTCAATCGCATACCGCAACACCAAAGATCATTTTTCGGTTTTTATTTTTCAGGGTCACTTTGTTGGTTGCTTTGAATTAGTTTATTTTAAACCGTTACTTTTCGCAATTTTTTGGGCTCGATATTTAAAGATTCAAAAAATATTTTCTTTTTCTCAATAAATCCCTAAATGACGTTTCGTACAAAGCCGAGTCCCCAAATATCGGAATCCCTAATTGTCGGGTACCCAAAAATCTGAATCCACAAATAACGGGTTACCTACTCTCGGGTACCCAAGCCCGAAATGTCTGTTAGCCAGCATGGATCAGTACAGAGGGCAAATCAAATGGAAAAGGGCTTTAAATATCGGAGAAGAGAGCAATTAGAGGGATTGGAGTAATAAAAATGGGAGGATCGATTTCCAAGCTAATCCCCCCCCCCCCTTAGAAATAACCTAAATTTTGGAATTCTTTTTCTTCGAGCCTAGCATATCGGGAGGACAAAACTTGAGGACACTGATCTTTTTTTTTGTTGTCATTTTTTAAAGATTAAAAAATGCAATTAAAAAGCATTTTCACATTGTTATTTTTATTAAATTTATTCTGCGAATCCAATCAAGTAAAGCTTCGGGAACAATTACGCACCAATAGCAAAACTTTTGCCAATGTTGGCGGTGAAGCGTCGACTTCGGAAATTCAATTAGCAGAACCAAATGATCAATCGGATCGAAAGGATAAGGGCAAAAATAAAAGTATTATTACAGAAAAAATAATTTAAATAATAATAATTATAATTCTATTTTTAAGAAAATATAATTTAAGCTTAAACATTGAAAAAATATATGTTAAATAATGCATTCAAATTGTCATTAAAATCTATGAATAATTTTTTTTTTCATTTTGTAGAGAATTAAAAAAATGCAAATAAAAAAACATTTTTATAATGTTATTTTAATTAAATTTATTTTGTAAATGCATTCAAGTAACGCTTGGGGAACACATTCGCAGCGAAAGCCAAACGGATGCCTTTTTTTGTGGCGAAGCATCGACTTCGGAAATCCAATTAGCAGAACCAAATGGTCAATCGGATCGAAAGGAAAAGGGCAAAAATAAAAGTATTAATTAAAGAAAAAATTTTTTACAAAAAAGCGAAAAATTTATTAAATTAATAAATTTTAATTTATACAACAAAGAAATTACAAAACTGATTTTAATACAATTTCAGGAAAAAAAAATTATTAGTAATTTTTTTTTACAGCAAAAACCATGGAAAAAAGCGATTACAAAAACTTGAATTGGGATTTTTTTCATTTTATAAGTTCATTAATTTATTTAGAACCTTTGAGTAGTGAATCTGAAGAACCATTTTTACGAAGTACAGCGCAAAAAAGTTATATCGCGCTGAAGGGCACGAAGGAAAAATTAATGGACAAATGTAAAAATTATAATTAAAACTGATGGTAGTTAAAAATGGCAAATTTTAATTAATTTTTTTTAAAACCAAATGAGGGACGTATCCCTTTTGGTTTACAAAATTTTTTTGTAACATGATACCTATACCAGGGGGATGGGCTTTCGCTTTCGCGTTTTGCTTTCGCATAATCGCTTTTTTGGCACTTTCGCTTTTGCGTTTCGCATTTTGGCGCGAAACGCGACTTTTACACCCCTATGAATTTGATTAAATTCCCCTAAAATTTTTAAAAATTTTAACTATAAATTGGCTAATTTTCAGTGAAAACGTGTTTATAAATGATCAAAATTTTTAATTTTCCCTCCGGCGGCGCCTATCGGTACCGCCGCGCCCCCAAAACTCTTTTTTTTTCTTAGATAAATGGCCCAAAATCGTAAAATTTAGTAATTTTTTGGTGAAAGTCTTTTCCCAGCGGCGCCTATCGGCACCGCCGCGCACCAAAACTTTTATTATTCCACAAAAAAATTATACAAAAATCGCAAAATTTGATCATTTTCTAGTGAAAATCTGTTAACAAATTCACTCAAAATTTCAAAAAATTTCTCGGCGGCGCCTACCGGCGCCGCCTGCCCCCTCTTCCCAAAAAGTTTTTTGGAAAAAGCCCGCCTCAAATAAGCTTTTTATTGAATTTTTAAAATTTGGAATAAAATTTTACAAAAAATGGTTTTTGCTTTATGATTTTGACTATTAAAAAAAGTAGTAGAAAAATTTCGCGTTTTTTGGAATTTCGCGTTTCGCATTTATTTTCATTTCGCATTTTTTACTTTCGCAAATTTCGCATTTCGCATTTTATTTTCCGATTTGGCCCATCCCTGCCCAATATCAAACATTTTTACGGGGTTTTTTTGTAGACGGCGATCACGAATCTGACATCGTTTTCGACCAATTCTAAACCATAACTATGTTAACATTAATTAAAATAATTTGAATTTTCAACTTTTTTTTTTCAATTCGGGGCAAGGATCAGAATTTGTAAAAATGATCTCAGATTCATGATCATTGATCAGCAACCCCAAAAAAGACAGCGGGACTTGGAGTTTACAGCCCCATTGTTTTTCACAGCGCGTAGACAGAAAACTTTTTTGAACACTTAAAACGAAGAATTTTAAAGAATTTTGTATACCGGCGGTGAGACGGTCTCCACCAAAGAAATTTTTTTCGGAAAATTTAAGAAAATTTTAAACAATCAGCTAAAAATAATTAATTTCAAAAATGGAAGTCAAAATCATTTTGAAATTGTTTAGTACGAATTGGCGGCGGTGATGGTAAATCAGCAGATCCAATGGGCACGGAATTTAAAGGCTTATATAAAGAACATAAAAAAGCCGAAAAAGCTATGAAAAAATATTTACAAAATCAGCCAAAACAACCGATTAGTGCAGCTGTTGCAAATGAATTTTCGAGACATAGTAAGAAAAATTAAAAAACAAAATAAAATTGTAAAATAAAAAGTTTTGAAAAGATTGGGTATTTTAAATCTATTGATTATTAGAGATCGGATACGGACCAGATCCGTATACGGATTTTTACGGATCCATAGTCCGTGTTTTTTTCGGCCGATACGGTTTTTTTTTTACGGACAACGGTTTTCCCTGATTTTTAGTCCGTAATCCGTATCGATATCAAGTCCTTAAACTGATACTGATCCCTATTTTCGCAAAATTCCGATCTCTATTGATTATCAACGAAATTTGTGAAAAATGCTTAAATTCATTTTTACTTAATTTTTCTGGGATTACATGGTGGTCGAATATACCAATGAACTTGAAATTATTTATATATTTTTATTTTCATTTATAAAAATATTGCTGATTTTTTTTTGAAGAAATTTTCGGGATGAAGAAATTTTTAAAGGCTTCCGCAAAATAAAAAGTGATTTTTTTCACTTTTTTTTTGTTTTTTAATTTTTAATATATTTTTCTGGTCTAAAGAAGATAAAATTTAATTTATAGATAAATTTTCATATTACAGTTTTTTTTGTTTTTTATAAAATTTAAATATATTTTTTTGGTATAAAAAAATAAAATTTTTAAAAACAAAAAAAAAAAGTGAAGAAAACCAATTTTTGTATAGATTCCTGGCGCAGCAATTTTATGTAAATCCGGTAGACATATAGGAGCCAGTGACTTGAAAAAAAACAATTTGTTGATTAAAATTTTACAATATATTCACAAAAAAAATTCTGTTGATTAAAATTTTACAATATATTCAAAAAAAATTCTTAAAAATAACCCATTTAAAATCTAATTGTTTCATTTGTAAAACACAAACATTTTAGAGTGCGCTTCTTATAAAATGCACACTTTCGTTGCATGGAAAATGAGTATTGAAGCATTGGATGCTTTTGCGGGAAAAAGAAATGACAAAAAACATTATTACATTAATAAGCCGATGAAAACAGTGCATGGATATTCCATAAATATTTGGAGTGATGTCATGTTGCTGTGCAATGATTTGGTGATCAAAAAGAAAAATATTGTCAAAAAATTTGGTCTTCTGCATCAAACACAAGACCAAGTGGGCAAAAAATTATTTAAAAATATATAAAAGAGAACTTTAATGGTATGGCAATAAAATAGGGCTTCGTTTTTTTATGTAAATACATATTTTTTTTCTGGATTCTCCATGCTCTGAATAGTAGGAAAAACACTTTCTTTTTTGTGTTTGCAAACAAAAATCAGGACTTTTATTTACATATTTTTTTTTTACATATTTTAGGATTTTCTACATATCACATCTGTACATATTTTGGACCTTTTCGCATTTTTCGTACGTATTTTGCGATTTATGAGGATTTATTAAGGAAATTTTCAGTAAATTCCATCAAAAAAGCCATAATTTCGTAATTTTTGTGCATAATTTTCATTTTTTTTTACATATTTTTAAGATTTTTGAGAATTTATAGAAATTTCATATGCATTTTGTGCTTATTTCACCCTTTATGAAGATTTTTTTTTCCAAAAAAACCATTTAAATAATTTATTTACATATTTTAGTACATGTTTGGACGTTTTTGTACATTTTCATACATATTTTAGCATTTTCATAATATTTTATTTATATATTTCGCTATTTTTCTTAAATAAAAAACGAAGCCCTAGTAATAAAATTTTTTTTTATTTTTAGTTTTTGGCACTCTGTTATTTTGCCAACGCCTCCACTTTGGTTGCGAATTTGTACAACAAATTAAAGGCAGGACGAATAAAAGACAACAAATATGACAATATTATTGGTACATTCACTGAAGCTTTTAACAGTAAACGAGATGAATTTAAATTCCAAGAAAATTTAACATATGACCAAATGAATGAAGAAATGCTTGAAATGGTCGACAAAATAACACTCATTGAAGGTTAATTGATTAAATTTAAACCGGAATGGACCTGGATCCAAGCCTGAATTTTTCCTGAATCCAGGTCCAAGCCATTTTTCGGCAACCTGGAAAATCCAGGTCCAGGTCAATGTGAAAAAAAATCCAGGTCCAGGTTCAGGCATAACACGAAAAAAAAACTGGATTTCTGGTTTAGAATTTATTATTTAAAGTGACCGATGTTTTTCTCAACTTTTTAAAATTATTAAATAGATTTAAAAACAGATTATTATTGTAAATTAGATATTTTTAGATGTTCCCAAGCAATACATTGATTTTTTCAAACATTTGTTTGCTTTTTAAAACAAATTTCAAAAAATCCAGTTCCAGCCCTGGATCCAGGTCTCGAGGGGCATGTTTTTTCTGGGCGTGATTTCCTGGATTTTTGTCAATGGAATCCAAGTCCAGGTCCAGGCAATTTTTCCAAATACCGTTGCTATTAATTTTTATAAAAAATCATTATTTTTTATAAAAAATTATTTGATTATTTTGTTTATTTCAGTGCAAACTCGATTTACGCCAATGAGCAAAGAAATTGCATTGGCACTTTTAATTAGCATTTTAAATGAAGATTTAATTTCTAAAAAAGAAAAGGGAAAAATTTTGGTGAACAAATTTGGAAAATTCGATGCGATATTCAAAATAGGATTAAAATGTCGTGAGGAAAAATACACCGAAGAGGTAGGTAATTAGCAGAACGATATGAGAGAGTATATTAATATTAACTTAAGAAAATTAATTTTATTAAAAATATATTAATGTTTTAAAATATAACGTAAGAACGTAAGAAATAATTATTAAAAATATATTTATTTTTTAAGTATTTTGACTTGTGCATTTTGGGACTGATCACCGCATTTTTGGACGGAATTTTTGAAAAAATATTTGAAGATATACAAAATGTTCAATTTAAACTGAATGGAAGAGAAATTGGCCAAATTTTCAAACAAATGGAGAATGAATTTGAAAAGAATGGTGAAGAAATTGGATGGGAATTTGAAAAATATTCAAAAACAATTAAAGATTCAACGACCGAAATGGAATTGATCGGTCAGTGGTTCATCCAAATATTATAGGTTAAATAAGTATTATTTTTAAATAAAAAAATTGGTTTTTAAATTACAATATAAATTTAGAACTCATTGATGATCATGAAAACCCTGAAAACAAACATTTATACACGAAAATTTATGAGCAAACTCAAACTAATACCATTGATTTGAAAGGATTTGTGGTAATTTTCAATTGTAAATTAAACTTGCCAATTTTCATAGAAATCTTAAAAAAAAAATTTTTTTGCCTAATTAAAATTTACAGGGGGATGCTAATCGATATTTGTGTCTATAAAGCAGACATTATGCCAAAAGAAAAGGAAATTTTGCACGACAAATTTAATGCTACTGTGTCTTCATTTATTTGCTGTTTATTTCGGAATTATTTAAACAATATTTAGTATTAAAAACTTCGCCCGATTTTTCATTTGGTATTTCAAAAAATTCCTTTTTGTTGTTATTGTTTTTATTATTGCCTATAAATTCTGTCCTATTAGCAAAATGGTTGTAGAAAATGCAATAATTTTTGTTTATTTTCCATTATTTTTCTGTCGATAAATTTTTAAACCAATATACAACTATTATCGTCAGGGAACGGATTTATATTTGTTAAAAACATCAAATATGTAAATAATTGGATAATCTATAATGGAAGTTCCGATTGAGATTTCGGGATTCAAAATAGAGAGTGCTAATAATTTGGTAATTCATTACCGGAAAAGACGCATTTCAATTAAAATTGTACAATTGGAAATTAATTATCTGAAAATGCGCATTTTCCTATGGAATTTTACAATTTAATTAATTACCCTAAAATATGCACCCGCCAATGTAAATAACCGGAAAATGCGCATTTTAAACTTTTATATGACAATTATGACTTATTTTCCGTGAAAATGTGCGCATAAAAAAAATAAATGAAAAATTTAAAAATACACTTAAATGTTACAAAAGTTAAGTTTAAAGATACAATTATGTAAAAAATTGAAGATCTTAATTGGGTTTTCACTTTTGTATTTTCAATGTGTCGTTGTCAAATCGGTATTATTGTGCTCCCAAAATAGAAAATGTTTTGACTGCAATTTTCAAAATATTTTTATGTTTTTCGATTTTCCGGGACTGAAAAAGAAAATTTATTTCGAAATTTCTCCCGATGACTTAAGGACGGACATAACTGATTTTTAGGGCAGACTTTTGGCTGTAGGAAAATTATGTTGCAAATCACCGGATAGAGCATAGTCGATTTACTATTGTAAATTTTTGGTTTTTATTTTGATTTTTCTTCCATATATTATTCCACCTAGCATTTTTTTATTCGTTATTTTATTTCATATTTTGTTAGTTGGCATTTTAAAAGAAAGGTTTATGGCCCTAGCATAAGTTTGGATTTTTTTTATGAATTTTAAAAAATTAACTATTTTACTGATTTTTCAGACTGATCGATTTTATTCTGATTACTTTTGGCGCCGGAGCCAAAAAAAACCACAAATTACTAAATCGACTATCTTTACACGACAAAATATTTTACAAAAAATTAGAAATTATTTTGTCATAATTTTATTTTAAAAATGCGTAATATATTTTTTAAATAAAGCAACTTTTATGAGTCAAAAATATATGTGAATTGATCAATATTCAAATAAGTGAAAAATGCATGAAAGAGGAGAAAACCTATCAATTCATGCTTAACATCTTATATAATAAAGTTGAGTGTTTGTATCCGCCATGGTTTGAATGTGGCGTGGCGTTTTGTTATTGTTTTGCGTAAAAAAAGGATTTGAAAAATGAAATGTTTGATTTTGTTTTTTATTGTTTTTGCGTTAAAAAATGATTTGAAAAATGAAATGTTTGGTTTTCTTTTTATTTGTTTTGATTAATTAATGCATTTACATAAAGCATTTTTAATTGTTCTTTTATTGGTTAAGTAAAAGATTAGAGAAAGAAATCTTTTATTGCTTTTTGTCCCTCTATTTTAGGAACTGATTTTTTGTTTGTTATTATGTTTTTATTGTTTCTTTTTAATTGTATCTTTGAATCAAAAAAGAAATTATGCCTATGCTTACAGACACTTAGTCTATTATTGTGCTTTAGTCTTTGTGTATTTTTTTTGATTTTGCCAAAATGAATTGATTACTTAAATTGAATTATCTACAGGTTTTAATAATTGACTTTCTCTCTGCCGCTTCGGCATTTTTTTTTCATTAACTGCCGGTCGGCCATCCCAATACTTTGGATGAAGTTATTTTAGTTGAAGTTTTCTTTTGGCATAATGTCTGCTTTATAGACACAAATATCGATTAGCATCCCCCTGTAAATTTTAATTAGGCAAAAAAATTTTTTTTTTTAAGATTTCTATGAAAATTGGCAAGTTTAATTTACAATTGAAAATTACCACAAATCCTTTCAAATCAATGGTATTAGTTTGAGTTTGCTCATAAATTTTCGTGTATAAATGTTTGTTTTCAGGGTTTTCATGATCATCAATGAGTTCTAAATTTATATTGTAATTTAAAAACCAATTTTTTTATTTAAAAATAATACTTATTTAACCTATAATATTTGGATGAACCACTGACCGATCAATTCCATTTCGGTCGTTGAATCTTTAATTGTTTTTGAATATTTTTCAAATTCCCATCCAATTTCTTCACCATTCTTTTCAAATTCATTCTCCATTTGTTTGAAAATTTGGCCAATTTCTCTTCCATTCAGTTTAAATTGAACATTTTGTATATCTTCAAATATTTTTTCAAAAATTCCGTCCAAAAATGCGGTGATCAGTCCCAAAATGCACAAGTCAAAATACTTAAAAAATAAATATATTTTTAATAATTATTTCTTACGTTCTTACGTTATATTTTAAAACATTAATATATTTTTAATAAAATTAATTTTCTTAAGTTAATATTAATATACTCTCTCATATCGTTCTGCTAATTACCTACCTCTTCGGTGTATTTTTCCTCACGACATTTTAATCCTATTTTGAATATCGCATCGAATTTTCCAAATTTGTTCACCAAAATTTTTCCCTTTTCTTTTTTAGAAATTAAATCTTCATTTAAAATGCTAATTAAAAGTGCCAATGCAATTTCTTTGCTCATTGGCGTAAATCGAGTTTGCACTGAAATAAACAAAATAATCAAATAATTTTTTATAAAAAATAATGATTTTTTATAAAAATTAATAGCAACGGTATTTGGAAAAATTGCCTGGACCTGGACTTGGATTCCATTGACAAAAATCCAGGAAATCACGCCCAGAAAAAACATGCCCCTCGAGACCTGGATCCAGGGCTGGAACTGGATTTTTTGAAATTTGTTTTAAAAAGCAAACAAATGTTTGAAAAAATCAATGTATTGCTTGGGAACATCTAAAAATATCTAATTTACAATAATAATCTGTTTTTAAATCTATTTAATAATTTTAAAAAGTTGAGAAAAACATCGGTCACTTTAAATAATAAATTCTAAACCAGAAATCCAGTTTTTTTTTCGTGTTATGCCTGAACCTGGACCTGGATTTTTTTTCACATTGACCTGGACCTGGATTTTCCAGTTTCCGAAAAATGGCTTGGACCTGGATTCAGGAAAAATTCAGGCTTGGATCCAGGTCCATTCCGGTTTAAATTTAATCAATTAACCTTCAATGAGTGTTATTTTGTCGACCATTTCAAGCATTTCTTCATTCATTTGGTCATATGTTAAATTTTCTTGGAATTTAAATTCATCTCGTTTACTGTTAAAAGCTTCAGTGAATGTACCAATAATATTGTCATATTTGTTGTCTTTTATTCGTCCTGCCTTTAATTTGTTGTACAAATTCGCAACCAAAGTGGAGGCGTTGGCAAAATAACAGAGTGCCAAAAACTAAAAATAAAAAAAAATTTTATTACTAGGGCTTCGTGTTTTTGTAATCGCTTTTTTCCATGGTTTTTGCTGTAAAAAAAAATTACTAATATTTTTTTTTTCCTGAAATTGTATTAAAATCAGTTTTGTAATTTCTTTGTTGTATAAATTAAAATTTATTAATTTAATAAATTTTTCGCTTTTTTGTAAAAAATTTTTTCTTTAATTAATACTTTTATTTTTGCCCTTTTCCTTTCGATCCGATTGACCATTTGGTTCTGCTAATTGGATTTCCGAAGTCGATGCTTCGCCACAAAAAAAGGCATCCGTTTGGCTTTCGCTGCGAATGTGTTCCCCAAGCGTTACTTGAATGCATTTACAAAATAAATTTAATTAAAATAACATTATAAAAATGTTTTTTTATTTGCATTTTTTTAATTCTCTACAAAATGAAAAAAAAATTATTCATAGATTTTAATGACAATTTGAATGCATTATTTAACATATATTTTTTCAATGTTTAAGCTTAAATTATATTTTCTTAAAAATAGAATTATAATTATTATTATTTAAATTATTTTTTCTGTAATAATACTTTTATTTTTGCCCTTATCCTTTCGATCCGATTGATCATTTGGTTCTGCTAATTGAATTTCCGAAGTCGACGCTTCACCGCCAACATTGGCAAAAGTTTTGCTATTGGTGCGTAATTGTTCCCGAAGCTTTACTTGATTGGATTCGCAGAATAAATTTAATAAAAATAACAATGTGAAAATGCTTTTTAATTGCATTTTTTAATCTTTAAAAAATGACAACAAAAAAAAGATCAGTGTCCTCAAGTTTTGTCCTCCCGATATGCTAGGCTCGAAGAAAAAGAATTCCAAAATTTAGGTTATTTCTAAGGGGGGGGGATTAGCTTGGAAATCGATCCTCCCATTTTTATTACTCCAATCCCTCTAATTGCTCTCTTCTCCGATATTTAAAGCCCTTTTCCATTTGATTTGCCCTCTGTACTGATCCATGCTGGCTAACAGACATTTCGGGCTTGGGTACCCGAGAGTAGGTAACCCGTTATTTGTGGATTCAGATTTTTGGGTACCCGACAATTAGGGATTCCGATATTTGGGGACTCGGCTTTGTACGAAACGTCATTTAGGGATTTATTGAGAAAAAGAAAATATTTTTTGAATCTTTAAATATCGAGCCCAAAAAATTGCGAAAAGTAACGGTTTAAAATAAACTAATTCAAAGCAACCAACAAAGTGACCCTGAAAAATAAAAACCGAAAAATGATCTTTGGTGTTGCGGTATGCGATTGAACAGAAAGCTGCCAAGCACTTTTTGAATTTCTATTGACGAATTTCTGTTCCCGTTGGCCCTTGGGAAATTTAGCAAAAATAGTGAATGTACATAAATTAAAAAAAAAAAAACATATATTCGTATATTATGTTGTGGTTGGTTATGGACTCAAAGTTAGTTATCTCCTTGTGGCTGAGTCGAAAAACAGAGTTATATTTCATATCTACTCTCGAAAATTAAAATGACTTTTAACAAAAAAAAAAATATATATATTATTAAATTTGGCAAACCAAATGTATATTTTCGCAAAATTTTTTATTTTTCTATTAAATCCCCAAAAAGTCGGGTCCCTAAATGTCGGGTCCCTATATGTTGTTTTATCCACAAATGGCGAATCCCTTAATGTCGGGTTCCCAAAATCGGAATCCCCAAATTTCGGATCCCCAATTGTCGAGTCCCCAAGTTATAAAGCCCCAAATGTGGCGCCAATCTATGCCTTGAATAAATTCTCAAATTCATTGGTAAAATTAAAGTAAGGCGAACCGAAAACGGTAAATAATCCTCCAAATGCTTAGAGCAGGTGTGGCAGAAAATGGCAAAAATCCAGGGGAAAAAATTTTTTGGAATTTTTAATTGCCTCAAAAAATACTGGAATCACCATGCCGATGCCCAAAAATGTGGGAATCGTATTGAAAGTTTGAGAACTTAAAATGCATATTTTGGATTGGATATACTAAAATCCTAAAGCATAAAAGTAATATAAAAAAACGAATGCATTTTCACCAGCCCCAACAGCAGGGATCCCACGGCATTCATCTGCTGCCAGCAGCACAAAGCAAAAAAATAGTGGCATAACATTAGCTTCTTGGCAACGTGCAGCAGCAGGCGCTCCATTTGCGTCTGTTTTTATTTTTTCTTAATGTGCTTTCATTTGGGCGGGCTTTTCAGCCCATATTTAAACGCCTTTTACCCAAAGCGTTGGTTGGCATAATGCCAAGTGGAAAATTCAATGAGCTTCTGCTGAGCGCAGTTGGCGCCCGCCTGCGAAACGTTAGCGCCCAATAAATTTTGCTTGCTTCTCATCAGTGCCTACTGCCCAGCATACCTTAGCATTGGCATTTTTCCTATGCGAATGGCATTCATCCACTGGTTATGCTTGGGAAATGCCAACCTAATAAATTGGAGGGGGAGGGGGGTGTGATACCATAAAACTATTTGGGAAGGGCATATGAATAGATGAAAAATTATTTTCAAACAGCTCATCATGTATTGATTCAATATTAATGCAAATGGGTGCTAAAAAAAAAATTCCAGGCCTTTATCTCTAACTAACCCCATGGCCTGGAAAAACCTACAAAAATTGAGTAACAATTTTGTCCAACTCAGTCATAGGCGAATAACTTGTCACGGTTTGCTCTGAGCGGGGGGAGACTAGCAGGACTATTGTAGAGCTAAATGAGCTCTCTTTTATCATGTTATACTTTCGAAATTTTTCAAAAATTTTCGAGCTTGGCCCGTAGAAGATTTTTCAATTTTGGTTTTGGTGTATAACGAATTTTTAAAAAAATTGAGACCATTTTCAAGCAAATTTTTTCTAGTTCTTTTGCTTGTTGTCATTTTTAGACTATTTCGATTTTTTGTCAAAGATTTTTTTGACCTATGGGGCCTTTTTAATCCTGAGGCCATAACTCATCAGTAGGGTAGGGTTTTAAGTTGTATGCACTAAAAAATGCCAAATATGCGCAAGAAACATACTAAAAATCCCTAAGATACTAATGGATATGTATTCAATAGTTGCTTATAAACCTAAAAAATATACGAAAAATGAGTTTAGGTCTTAAAATGCCAAGTTTTATCAAATTCGTGCTTCACCCTGCAAATAAAATGCACATCGTTTTTTTTTGCATTAATATCATTCTGTTGTCAGCGAGAATTGTTTTGTAAATGGAAAACGAGACGAATTTAAAAGAGGATTCCATTTCCGGTTCCATCTGCACATCGTCTGAAATGTTTCTCGTGAGGATTTTAGCAAGTTCGATTATTTGCTGGGTCCAGGGTTTGCGTCGATCACTTTGTTAATTTTGCTTTGAATTGCTGTGTCAATTGCACCGTCCGCCTTTGAGATAGCGCTTTTTTTTTTGTTTTGGCAAGAATGTCAAAACTCTGCGCCAATGTCATTCCTTGATTCTTAAATCTTTTGATTGAATATGTAAGGATAGAAAAATTTGCGTGGATATAAGCGAGATGTTGTGAAACCCAATTTTTGTGCATGCTTGCTGTGATTTCACAACTGAAACCGCATCACCCGGTTCAAAGAAACCCAGCACCTATAAATAGATTTTTTGAGTTTTTAAACACAGAAATACAAACAGATTTAATGGCACTGAAATTTTTTGTTGGTATTCAACCGCTTCCATCCATCTTGACCAACGACTGAGAACCGACTGAGGAGTAAGTGCCAAATCCGGGAGCGTTTTTTGAAAATGTTGCTACGAGGCGCCGACTTTGTGAGAATCTAAAAAAAAAAATTAAATTAAATTAAATAGAAAATTGCACGCTTTTTTCATTCTGGAAATAAGATCGCCACAGCCAGAAGGGAAATTGTCGAAATGTTAGCTTGTTTCAATACTTTCACTGAGACCAAATTAGTTGGGTGAACGGCGTTGGAGTCAAGTTTATCAAACAAAAAAATGACGCCTAATTTGCCAAGTATCGAAAAATTATCATAAAAATGAAAACTTAGCAATAAATGGCAAAAACATTGATTAAAAAGTGATTTTTGATAGATAATTTTTTAGGCATCAGCAATCAAATTTTTTTGAACCTTAATGAAAATTTTCACAATTTTGCAGGAAAATAGAGGATACTTAGGTCTATCGAATGATACCAAGAAACTTGGATTTGGTTGACAATGAAAAAAGTTATAGTTCAAAAACTGAGCTGGCGCGAAAACGGCCTGGTCCGTAAAAGTCAACTTTCTTGCCATTTCTTATAGCATTTTCAAAATTTTCTTTATTTATTCCGTGAGACGAAGACCTAATTCTTCATTAATTCGTCACTTGGTTTTCTTGCTTGGAACTTACTCAACTGATGGAAAAATTATCTTAAAACCTATTTATGTATCAGAAAAAAAAACGACCAATTTTACCCCCAAACACCTCCAAATTTATTTGATTTGAAATTGTGCCAGCTAAAAAGATAAAGAATGAGATTTTTTGAGGATTTTTATGCGTAAATAGCCTTGATTTTCCCAATTTGAGCACATATTTTGGCATATTTTTTTTGGTTTTAGCACATATTTTTTCAATTTTTAGCACATGTTTTATTACATATTTCATGATTTTTAGCACATAAAAATCCCAGCTCTAATAATGAGGAAATTTGCACATAAACGAATGCAAAGAATTTAAAATTAATATTATTTTTTTATTTAAAAAAAATTGTTGGTGTAGCATTCTCAAAATACTGGTTTCACAACCGCAAAATTTTGTTTTTCACTTGACTTCCTGAAAATCGGAAATAAATATATACATGTGTATTAAGTGGGCAATCATCTAGATTATTGGTCCTTCAAAAAAACGAAGGAAAATCAAAATAAAAAAGTCATAAGGGTGATTTGAGGTGCTGAGTACGAATCTGACCTTCTTTTTGTGCAATTTCGAACCCCTAACCCGAATTCGAACATTTTCCGAATTTTTTTTTTTTTTTTGCAAATTTTGCTATATTTGTGTACAACTGGCAATAACAATGATGAGAGACATTTTTGGAGCACATACACTAACACTGGCGTTAATATTAAGCTTACCTTACTAACAATTTAATCTGCAGCCGTTGGTTGCTTGATAACCCAATTCGGTTGATATTGTTAAAAATTTGCAACTATTTTTTTTTGTTAAGATTGGGAGGGGTGGGTCATGTGGTCCAGATTGATGAGTCGCTTATCGCCCGCCGGAAGTATCATCGGGGCCACAGAGTGCGGGAAATTTGGTTGTTTGGGATTTATGATATCCACACCGGCACTGGCATCGTTCGCATCGTACCTAACCGAACACGCGCCACTTTGTTGCCAATCATTGAACAATTTGTTTTGCCTGGATCGACCATCCATTCAGACCAATGGGGTGCTTATATGGGCGGTGCAATCCCGGCGATCCCTGTCATCCCGCCATACATTCACCTGTCTGTCAATCTTACACAGAATTTTGTGAATCCCATTACCGGTGCCCATACAAATCATGTTGAGTGCTTTTGGAAGAATTTGAAAATGAAATTCAAAGCGATGTCTGGGACCAGCCGCGATTTGTTGCCGAGTTATTGCGACGAACACATGTGGAGACAGTTTAACGGCAAAAAAACACTGGCCGCATTTGACAACATTATTGATCACATTTCTTATTATTACCCCGTGAATGCCTGATTCAAATTTTACTCATGTTGTTGTTGTACACAAATATAGCAAAATTTGCAAAAAAAAAAAAAAATTCGGAAAATGTTCGAATTCGGGTTAAGGGTTCGAAATTGTGCAAAAAGAAGGTCAGATTCGTACTCAGCACCTCAAATTACCCTTATAACTTTTTTATTTTGATTTTCCTTCGTTTTTTTTGAGGGACCAATAATCTAGATGATTGCCTATTAAGTGGTTATCTCCAACTCTCTTCCGCCCACAATTTTTCAATTACATTTAAATAAAAATTTTCAATACTTGATAGATACACGTATCTGTTTATTGAAAATAAAATGTCATTATAATGCCTAAAACATCCATTATTCGTTTTAATAGCAGCATTTTATTAGTAATATTCATTATTTTATTACCTTTTATTATTTTATAAATATTGCTCTAAATTAAAATTTTGTTTAAATGAATATTGGTTAAGTTTGGTGCCGCGAAATAGGTATTTAAATAGGTATAAAAAAGCTCAAAATATTTATTAAAAATCAAAAATTCCGAAATAGGTAGAAAAATAGGTAAAAAATTTTATTAACAATTTTCTGGCAGTAAAAAAGTAAACAAAAGGTTAAATATTTTCTTATTCACTTTGTAGTTGTCGGAATGACTTGTAATTTTGCAAACAAATACAGGCAAACAGCCTACAAAATTTGAAAATTTCGTTCACTTTTAAATAAAATAAAACACGCATTTTTGTAAAACGTAAAACATTCACGCAAAAACTTTTACATGAAACTTTTATTTTTTTAAAACATGGAATTTTGTAAAAAAAATTTGAAAGCTAATTTCAAGTCACTCTGATAATTTCAAACTGAATAAGAAAATCAACTTTTTTCAAACTTTGGGTAATTCTTTACATAAAATTCACAACTTTAATATTTAATTAACGCATAAGTTTTTTTAGAAATTATCCTTTTCAACCTTTTAGCCATATTCTCGAAATCCCAACTAATTATTTAAATATTTTATCCCATCGAAATTAATCCAATGAAAATTGACTCCATTTTTTCCATGCTGATGATGATGACGGTGCTCATCTTCTTCTTCTTCACCGCAATTCGTGTTGTTCAACCGGGCAATGTCTTTGGATGCTTAAAAGGAGAAAAAGTTGGAGCTGTACCAAAATATAGGAAACCAATTCCAAGAGAAATTACTCAAACTAATAATGAGAGAAGAATAGTCAGCAAAATTACGGGCAATCCCAGAGGCCACATAGATTTTCATTTTGATCCACCAAATTAGTTTTTTTTTTTACAGTTTGCCGGGCAATACTGTAGCAGTTGATCACCAAATATTCAAAATGTAGTAATTTTGATCACGGATTCCTATTGAATAATTATTGTTGTTTCTGTTGTGTGTTCAAAATTTTATAAAAAAAATGTATTATGATCACTTTTCTAGTATCAATCTACTAGTTTGATAGCATGTTTTTAACATCTTGTTAAGACACTTTAGAGACCCGTCATTTGTGGACCCGAAAATTAGGGATTACACTTTAACCTCAAACCGAATAAGAAAATCAACTTTTTCCAAACTTTATGTAATTCTTTACATAAAATTCACAACTTTTTAAATTATTAAATATTTTATCCCATCGAAATTAATTCAATGAAAATTGACTGCATTTTTTCCCTGCTGATGATGATGACGGTGCTCATCTTCTTCTTCTTCGGTGCTCATCTTCTTCTTCTTCACCGCAATTCGTGTTGTTCAACCGAGCAATGTCTTTGGATGCTTAAAAGGCCAAAAAGTTACAATCGCACCAAAAGAAGGGCAACGAATGCCAAGACGAATTGAGGAAAAAAAAACAAAATTATCAGCAAAATTCCGGGCAACAAATCCAATACTTTTTAAATGAACTGTGTATTTTTTACAGTTTTGCCTGGCAATACTGTAGCAGTTTATCACCAGGTATTTTAATAGCAGTAATTACAATTTTCATCCATGAAATTAGTTTTTTTTTTTTTTAAGTTTTTCCTGGCAATCCTGTAGCAGTTGACCACCAAATATTATAATAGTAGAAATTTTGATTTTGATATAATGAATACCTGCAGAAAAAATTATGTTGTCTCGGTTGTGTGTCAAAATTTTTTTTTAAATATAAATGCGATGATCAAATTTCTCGTAAATGATGTTTTAATTTGATAGCAAGTTTGTAAAATTTGGTTTGAGAACATTTGTGGACCCGTCATTATTTGTTGATTCCGCTTGATAAAATGTAGGCATTTTCTTTAGAAATCCCCAAAAAATTTAAATTTTTATAAAAGTTGAAAAAAGGCTTTTTTAAATTTCAGTGAAAAGGATGATTAAATAATCTTAATTTGGGATTAAAATTTTTATATGTTTATTTCCTCCAAACGTATTGGGTTGTTTCATAAGTCATGTCCGTTTCGTATTGAAAGCGGTTATTTAAGCCTAAATTTAAGATTTATTAATACTTCTTTATTTTCATACAATTATAAATAGAGTTCGCATTTTGAGGCATATCCCTTTTTCTGCGCACTAGTTCCGATATATCAGGCATAAAACTCATTGTTTTAGGATTCTACGTTGACTTTTTATTATGACTTTTTGCCTTTTTCGGGATTTTCGTGCCTTAAATGCATTTTTGGAATTTTCCTTTTTAGTGCTTTTTTCACATTTTTGACCGTTTTTTAATAATTTTTTAAATTTCATAAGAAAAATGGCAAAAAATATGAAAAAAGCCACCCCTTACGGACATTAGGTTTAACAACAGATTTTACAGATAAATGGCTAAAATTCAATCGAAATCAGCTTGACTAAAAGGGGTCGATGGCAGTTCGTACAATGGCGTTTCGTACAATTTCAAATGGGATTGGCTATAACTTTTTTGTTCGTCAGTTAATTTCATTGGTAATCATTCGAAAGCTCTACTTATTTAGAAGCTATGATTAAGCAGAAGCTAAGCGAATAATCATCTTACCAAAAAGTTAAGATTTATAAGACTTAAAAATTCAAGAAAGTCCTATTTTTTGTAAACTATAAATCATAACTAGGGATTCCATTTTTATGTAAATACATATTTTTTTCCTGGATTCTCCATGCTCTAAATAGTAGGAAAAACACTTTCTTTTTTGTGTTTGCGAACAAAAGTTGGGACTTTTATTTACATATTTTTACATATTTAAAGCACGGGTTAAGGCAAAAATTCCCTTTTTCACGTTGCGGAACCAAGAATTCAAAGGTTACAAATAGCCCTATGTGTTTAGTTTTTAGTTTGCAAAATTTCAAAAAATTTCTTTGTCTTAAAAAAAGTTAGAAACTTAGTTTTTCGAACTCTTTTTGCCCTGATTTTTTGTACATGAATAAAAAAATTTTGAAAATTCACAGGTTGATAGAGTTTTTCAAATGCTTTCGAACAATATGAGAAAGAAAAGACTTATGGTCCAAAAATTCGTCCGGTGACGTTTCGCCTGGGGCCTATTTCAATTTCCGTCATATCACTGGTCTGACGTCATATCGCTGGTGTGACATCAGATCAGAGAATTCTGTCTCAATAAAAACGTATGACGTCAGCCAAATTCCGTCTCAATTCAATTTTGCATCAGAAATATGACATCAACTAAAAACCGACGTCTGACGTCATATCTTTTTGTTCCAATTTAATTTCTCTGACATCATAAATATGATGCAAAAAAAGGGAAATTAGCATAAAAATTAATAGGTGGTCTCTTTCGAGTATGTCCCCACATCATATATTCTTTAAAAATTAGCCAAAAATTTAATAATAATCAAAAAAATAGAATGAAGTATGCTCTTTCTGAAAATATAAAATCATTAATTTTTTTCAAATAAATTTTTTGAAAATCCTTTTTTAGAAAAATTGCCAAAAAGGAACGAAAGTTAAGTAATATTGTTTACAACTCAGTTCATTTTTCTGTCTCACCTGCTGGATTCGTGTCCTGCTGAGTTTGCATTGAATTAGCTTCCATTTTTTGTGGAGAAACTCGAATTACATTTAAATTTTGTTTAAATATTATTGGAAATTGGTCTCGAAATGCTTGCCGATATTCTGCTAAAATAAAAATATCAATTAAATAATTAATTAATTTAAAAAACATCTCGTAAAATATAAAATGGGCCCATTCGATGACGCGCCAATGTTCAACAGAATTGCAGTGATTACTTGCAGAAACCAAGCAGTGATCGGAGAGGCAATTAAGGGATTGATCAGAGCAATAAAACACACACATATTAAATAGCCTCCAAAATTCACTGTGATGATACAGCAAAGAGCTCGAAAAACACTTTGATTAATCGAAGCGGCCGAGGGTAAACCTAAATTAGGGGGTATTAAAAAATTTTTATGATGTAATTAAGCATTAATCACCGGTTTAATGATCTATCTTATGTAGTTCACATAGCGCAAAATTCTCAATGAGATCTGAGATCTTGGGGCCAAAACTCCTTTTGCTACTTCCAGAATTTGGTTGAATATTTCGGCAATTTTTGGTGCTTAACTCAAATATATTTTCTCTTTAAGCTCGAATTTTCTCCTTTTTTCCATCTAATGATGAATATAGCTGTTTTTAAAAAAGGCTTATGCCAGATAGCTTTATGTTAAAAATATCAATGGGATTCTTTAATTGATACTGATTATTTTCTTTTGTTTTAGAATGTGGCAACATTTAGCAGTGAGAATTGTGCAGCATTTTTCTCAGCAGCCACTGGAGAGTTCAAAACAAAAACTGACGTTAGAAAGGGAGTAAAATGCTCTATCTTATGTAGTTCACATATCACAAACT
Organism: Heterodera schachtii; assembly: GCA_023374025.1. Classification (NCBI taxonomy): domain Eukaryota; kingdom Metazoa; phylum Nematoda; class Chromadorea; order Rhabditida; family Heteroderidae; genus Heterodera; species Heterodera schachtii. Next base: position 297,045 of record SIJG01000070.1, on the reverse strand, counting down.
TCTCAATGAGATCTGAGATCTTGGGGCCAAAACTCTTTTTGCTACTTCCAGAATTTGGTTGAATATTTCGGCAATTTTTGGTGCTTAACTCAAATATATTTTCTCTTTAAGATAGAATTTTCTCCTTTTTTCCATCTAATGATGAATATAGCTGTTTTAAAAAAGGCGTGGGCCAGATCGCTTTAGGTTAAAAATATCAATGGGATTCTTTAATTGATACTGATTATTTTCCTTTGTTTTAGAATGTGGCAACATTTAGCAGTGAGAATTGTGTAGCATTTTTCTCAGCAGCCACTGGATATTTCAAAACAAAAACTCATCATTAGAAAAGAAGCTTAATGCTCTATCTTATGTAGTTCACATGTCGCAAAATTCTCAGTGAGATCTGAGATCTTGGGGCCAAAACTCTTTTTGCTACTCCAGAGAATATAGCTGTTTTAAAAAAGGCCTGCGCCAGATCGCTTTAGGTTAAAAATATCAATGGATTCTTTAATTGATACTGATTATTTTCCTTTGTTTTAGAATGTGGCAACATTTAGCAGTGAGAATTGTGTAGCATTTTTCTCAGCAGCCACTGGATATTTCAAAACAAAAACTCATCATTAGAAAAGAAGCTTAATGCTCTATCTTATGTAGTTCACATGTCGCAAAATTCTCAGTGAGATCTGAGATCTTGGGGCCAAAACTCTTTTTGCTACTCCAGATGAATATAGCTGTTTTAAAAAAAGGCGTGTGCCAGATCGCTTTAGGTTAAAAATATCAATGGATTCTTTAATTGATACTGATTATTTTCCTTTGTTTTAGAATGTGGCAACATTTAGCAGTGAGAATTGTGTAGCATTTTTCTCAGCAGCCACTGGAGATTTCAAAAGAAAAACTCATCATTAGAAAAGAAGCTTAATGCTCTATCTTATGTAGTTCACATGTCGCAAAATTCTCAGTGAGATCTGAGATCTTGGGGCCAAAACTCTTTTTGCTACTCCAGAGAATATAGCTGTTTTAAAAAAGGCGTGTGCCAGATCGCTTTAGGTTAAAAATATCAATGGATTCTTTAATTGATACTGATTATTTTCCTTTGTTTTAGAATGTGGCAACATTTAGCAGTGAGAATTGTGTAGCATTTTTCTCAGCAGCCACTGGAGAGTTCAAAACAAAAACTGACGTTAGAAAGGGAGTAAAATGCTCTATCTTATGTAGTTCAAATATCACAAACTTCTCAATGAGATCTGAGATCTTGGGGGCAAAACTCTTTTTGCTACTTCCAGAATTTGGTTGAATATTTCGGCAATTTTTGGTGCTTAACTCAAATATATTTTCTCTTTAAGCTAGAATTTTCTCCTTTTTTCCATCTATCTATGAATATAGCTGTTTTAAAAAAAGGCTTATGCCACATCGCTTTATGTTAAAAATATCAATGGATTCTTTAATTGATACTGATATTTTCCTTTGTTTTAGAATGTGGCAACATTTAGCAGTGAGAATTGTGTAGCATTTTTCTCAGCAGCCACTGGAGATTTCAAAACAAAAACTCATCATTAGAAAAGAAGCTTAATGCTCTATCTTATGTAGTTCACATAGCGCAAAATTCTCAATGAGATCTGAGATCTTGGGGCCAAAACTCTTTTTGCTACTTCCAGATGAATATAGCTGTTTTTAAAAAAGGCTTATGCCACATCGCTTTATGTTAAAAATATCAATGGGATTCTTTAATTGATACTGATTATTTTCTTTTGTTTTAGAATGTGGCAACATTTAGCAGTGAGAATTGTGTAGCATTTTTCTCAGCAGCCACTGGAGATTTCAAAACAAAAACTCATCATTAGAAAAGAAGAAAAAAGGATATCGACATCATGGTAGAAATCTGCAGTTTCGAAAAATTCTCGAAAAAATTCTCGATCAACTAAAAACTTATGTTTAAAATAATAAAAATATTTGTTCATTGCATTTTGTTAAGAGTTGACAATAATTATTAGAGCAGAAAATGTAGTCGTCTATGAGGAAATTCTGTGGGTGGAAAATGTTTAAAAATAAATTTTAAAATAACTCAAAACGTCATGTTCAAAATATTAAAAATATTCATAAAGAATGCCTATTAAATGTAAAAAATAATTATAGAGAAAAAAGGATATCGACATCCTGGTAGAAATCTGCAGTTACGAATAATTCTCGAAAAAATTCTCGATCAACTAAAAACTTATGTTTAAAATAATAAAAATATTTGTTCATTGCATTTTGTTAAGAGTTGACAATAATTATTAGAGCAAAAAATGTAGTCGTCTATGAGGAAATTCTGTGGGTGGAAAATGTTTAAAAATAAATTTTAAAATAACTCAAAACGTCATGTTCAAAATATTATAAATATTCATAGAGAATGCCTATGAAATGTAAAAAATAATTATAGAGAAAAAAGGATATCGACATCCTGGTAGAAATCTGCAGTTTCGAAAAATTCTCGAAAAAATTCTCGATCAGCTAAAAACCTATGTTTAAAATAATAAAAATATTTATTCATTGCATTTTGTTAAGAGTTGACAATAATTATTATAGCAAAAAATGTAGTCGTCTATGAGGAAATTCTGTGGGTGGAAAATGTTTAAAAATAAATTTTAAAATAACTCAAAACGTCATGTTCAAAATATTAAAAATATTCATAGAGAATGCCTATGAAATGTAAAAATAATTATAGAGAAAAAAGGATATCGACATCATGGTAGAAATCTGCAGTTTCGAAAAATTCTCGAAAAAATTCTCGATCAACTAAAAACCTACGTTTAAAATAATGAAAATATTTGTTCATTGCATTTTGTTAAGAGTTGACAATAATTATTAGAGCAGAAAATGTAGTCGTCTATGAGGAATTTCTGTGGGTGGAAAATGTTTAAAAATAAATTTTAAAATAACTCAAAACGTCATGTTCAAAATATTAAAAATATTCATAAAGAATGCCTATTAAATGTAAAAATAATTATAGAGAAAAAAGGATATCGACATCATGGTAGAAATCTGCAGTTTCGAAAAATTCTCGAAAAAATTCTCGATCAACTAAAAACCTACGTTTAAAATAATGAAAATATTTGTTCATTGCATTTTGTTAAGAGTTGACAATAATTATTAGAGCAGAAAATGTAGTCGTCTATGAGGAATTTCTGTGGGTGGAAAATGTTTAAAAATAAATTTTAAAATAACTCAAAACGTCATGTTCAAAATATTATAAATATTCATAGAGAATGCCTATGAAATGTAAAAAATAATTATAGAGAAAAAAGGATATCGACATCCTGGTAGAAATCTGCAGTTTCGAAAAATTCTCGAAAAAATTCTCGATCAACTAAAAACCTCCGTTTAAAATAATAAAAATATTTATTCATTGCATTTTGTTAAGAGTTGACAATAATTATTATAGCAAAAAATGTAGTCGTCTATGAGGAAATTCTGTGGGTGGAAAATGTTTAAAAATAAATTTTAAAATAACTCAAAACGTCATGTTCAAAATATTAAAAATATTCATAGAGAATGCCTATGAAATGTAAAAAATAATTATAGAGAAAAAAGGATATCGACATGCTGGTAGAAATCTGCAGTTTCGAAAAATTCTCGAAAAAATTCTCGATCAGCTAAAAACCTCCGTTTAAAATAATAAAAATATTTATTCATTGCATTTTGTTAAGAGTTGACAATAATTATTAGAGCAAAAAATGTAGTCGTCTATGAGGAAATTCTGTGGGTGGAAAATGTTTAAAAATAAATTTTAAAATAACTCAAAACGTCATGTTCAAAATATTAAAAATATTCATAGAGAATGCCTATGAAATGTAAAAAATAATTATAGAGAAAAAAGGATATCGACATCCTGTGTAGAAATCTGCAGTTTCGAAAAATTCTCGAAAAAATTCTCGATCAACTAAAAACCTCCGTTTAAAATAATAAAAATATTTATTCATTGCATTTTGTTAAGAGTTGACAATAATTATTAGAGCAAAAAATGTAGTCGTCTATGAGGAAATTCTGTGGGTGGAAAATGTTTAAAAATAAATTTTAAAATAACTCAAAACGTCGTCATGTTCAAAATATTAAAAATATTCATAAAGAATGCCTATTAAATGTAAAAAATAATTATAGAGAAAAAAGGATATCGACATCCTGGTAGAAATCTGCAGTTACTAATAATTCTCGAAAAAATTCTCGATCAACTAAAAACCTCCGTTTAAAATAATAAAAATATTTATTCATTGCATTTTGTTAAGAGTTGACAATAATTATTAGAGCAAAAAATGTAGTCGTCTATGAGGAAATTCTGTGGGTGGAAAATGTTTAAAAATAAATTTTAAAATAACTCAAAACGTCATGTTCAAAATATTAAAAATATTCATAGAGAATGCCTATGAAATGTAAAAAATAATTATAGAGAAAAAAGGATATCGACATCCTGGTAGAAATCTGCAGTTTCGAAAAATTCTCGAAAAAATTCTCGATCAACTAAAAACTTATGTTTAAAATAATAAAAATATTTGTTCATTGCATTTTGTTAAGAGTTGACAATAATTATTAGAGCAGAAAATGTAGTCGTCTATGAGGAAATTCTGTGGGTGGAAAATGTTTAAAAATAAATTTTAAAATAACTCAAAACGTCATGTTCAAAATATTAAAAATATTCATAGAGAATGCCTATGAAATGTAAAAAATAATTATAGAGAAAAAAGGATATCGACATCCTGTGTAGAAATCTGCAGTTTCGAAAAATTCTCGAAAAAATTCTCGATCAACTAAAAACCTCCGTTTAAAATAATAAAAATATTTATTCATTGCATTTTGTTAAGAGTTGACAATAATTATTAGAGCAAAAAATGTAGTCGTCTATGAGGAAATTCTGTGGGTGGAAAATGTTTAAAAATAAATTTTAAAATAACTCAAAACGTCATGTTCAAAATATTAAAAATATTCATAGAGAATGCCTATGAAATGTAAAAAATAATTATAGAGAAAAAAGGATATCGACATCCTGGTAGAAATCTGCAGTTTCGAAAAATTCTCGAAAAAATTCTCGATCAACTAAAAACTTATGTTTAAAATAATAAAAATATTTGTTCATTGCATTTTGTTAAGAGTTGACAATAATTATTAGAGCAGAAAATGTAGTCGTCTATGAGGAAATTCTGTGGGTGGAAAATGTTTAAAAATAAATTTTAAAATAACTCAAAACGTCATGTTCAAAATATTAAAAATATTCATAAAGAATGCCTATTAAATGTAAAAAATAATTATAGAGAAAAAAGGATATCGACATCCTGGTAGAAATCTGCAGTTACTAATAATTCTCGAAAAAATTCTCGATCAACTAAAAACTTATGTTTAAAATAATAAAAATATTTGTTCATTGCATTTTGTTAAGAGTTGACAATAATTATTAGAGCAGAAAATGTAGTCGTCTATGAGGAAATTCTGTGGGTGGAAAATGTTTAAAAATAAATTTTAAAATAACTCAAAACGTCATGTTCAAAATATTAAAAATATTCATAAAGAATGCCTATTAAATGTAAAAAATAATTATAGAGAAAAAAGGATATCGACATCATGGTAGAAATCTGCAGTTTCGAAAAATTCTCGAAAAAATTCTCGATCAACTAAAAACTTATGTTTAAAATAATAAAAATATTTGTTCATTGCATTTTGTTAAGAGTTGGCAATAATTATTAGAGCAGAAAATGTAGTCGTCTATGAGGAAATTCTGTGGGTGGAAAATGTTTAAAAATAAATTTTAAAATAACTCAAAACGTCATGTTCAAAATATTAAAAATATTCATAAAGAATGCCTATTAAATGTAAAAAATAATTATAGAGAAAAAAGGATATCGACATCATGGTAGAAATCTGCAGTTTCGAAAAATTCTCGAAAAAATTCTCGATCAACTAAAAACCTACGTTTAAAATAATGAAAATATTTGTTCATTGCATTTTGTTAAGAGTTGACAATAATTATTAGAGCAGAAAATGTAGTCGTCTATGAGGAATTTCTGTGGGTGGAAAATGTTTAAAAATAAATTTTAAAATAACTCAAAACGTCATGTTCAAAATATTATAAATATTCATAGAGAATGCCTATGAAATGTAAAAAATAATTATAGAGAAAAAAGGATATCGACATGCTGGTAGAAATCTGCAGTTTCGAAAAATTCTCGAAAAAATTCTCGATCAACTAAAAACTTATGTTTAAAATAATAAAAATATTTGTTCATTGCATTTTGTTAAGAGTTGACAATAATTATTAGAGCAGAAAATGTAGTCGTCTATGAGGAAATTCTGTGGGTGGAAAATGTTTAAAAATAAATTTTAAAATAACTCAAAACGTCATGTTCAAAATATTAAAAATATTCATAAAGAATGCCTATTAAATGTAAAAAATAATTATAGAGAAAAAAGGATATCGACATCATGGTAGAAATCTGCAGTTTCGAAAAATTCTCGAAAAAATTCTCGATCAACTAAAAACCTACGTTTAAAATAATGAAAATATTTGTTCATTGCATTTTGTTAAGAGTTGACAATAATTATTAGAGCAGAAAATGTAGTCGTCTATGAGGAAATTCTGTGGGTGGAAAATGTTTAAAAATAAATTTTAAAATGCTCTATCTTATGTAGTTCAAATATCACAAACTTCTCAATGAGATCTGAGATCTTGGGGGCAAAACTCTTTTTGCTACTTCCAGAATTTGGTTGAATATTTCGGCAATTTTTGGTGCTTAACTCAAATATATTTTCTTTTTAAGCTCGAATTTTCTCCTTTTTTCCATCTATCTATGAATATAGCTGTTTTTAAAAAAGGCTTATGCCAGATCGCTTTATGTTAAAAATATCAATGGATTCTTTAATTAATACTGATTATTTTCTTTTGTTTTAGAATGTGGCAACATTTAGCAGTGAGAATTGTGTAGCATTTTCTCAGCAGCCACCGGATATTTCAAAACAAAAACTGATCCTTAGAAAGGGAGTTTAATGCTCCTGGATTTTTCCTAGACCTGGATTTTTGTCCAGGAAATAAGGTCCAGGTCCAACATGGAATCCAGGTCCAGGCTTTTTTCAAAATACCGAGCTCTACTGATTATTAACAAAGAATGGCATCACCAACCCAATATATTCTGACATGGAAATATAGAAGTTTTGGCATGATTTGATGGCAGATTTTGCTAGAAAAATAGATTTTCGGAGGTTTTTTTGGTCAAGCGGTGAGTAACTGAATTTAATGCAGTCAGTAACAGTGTGAAAAATTTTTATGGACTGACCAAATAAGGATAAACCTTTAAAATTAAAAACTTTGTAAAATAAAAGGGATGCTCCCAAAAAAAACTGTCGTGACCACCGCGCCGACCCCAAACGCCGACATTTTTGGCATTTTTGTTGAAGAATTTAAATTATATAAATTTGAAATAACGTTAATCCAATATCTCCTTGCTGTTTTCTCAGATGATAGTAGTAAATAGTGCTCGATAGTCTTGGTTCCGAGTCTCGGTTTCGCTTTTTCAGTCTCGGTCATCGAGACTCAAGACCGAGACTTTTTTCACTCCTAATGATTGGCTCTTAGTAAATTAGTATTTATATATTTTTGTTAATTTTTTGCATTTTTGCTTAAATCATGTTCATAGTCTAGTGGGTTATGTTCTTGGTTCTGTCCCTTATTTTGGCGTTGGATCAATTCCTACTCCAACTAATTGTTTTTGTTCTAATTTTTCAAAATTATTCTTTTTTTTGATGGGAATTTAATCACAATTTTTAAAATTAAAATCGTAATCGTAAAATAGTGTCCTTTTTGGACTAAATCTGTTAACAAAGTGCATTAAAAATTTCAAAATTTTTTCCCAGCGGCGCCTGTCGGCACCAAGGATGGGCGAAACTTCGAGCTTCGACCTTCGAAAACTTCGGTTTTTTGGGCTTCGAACTTCGTGCTTCGATAAAAAATTGGGCTTCGCCTTCGGCTTCGAGTGCTAATTGTAAGCCGAGCTTCCGTCCCTGGTCGACACCGCCGGAGCTCCCCAATTCCTTTTATTTTTTAAATTGACTCAAAAAGCGCGAAAAAAGATGAAAATTTCGATCTCGAGCAGCACTACTTTTATGCCTTATGGAGGCCATTCGCTTGTTGCCCGTTGCAAAGACCGCGTCAAATACAGTTGTGAGCAAAAGTGTTAATAATTTTTGGTATCATTCAATAGCTTTAAGTGTAGTCTATCAGAATATTAATTTAGAAAATTTTATATGAAATTATAAAAAAAGTTATGTGTCAAAATTTCAAAAAATCTTTGGTGAGGAATTTTTTTGTTATAACTTTTTTGAAACTCAATGAAATTTTTCCAAAATTAAAGATAAATACAGAAATTTTAGGGCTATCGAATAATATTAATTTAGTTTGGCTAAATTGCATTTTATGACTAGAAAATTTTAAATGTTTATAATTATATTAGCATGACCATGGAAAAAATATAGCATATCCAATGCTTTATAACTTTTTTCAGAGGCAATTAGATTAAATTTTCTTTTTAAATTTTCAAGCCTCTATTTAATCTATTTTATCTTTAAAATTTTAAAAAATTTCACTTGTTTTAAAAAAGTTTTAGACAAAAATTCCGACTTAGATTTTTGTGGAATTTAATAACCATAACTTTTTTGTACTGTTTTAAAAAATTTTAAAACTTAATATTCTGATAGAGAACACATAAAGCTATTGAATGAAACCATGAAATATTAATTTGGTTGAAACTGGGCCAAGATACGAATTTGTATGTTGTACATTTTTAGTTTCAGACAACCTGGCATTTTTTAAGAAACTCCCATGGTGGCAGTTTATAAAAAAACTCCCATGTTGGCAGTTTTTAAGAAACGACCTAGCACCGTGTACAGTGTTTCGCAATGCCAAAGCTGCATCAGAGGAAATTGTGCCAATGTCGGAATGGCCAACAGTGTTGGGACGTTTTAAAAATGCTCAAAAATCAGTTGAAATGTTTTTTGAAAATAGGTAAAAATTTATACGTTGTTCTTTTTTTGCATTCATAAAATTTGATGTAAATTTTTTTTAATTTTACAGTTTTTTTATTTCAATTGATTTACAAAAACAGGAAGTAATTAAATAAATTGCCTTATGCATGACTACATTTATTATGTGGCTGTCTCCAATTCTCTTCCGCCCCACAATTTTACAATAATAATTATATAAAATTTTCATCGGAAATTTTTTGATAAATTGATACACGTATATGTTTATTGCAAATAAAATACCACTGTAATGTCAAAATATTCAACATTTCGCTTTTAATAGCTGTATTTTATTAGTAATATTCATTATTACTTTTATTATTTAATAACAATTTTGTTGATATGTATGCCTGTTGGTTAGGCTTGGTGTTTATAAATTAATAAGTAGGGCGGGGAATTATATGGAAATTCATATATTTTTTCCATTTGTCCATATTTTGGCATTATGTCCATATTCTATGTCCATATTTTGCATTTTTCCAAAAAGCCTCTATCATAACGGTCCCCATAAGCTAAATTGGCCTTTTTGTCTCCTAAATGCCTGAAAATATTAGTGAATTTTTAGCGTTATCTTGTTTTTTTCTAAAATGATATTTTTAAACCATATTTAACCATTTTTTAAAGTTTTGTTTTATAATTCGCGAATTTTAACCATCAATTTGGAAAAATTTATGTGCTGATATTTAAATTTTTTATTATAATTGAATATTTTAAAAAAAAAAACGCCTCTTATAAAGCTTCAAAATTCACGTTAAAATTTTTAAGTGAAAATTTTCAACATTTAAAAATCAAGAATTTTTGTTCATTTTTTAAAGCAAAATTTCATAAAAATTAAAGCAAAATTTCAAAATGACAACTACTAACTGAAAAAAATTTCAGCTTTTTAAAACTTTTGCATAAAAATTCCATCTTTAATGATTAATGAACTTAGCCTTTTTCAGCTTTTAGCCATATTCTCGAATCACAACTAATTGTTTATTTTATTTATTCCATCAAATCGAAAAACCAATGAAATTCAATTCAATTTTTTCCTTGCTGATGATGATGACGGTGCTCTTCTTCTTCTTCACCGCAATTCGTGTTGTACAACCGGGCAATGTCTTTGGATACTTAAAAGGACAAAAAGTTGGAGCTACATCAAAAAATAGGAAACCAACACCAAAACAAGTTGTGGAAAAAGCAAATAGAGCGACACCAAAAAATAAGAAACCATTACCAAAAAGCATTGTGGAAAAAACGACGATAAATCCAAAGACCAATAAATCCAAAGGGAGGAGCATAACCTATCACTTTTGAATGAGACTGTATTTTCTACAGTTTGCATTGCAATTCTGTAGCAGTTGATCACCAAATATTGTAATAGTAGTAATTTGATCACGAATTCCTTCAAAATAATTATTGTTGTTTCGGTTGTAGGAATATGATGGTTTTTGTAAAATTTTATTGATAAAAGTTCTATTTTCATAAAAATTTGTGAGTGGGGTATTCTGAAAATTGCGGTTCCACAATCTCAGCTTTGAAAAAAATATGTTTTTAGAGGCTTTATTTGATTGCACTTGCAAAATAATTTTAATAAAAATAACAATATAAAAATGCTTTTTATTTGCATTTTGTAAATCTCTAGAAAATGAAAAAATCTTTAAATTTTTCATTTAAAGACAAAGTGTTGTGTATTCCTTAAAAGGTGAAAAATTCATGCGAAAAAAATTCCAAAATTATTCAGTTTCATTATTAAGCCCTAAAAATTTTTTTATTGTGTTGTCTAAATAAAACTTTAACTTTTGTAATCCAAAAAATTATTTTCATAAAAGAATTTGTACCTTAAATTTTTTATTAAATTCGGTTCTTTCACCCGACAAAAATATGAAAATAATCATTAATCAAAATGAAATGATTCTCATTCATATCATAAGTTAATTATCTTCACCATTTATTAAACCTGTTTCTAAGTTTAAGACGAAAAACATTTTAATTCTTCATTTAAACCAATAACTTCATATAAAAACTCCCAAAAAAATTAATAATAATAATAATAATAAATGAAATATTTATTATTAAATTATAAATTTATTAGACCTACATAGATTTGGTTGCTCTAATGAGCCTACTAATCACCATTATTATCCTCATATTATTTAACCAAAATGCAGAATTTGTCATCAAACTGCAGGCAAATGACTTTATATCGAAGGTATGATGAAAACAAATATTAAAATAAAAAGTGCTTCATCAAATTATTATAGCAATTTTTTTTTAAATTCCAACAATTTAAGAACAAAAATCGCATTTAGTTATTGTTTTTACATTGAATTTTTGATTTGTAATTGTTTTTAGGCATCGGAATTCAAATTTTATTTGAATAATGACAAATTCTCCGGAGGGTTTGTTCTCCTGTGCTCCCAACGGGGATGTTCGGCATTTACGTCCCGATTTTTTTTTTCTAACTAATTTGGAATCCCTGCCAATCCAAGACTACGCCGTGGAAAATTTAGGAGCTATGGCAGGGTTTGGAAACAAAGTTTGTCGAAAAAATCATCCTTATTTGGATTTTTTGGCCCGGCCTTGCCGTTAAGGGCACCTAGGAAAAAAAAATTGAAAAATTATGTCAAAAAAGGACAATTTTTTGATGTTAATTTTATGTGAAAATAGTCTATAATTACAGGCATGTTTCGACCTTTTCATGCCTTATGGAGGCCATTCGCTTGTTGCCCGCTGCAAAGACTGTGTCAAATACAGTTGTGAGCAAAAGTGTGTGTACAGTGTCGAGGAATGCCAACGCTGTATCAGAGGGAATTGTGCCAATATCGGAATGGCCAACAGTTTTGGGACGTTTTGAAAATCCCAAAATTTCAAATTTGTTTAAATATTTAAAAATGAATAAACATATAAAAATTTAGATCCTTCCTTTGAGAAATTTTTTACCGGATGTAATTAAATGAAGTTCCCAATATGCATATTAAAACATATGTTTTTATGTGCTATCAGAAGTAAATACATACATTTGTATTACGTCGCATCTTCAACTTCCGCTCGGCCACAATGAATATACATAAATTTTTGCACTTGTGCCAAAATCAGATCAAAGAATGCCAATCAAAATTAAGGAAAGAACCAAACGGATCGGCAAAATTCCGGGCAACAAATCCAAAGCGAGCATGAATTATTGTTGTTTCCGTTTTATGTCATATATTCTTAGTAGAAAATCGTTGATTAATTTTATCGTTTCTAATATGTACTTATTTGATAGCAAATTTGTAAGATTTGGTTGCCAAAGTTCTGCTCGGACGGAACGGGCCAACTGCGTCTGGCCAACTGCGTCTGAGACACTTTTATGAAGCCATAACTTTTTTTATGTGGGCCAAATCAAACAATCTTGGTGTCATTCTGAAGCTCTTCATAAGCTCTATCAGCTAACCAAAATTCGAAGTGATTAGTACAGAACTAAAACAGTTAAAAATAAAAATATGCAAAAATTCGGACTTTTTTGCAGTTTTCAAGCTTTGGCTTTTTGTGGGTTGCTTAATCGCTTAGAAAATGCTTAAAAATATCTTCTAAACATATAGAGCTTCAGAATGATACCAAGATTGTTTGATTTGGCCGAAATTGAAAAAAGTTATGGCTTCACAAAGAAAATTGACTTTCGTAAAAATTTTATTTCACTTATTTATAAATATGTATTTTGGAGGATTTTAATAAATATTTGGAGAAAATTAGTTTTCTTAAAAAAAATTCTAAAAAATTTCAAAATATGGTATTAAAAAATGTAAAAATGTAAAAAATAAATAAATAAAACTTAAATTAAACTAGGACGGATGGGAGCCCTAATTTCATTGTTTTTACTAAAAACCTAATGGACTTAAATGAAATTTTTTTAAATTGCCTTCATTTGAAAGTTTGTAAAAAAAATTTCATTTTTATGTCATTATTCGGGATTTTTTTTTGTCCATCTCTAAAAAATATTTTTTTTACGAATCATATGCAATTTTTTATTCACAAAATTTATGTCCATAATTTTGCAACTTTAGTCCATATTACGGTTTTTTATATCCATATATATTCCTTACAAATTAGCCCTACTAATGATGATGATGTCATAATGGGCTCTTCCATTTCTCTGCCGCTTCTTTTCCTTTACCTTTCTTTCCACTGCTTTTGTGCAGACACACATTTTCCTCTGCTTTTCTGCCGCTCTCTTACAATTCCACACTCTATGCATCCCTCTCCACCCTCAGTTCATAATTTTACAATACTATTTCGCCAAATATGTCTTCTCTGCGCTCAAATCCTCGTCATTTTTGTCTTTCGTAAAAATGTAAGCGCTTTTAACGATTTTAAAAGGCAAATTTCGTTTTTTTTTATTCAACAAACCCAATAACTTTTTCCTAATTTTTTACTTTTAGCCTACAAATTTCAAATATTTTTTATTATTTGGAAATAATATTTTTCATTTTTAATGGCAAAAAAAAATTAATTAAAATTGCATTAAAATATTTTGGTTCTAATAATCCAATACTCCTCATTAATGCCTATTAACCCAAAATTATTAGTTGATTGAGGCATGCCAAATTTCTCACTCACTCTTGGCGTTTTACGACAATTTCCTTGACCAATTTATTAATTATATAAATTAAAAACTCATTGTTTTAATCAGATAAATTGTGAAAAACGAAATGTTGCGTTACAAAGTGATCCGTTCGCTTTATCCGGTTCTGTGTTTGATCGCTTCCCTTTATTATGCGTTGATCAATCGCGTGTTCACGCTGATCAGTCAATTTTGGCCAAAGAGCAAAGTGACGTGGACAGAGGGCGAGGCGGAGGAGCCGCTTTTGTTCATGTCGGCCAAAAAAATGGCGGAGAAAATTCGGCGTAAAGAGGTTTCAAAATTAGCTTTTAATAAAATATTTAATTAAAATGCAAAATTTAATTAAAATGCAGATTAAAAACGCTTTTTTATAATTAAATGATTTTACAAATTATTTGCATTTTTGCTTAGCAATTTAATTTGCCTTAGGGCTTCTATGGTGCCTTTACAATGCCTATTTTTCCCTATTTTCAAAAATTTAGAAAATTTAATTTGAGGTATTTAAAAATAAATTGAAAAATATACTGATTAATTCTGTTGTAATCTCCATCCTTCAACACAATCATGTTGGAGTAAATCTCTTTATAATCAATGAATTGAGCCAAAATCAGTTGGTTGAATCATTTTCTATGAAATTGTAGGGCCGTGGGTTCGAGTCCCTTCGCGAGATAACTGTTTTACAGTCCGAAAAACGACCAAATTCTCAGTTTTTTTTAAATAAATAAATATTATTTGCCGACCGACTAAACTTGGCACAACTTTTTCATACATATTTCTTACATTTTAAAATTATTTTTATTCCTATTTTTTTTTATTTCACCGGTTTTCTGCTCCCTTTTTTCATTTAAAAAAATTCTTCAGATTTCCTCCTCCCAATTGGTGTCCCTTTACATTGCGCGGCTGTGCCGTGTCCAACCGCTGATCAATGCCATTGTGATGGACAATTATGAAGCTGCCAAAGAGGAGGCCGAAGCAGTGGACCTGTACATCGCATCAATGGACGACGACTCGGAGGAATTTCAAACGGTTTTTTTGGGGCGAGGGGCTAATTAGGGTTGGGTTTCAAATTACCGGTCTCGAGAATTTTGTCGGCATTTCTCTTTCAAGATCACTGTTTTAACAAGAGATGCTGCAAAGAATTTTAGTCAGGACAGCAGGGGGTGGGAATGAACGTACACAAAAAATTATGGAAACCCGGGCTCAAAATTTTTGGCATAGTTTCAAAGTTTTGCGGAAAAAGGCTCATGGACATTAAATCGGGAAAATGGAAATTTTATTAATTTTTCGCTTTTTTTTTTTTTTTGATTTTGTGCCAAAATGGCAATTTTAACAATAATGACTCTACAAAAATTTTTTGTCTGTTACTGATTAAAACTTAAGTGATTTGCAAAGCCAACAATTTTTATTTTAGGCTATTTTTTCCTGAAATTTTTCTAAAATCTACTATTTGTTTTCAATTTTTAATAATAATAAATGTAAATTAATATTTTACTTATATTTTTATTCAGCTTGCCACCACTAAGCCATTGCTTGGCGTTCCGTTCACATTCAAAAACAACATGGACGTCAAAGGGTTCGTCTCCGTTGCCGGCTTTAACAAATTTTTGAAAAATGCACCAGCCGAACGGGACTCGAAAGTGATGGAACGGTGTGTCGACGAACAATTAAAATTCATTAAAATTTATTTTTAATTTTTTGTGGCACAGACTGCGCGCCGCCGGCGCTATCCCCGTGGCAATTACCAATTTGCCAAAGTTGGCAATGAATTGGTGCGCGGAGAATGAGGTGCAGAAAATGGAAATTTGTTGAAAAACAAATTGTTAGAGGACCAAAACATGGAAAAATATTACCAAATTTAATTTAAAATCAAATTACATTTACGTCTTTAATGGTAGGAAAAAAAAACAAAAATTCTTCAAATGGCATTTTCAACCCGGAAATCATTTTACGAGGGAAATATTCCCACGGGTCTGTTGCATTTTATGGGTCCAATCAAATATTAACTGTATTTATTGGAAAAATATTATCATTAATTAAATAATTGTTGATTATTTAATATTTGGTATTTTTTTATGCGAATGTTACTATAAATTAGGTTTTGTTCGGACATAAACAAAGTTATTGTATAAAAAAGCCAGGTAAGGTTAATTGATTGGACTCACAAAATGTTTTGGACTCATCAATTTTTCCTTGGCTCGGAAATCTATCAAAAAAATTGACAAAATTTTTAAATCGACAAAAAAATTAATTAGGTTTAATATATATTAAATAATATCAAAATAGACCAACAAAAAATGCGCTGTGTCAAATAATACCAAGCTTGGTGTAGTAGACTTAAACACAAAAAAAAATTAATTAATTTTTAATTAGCCCTATTTTCCGGATTTTTCACAAATTCCCCAAACATTCCGGCCCAGGTATTCGGCCGCACCTCAAACCCTTACGACTTGCGCCGTATCCCTGGCGGTAGCAGCGGGGGCGACAGCGCCGCGGTGAGTGCCGGTGCCACGCCGTTCGGCATTGGCAATGATTTGGCCGGCTCGGTGCGCATTCCGTCCGCAATGTGCGGCATTTTCGGGCTGAAGCCGACAAAAGGTGTCGACAAGGGACACAATTGGGTTTAGGGTTCGGTATCAAACTAAACCAACACCTACAGCTGAGATATGATTTCAAATTTGATAACGGATTGGAAAAGTCTGTCTATTTTTGAGGATGACGGATTGTCCTTCACTGACTAATTGTCCACTGACGGATTATCTAAACAAATCCCTTTTCGATTATCAAATAACTTATTGAAAGAAGATGACTTTCTAATTTTATCCACTCAATTTTTAATATTTACCCATAAGAATGATTTCGAGGTTTAAACATCTTAATAATTTCGTTTGAATTCCAAAATTTTTAAGTAAATTTAATCTCGTGGTCAACAACTTTCCATTTTGGCGCCTAATTTTTGAATTTTTTTTTTTATATAAATTTTGAATTTTTTTATTGGGTCATTAATAATCACTAGTTTTGTCATCCCACCCTCCCCTCTGCACACAGATGTGGTCCCGTTGGATGGTTTTGTGCCAACATTGGAATCGGAGGTTATCCGCGCTCAATGGGCCATTGGCCCGCTGTGCCGTCACGCGGACGATTTGCCAGCGGTGTTTGCGGTAATTTTAGAGCGAAAAATGGCACGAATTTGAAGTGATTTTTGGTGCAAAAAATTTTTTAACATTTGAGTGAAACAATTTATTAATAGATTTTGTCCAAAAATGACCAAAGTTTTACGCTTTTGAGCGAATTTTGTTTAAGAAAATTAAGGATTTATAGGTCCTGCTGGCGGTGCAAAATTGGCACAAAAAGAAATTTCTAAATTTGATGTATAGGTTTTCAAAAAATTTCCTGTTGGCGCTGACACCGCCTTACACCCAGACTTGTAAATCGTTTTTACCCCCAAAATCTTAACAAATTAGAGTATGCCATTCATGGGACGGTTCCAGGAGGTACGTACCCCCCCCCCCCCCGTCAAAAGCTGAAATCCTGGAACCGACCTGCCCCATTCTCAATGCAAAATGGCATCGTTTCCATGGAGTGTGTGCACCCCAAAATTTCGCCGCCGAAATTTCGCCGGGACATAATTTCGCCGAAGAAATTTTTAAAAAATTTGGAAATTTTAAAGGAAAAAATTCTTAGAAATTTTTTATATGGAAATTCCAATGAAAAATTTTAGAAAACATTTTTTTAGCGATTTTTTGGAAAAATTTTGTGAAAAAACTTACTAATTTATCATAAATTTCAAAAAAAAGTCACTGAAAAATTCTTTCTAAATTTTTTTTTTCTTGAATTTTTCTTATAAAAAAATTCTAAGATTTTTTCTTAAAAATTTCTAAGTTTAATTTTTGCGGCGAAATTTTGTCCCAGCGAAATTTCGGGCCGGCGAAATTATGTCCCGTCCCCCCATAGAGTAGACTTATTTTTATAATCATCGTCCATCTCCAATTTGCCCTCCCCCCCCCACCCGTAGACTATGGCTGATAAGTCGTTGGCCGATTTGTACGTGGCCATCGATGTGGCCAAGTCGCGGCTGCGCAACACGCGCATTCTCTACCTGGACAACCTGAACATTTGGTTTGTGGAGAAGGTGCACGAGGACATGCGCAACGCGTTGCGACAGGTGAGAGGATTATGAGCAAACTGTAGTTTTTTAAGAGTGAATTGGGCCATTGGGACCTACCGAAATTCATTACAGTATACATAAGTTTAACGAATTTTGGTAAAAAAATTTTTTTCAAATGTTATTTTGGGTGCACTTCATTTCCCCCAAGCCGTTTCCCCCTCATATCAGTTCCCCCCCCCCCCCCCCCGCATAGTTTCCCCCCGAGAAATTTTAAAAAAAAAATTTGCTAAAAAAACCTTAGAAAGTTTTTTCATAAGAAAATTCTAAGAAAAAAAATTTTTTGAGAAATTTTCAGCGATTTTTTGGAAATTTTTTTGAAAAATCAGTAATTCACCATAAAAATTTCTCAAAAAATTTCTTCTTAGAATTTTCCTATGAAAAAACTTTCTGAGCTTTTTTTCTCGAAAAATTTCTAAGTTAGCAAATTTTTTTAAAAAAAATTCTCGGGGGGGGGAAACGCTGCGGGGGGGGGGGGACTGATAAGGGGGGGGGGGGGGGGGAAACGAGCTGCTCCCTGTTATTTTAATGGATTTTAAACGTTTCAAAAAGGAATCATCATTTTCCTATATACTATTATGACACTTTATTAGTTTTATTTTTAAAAAATACCGTATTACTGATGCATTTTCCGGGAGCCCATTTTCTGAGGATTACGATATAATCATGGAAATTTGTTGTATCTAAATCCAAATATTGTAATAATGATAATAATTTTAATTAATAATTGACATCATTATGTAAATGTAATTATTTTTAGTCCGTCAATTACTTCGAAAGGCGCTTTAATATCACTGCACAAAAAGTTGACTTTCCGCTTGCGCATCATTTGTTCGAGATTTGGGGTGCGCTCGGCTTTGGCGAGCCGGCCAAAGTTAGCCCAGGAAATATAAATAAATAAATTTCTATTTTTTATTTAAACATTTATTCATTTTTTAAAATATTTTTTATAAAATCATAACATTTTAAAATATATTTAAATATTTAATGATCTGTTTTAATAGAAAAAACAGATACAAGTTTATTATTAATTTTTCTAAATTGTTTCAACTTGCCACAAAATTCCTCCCCTCCTGAAAATATTAACAGAAATTTAGTGAATTTTTGAAAAACTTGGATTTAAAAACAAAATTTAAAAAAAAGTTTCCGGAATGGGGAGGAGGGGGCTAGCTGCTCCCGACTTTTATTCATTTCAAAATTAATTTCGCTAATTAATTTTAATTTTCTTTTCAAAGAGTGTGTCTGAACTTGCTGCCGAACTGCCGAAATTTTTCAAGGGCCAATCGGAGATGACCTGCTGTGGTTGGGTTTACGCAATTGTGCATTCATTTGTGGCAACACGCAACGACGCGGAACAGCAATTTGTATGGAAATATTTTCGATTAAATTAAGTAATTATATATATAAATCTTTTTTTAAGAGTTTTTAAAAAAACAAAATCAACCCATTAAAATTAATTTTCGTTTTTTTTTTGATTTAATTTATTGAAAAGCTTAAAGCCATAGTGAAAGATGTTTAGCTTAGGGATTATTCCCATTTTCTGGAATAATTTGGTATTCTCTTTGAATTAGTTTTTCTGGAATTACAATTTTTGAAAGATCACACCCATTAGCCCAATTAGCCGATCCCCCACCCATTAGACTAATTAGCATCAATTAGTCGCTCCTCTCCCGATTCAATTAACAATTTAAACGTCCTACACATACCAAGTCCGACCCTTTTTACACCTTACAGCAATTGGCCAAGTTGGCCAAGCTGCGTGCCCAACTGTCCACCGCGCTTGGTGACAATGGCATTCTGTTGTTGCCCCCGTGGCCCACCGTTGCGCCGTTCCATCGTCAGAACATGTTCACCCCGATGAACTTGCCCTACACACAGCTGTTCAACGTGCTCGGATTCCCGGCCCTGGTGTGCCCTGTGGGACTGAATGGGGACGGTGAGGGCAATTTGCAAATTGTCAAAACAAATATTTTGGGTATAAAATATTAAATTCGAATTTTTTCGAATTCGAAAAAACTCTGAAATTACCGAACTCGGAAGCTTTCGAACCAATAAAAAAACCGTTTTTAGAAGCCCATTTTAAATTTGAAGATTTTTGCGAGAACCGATAAAAATATATCGAGAAAATGTTGAGTTGATTTAATGGTTGTCTTTTGTTTTTGGCCATGCCGATAAATGTCGAATGGAAATTTTTTAAAATTTATAATACTATGAGATATTTAAAAAACTAAGAAAATTATAAATTTATTAAAGGAATATCACTACAAAAACTCTCTCTTATTTCAACATGTAAAATTTTTTCGGCTGCAAATCTTTTTTTTTTTTTTAAATTTTTGTAATAATTTTTAAATATAAAAATTCAATTTTATTATTTTGTTTTTGTTTTTTTTTGTTCAACACTTTTATTTCTTCTTTTGCTTGATGCTGTAATCCACCAATATATTTAAACAAATTTCAACGTATTTCTTTATTTTCCCTTCAAAATTTGATTGATGGAGGCACTATAATGGGAGGGTTAAATAACTCCCTTATACCCACTTTTGTAAATAATAAAAAAAGTTTTCAATTCTTTTATTTTTCTATGATTTCAATATACATAAAGTGCCCAATTTTGTTCAACAGGTGTGCCATTGTCCGTCCAATTAGTCGCGCCGTACCATGCCGAAGCGTTGCTGATGGCCGCCGCGCAGGAAATGGAGAGCGCATTTGGTGGATGGATCAAAGCCTAAAAGGCAGATGATGTTTTTGAATTTTTCTAAATGAACATTCATGATTTTTTGTTTTTGTTATCGCTGTTAATTACACCACTCTCACTTTTACACATAATATGCAATTTGACTGGTATAATTATTTTAATTCATTTTTGAATTTTTAAAAATAAAATTGGTTTCTCATTTTTACAAATTCGAGTTGAAGTTTTGACGAATCCCAGTGAGATGGACAAAAAAATAGTGTGTTTTAAGAGTGCCTTAACAGAATAAGGATTTTCCGGTGGTCTCTTTATCCTGGTCCTTTTTTTTGAGAAGCTCAAGAACAGAATCCCGACAATTAAGCGGTTTAATCGCTGAAATCCTGTTCCGACAAATTCTCCAAACCTGATTCTGGTCTATCTTTCAATTTCAATCTATTTTTATTCACAAGATTTTGTTCTGTAACTGAACGGTGTCTCCTAAATTTACAAAAGCAATTTGGACCAGGAATGTGTGCCGCGCTCTCAAAACAATTCGGCTATTGTAAATCGCAAATCCGAGCCCAAGAATGTCAGAAAGCGGAAATCGGCATTCCAATACATGCCTGATTGGACCCTTAAATTATCAAAAATTTGTAAAAAAATAGAAACAGGGCTTCCAACCCGACTCTGCTGATTTATCATCATTTTGATGCTTTTCAAAAGGTCAACAATGATGATTTATTTGTAATGATGATTTGCTGATTGTTCTGCTTTGAGAAAGTTTGCTGATTTTTGCTGAGTGCCGCATAAAAAAAAAACATTTTAATTAATTTTAATTCATTTGGAATAAAATTTTCCAAAATGCTGATTTTTGACCCCAAATAATGGTTTTTTGTCGGCCAAATTCTGATTTTGAAAAATATCGGTTGGGAGCTCTGCCTAGAAATTCACATGCATCAATGATGTAAATTAATTACATCAGCTTCCGACTGTTTGATAATTATTATTTTTTGGGTGGAAATGCCGTTTGCATATTAATTGATGCCAGCTGTCTGTCATTAAACATCATTATTTCCACACATTTTTTGCGGCATTTTTACGCAGCACATTCCACGACCATTTTCAACGATTTTTGTTGCTATTCCACATCCATTTTCCACTTACATTTTTTGCGATGGCACTCTGTCGCCCTGTAAAAAATGGTATTTAAGTCAGCGGAGCAGGCACATTAATCAACAAATTAAATTCAGATAAATTTAACCCAAAATTTGCCAAGAAATATTGTTCTTTTTAATTACTACGATGATGCCCATCTCCAAAATAGCAATTATTGCCATTATTGTTGCTGCTTGCAATCTCCACCATTTTGGCACTTTGGCTGCCCCAAGTAAATTTGATCGTTTCAAAGGACTGTACCATTAAAAATTTCTCCATGGGTTCTAGGCCTGTCTATGTGATAGAGAAAGCGAGACAGGAGAAGGAGAGAGAAAGAGAGAAAGGGGAGAAGGAGAGAGGGAACGAGAGAGAGGAAAGAGAGAGAGAGAGGGGAGAAGGAGAGAGAGGGGAGAAGGAGAGAGGAGAGAGAGGGGAGAAGGAGAGAAAGAGAGAGAAAGGAGGAGAGAGAGAGGGGAGAAGGAGAGAGAGAGGGAGAGAGGAGAGAGAGAGGGGAGAAGGAGAGAAAGAGAGAGAGAGGAAGAGAGAGAGAGGGGAGACAAACTGTTATAGAAAAGAGAGAGGAGCGAACATGGAGGGATAAAATGAGACAATTTTGGACAAGAGTCGTCCCCCTGTCCCTCACTCTCGAGAATTGCCATTCTGATCAGATGATCTATGCCATGCCAAGCTCACCATCACTAAAATTAAACAACTTAATTAATTTAAAAAATAATATTATTTAATTTTTTTAAAGGCTTTCCATGCTGTCCGGGAAGTCAACAATTGGCCGCGCTGATGCACGGATATATCGTCGGCTTCACCAGCTCAGTGGAAACTGATCAGAAAGAGACAATGTGCCAAAATGTGATTTCTGATGTCAAATACATTAAACAACAATTGGCCACAATGAACAAATGTGTGGCGGACGGTGGTGCCAAAATTGTGCGCGAAATTGACGCGCAATTGACATTAATGGGTAGTTTAATCAATAGGAAGCTAATTTATAAAAGAAAATTGATTTAAAAAGCTAAAATATGGATAAAAATTGCCAAAATATTAGAAAAAAAAAAAAATCAAAAAACAAAGTTCAAATTTTCGAAAAATCATAAACATTTTGTCTTTGAGACTAAAAACGAAAAAAATCAGTTTAATTATAAAAGAAAAGAATATATAATTAGAGATCTCAATTGAAATTCTATGAAAATAAGTTTTTTTCATTGAGAAAAAAATTTGTCAATTCATTTTTTTCACTTGAAAATTTTTTTTTTTGGTTTTTCTAAAAATTTGTATTTTTTTGTAAAAAAAAAATAAATTCCACTATAAATGATTTAAAAATTAATATGTAATGTCCAATGAATTTGAATGAATGAAAATTTTTGTTGTATTATTAATTGGAAAATATTTTTCTTTTTGAAATATTTTTTTCATTATTTTTTAATTAATTATTTAAATTGAAGATCCGTGTGCCTATGCGCTCAGTTTTGTCCGTGCCATGTTTGAGTTGGCCGCAAAAGCGACGGGGCACCTGAAAAGCGCAAAATGGCAAACATTGAGCAACAATTTCACGAATCAAATTGATGTGGTTGACGGAGTTGGGCACAGTTTTAATGTCAACATCAACAAAAATGTGCACTTCACCAGCCCGGCAAATGGTACATATTTTGGTATAGTAAAAATATTTTATTTCAAATTACAAAAATATCTATATATAATTTTTGCCTTTCGTGTCACAAAGTAAACAAAGAATTTGAATTTTTTTTTTATTGACGCGATTGTTTTTATGAGGGAGGAATAAATAAAAAATGCAAAATTCAGAGATAAGAGAGAGAGAGAAATAGAGATGAGAAAGAGAGAGATGGGGAAGAGAGAAGAAGGAAGAAAAAGAGAGAGAGAGAGAGAGAGAGAGGAAGAGAGAGAGAGAGAGGGAGAGAGAGAGGAAAAGAGGGAAATGGGGGAGAGAGAATAAAATATAGAGAAAGAGAGGGAGATATAGAGAGAGAGAGAGAGAGAGAGAGAGAGGAAAAGAGGGAAATGGGGGAGAGAGAATAAAATTGAGAGAAAGAGAGGGAGAGAGAGAGAGGGAGAGAGAGAGGGAGAAAAAGAGAGATGATACAAAAAAAGAGAAGAAAAGAGAAAGAGAGAAAGAAAGGGAGGAGGGAGAGAGAGAATGAAAAGTGAGAGGAGAGAGAAGAAAAGAGAGAGAGAGTGAGGGAGAGTGGGGCGGAGAGAGAGAAGTGGGAGAGAGGAAGAGAGAGAGAGGAAGAGAGAAAGAGCGGGAGAAACAAGAAGGGAGAGAAAGAGAAGAGGGCGTGGTAGAGAGAGAGAGAGAGAGAGAGAGAGAGAGGAAAAGAGGGAAATGGGGGAGAGAGAATAAAATAGAGAGAGAGAGGGAGGAAAAGAGGGAAATGGGGGAGAGAGAATAAAATTGAGAGAAAGAGAGGGAGAGAGAGAGATGGAGAAAAAGAGAGATGATACAAAAAAGAGAGGAAAAGAGAAAGAGAGAAAGAAAGGGAGGAGGGAGAGAGAGAAGAAAAGAGAGAGAGAGAGACATAGAGAGAGAGTGAGGGAGAGTGGGGCGGAGAGAGAGAAGTGGGAGAGAGGAAGAGAGATGGGGGAAAAAGAAGAAAGGGAGAGAGATAAAGAGGGAGGGGGAGAAAAAGAGAGAGAGAGGGGGGGGGAAGAGAGAGAGAGGAAGAGAGAAAGAACGGGAGAAACAAGAAGGGAGAGAAAGAGAAGAGGGCGTGGTAGAGAGAGAGAGAGAGAGAGAGAGAGAGAGAGAGAGAGAGAGAGAGAGAGAGGAAAAGAGGGAAATGGGGGAGAGAGAATAAAATTGAGAGAAAGAGAGGGAGAGAGAGAGAGGGAGAAAAAGAGAGATGATACAAAAAAGAGAAGAAAAGAGAAAGAAAGGGAGGAGGGAGAGAGAGAATGAAAAGAGAGAGGAGAGAGAAGAAAAGAGAGAGAGAGACAGAGAGAGAGAGAGTGAGGGAGAGTGGGGCGGAGAGAGAGAAGTGGGAGAGAGGAAGAGAGATGGGGGAAAAAGAAGAAAGGGAGAGAGATAAAGAGGGAGGGGGGAGAAAAAGAAAGAGAGAGAGGGGGGGGGGGAAGAGAGAGAGAGGAAGAGAGAAAGAACGGGAGAAACAAGAAGGGAGAGAAAGAGAAGAGGGCGTGGTAGAGAGAGAGAGAGAGAAAGAGAGATGAGAATGAGAGAGAAGAGAGAAAGAGAGAAGGGGGAAAAGAGAGAAAGAGAGAGAGAGAGAGGAAGAGAGAGAGATGGGGGGAAGAGAAAGAGAAGAGGAAATAAAAAGTGGGGGAGAGAGAGAAAAAGAGAGGGAGGAGAGTGAGGAGGAAAGAGAGAGAAATGGAAGGAAGAGAAATGAGGGAGATAGAGAGAAAGAGAGAGAGAGAGAGAGAGAGAAGAGAAACAGAGAGAGAGTGGTGTAGATAGAGAGGGAGGGAGAGAGAGGAAGAAATGGAGAAAAGAGAGAGGATCGAGGATAGTGAAAGAAAGCAAGGAGAGAGAGGGTAGAGAGAGAAAGAAATAGAGGGAGAGAAGGAGATGGAAAGGCTAGGGATGAGAAGAGAAAGAGCGAATACTAGCGCGGGGTGCGCGAGCGAAGCGAGCGCACCCCGCGCTAGTTAAAAATAAAAAAAAATATAACAAAGAAATTATTTGAATGTTAAAATAAAAAAAGAGAGAAAAATGTCAAAATGCCACAAAAAATAATCTAATTTTTTTAAATTGACTTTAAGAAGCGAGATTTTCCTGAGTTGTGTTTAAAAAATTGTTCTCCTTATTTTTTAAATAGTTTTAAATTTCCAAAATTTTAAAAATTTTCAAATTATGTAATTGAATTTTTCAATTTTTAGGCGATGCTGCACATCAAACTGTGCCAAGTCCGTCGGAGGTATTCAACAACCCTGGAAAGCACAGCGCTTATTGAATTTGACCATCGGAAAATTTGGATAATCAAAAATAGCAATAAAAATGAAAGAGAGAATATAAAAATTTGCTGTAATTTTAGTGATGTACAAATTATTTAAAAAAAACTTAGAATAAAATTTAAATTTTTATTGAAATATTTTAAAAGTTTAAATTAATGTGCTAATTAGATAAATAAAAGCAAAATATTAATCATAGGGGCCAGACTCAAAATTGCTATAAATTAGAGCGGTCATAAACTTGAGAAAAATTGCAAATAATGGTCGCGCTTGCTTTTTTCATTTTTTCGTTTAAAAACCGGGTACTGAAATGTCCATTTTAGACAGGGACTGAATCGTCAGTAGTCTATCGAAATTACGGAATTTTATAATCGCAAATGGCTTTATCTGCAGCTAAATTTAGTATAGGACCAAATAAAATTTGGTTTTATTTTTTTTCTTTCATTTTTGATAAATGGTTAATTGATTATCCGTTGAAAATGGACATTTCAGTAACCGCTTTTTTATTTGCAATAAAAATGGCAAGCGCTCCCTTAATTAGCATTTTCTGTCGTTTAAATCGATTCCCACCCTTATTGAGAAATTTTGAGTTTGGTCGCTATGATTAATATTTACCATACAAAAATAAAATGAAAAATAACCATTACATTTCAACTAATAATTTATAAAAATTTAATTAAATATTTTAAATATATTTATTAAATTCAGTATTATTATTATTATTATTATTAGTCAATTTACTCACGAGAAATTTGGTGCAAATTTTTTGTTGTCTCGAAAAAAGTAATAAGTTCTTATCAATTGATTATGCGCTTCCTCATTGACAAAACAAAAAATGTCACTGATTATTAGCGTGATGACATTGAAATTCCATGATGGTGTGAGTTTTGTCTTGCTACAAAAGGCCTTTTGCGAGTATGACTTTTCATTACTAAAAACAAACCGACTCTTTAATGAAATAATTAATTAAATAATTAATGACTCTGTGTGCCTAATTAATATTTATTTAATAAACCCTAATGTAATTATTGCTCCTATTTATAGACAATATAAAACTAATAAAACAATATGGAACGTACATTCATCTGTTTGAGGCCCACAAATCCGTCACCGGTTGGACGAGTAATTGCCCGCTTTGAGTCTAATGGACTCAAATTGATCGCCATGAAAATGGTTAAAAATTTAGGATTTTTTTTTTCAAATTAAAATTATATTTTTTTCAGTATTTAAATTAATTAAATCTTTTTAACTTTTTTTTAAAATTATTTAAATTAAATTTTTAGATTAACGCTACACGAAGTCAAGCGACTGAGCATTACAAAGAGTACAGAGACAGACCGTTTTTCAACAAACTGGTCAACTACATCACGTCAGGGCCAGTTGTGGCCATGGTCTGGGAAGGTGATTACCGTATATGCTCTAATTATCCCCCTGTCTCCTTTAATCCCACTGTCTCCTATTATCCCCCCCTTTCTGAGGAGGTTGAAGAATAATCCCCCCGTCTCCTTTTATCCCCCCGGGGGGATAAAAGGAATTTTTATTCTTTTGAAAAAATTTAATAAAATTTAATAATTCAAAATCGAAACTCATTTAAATGATTAATAAATATGAAAAAAATTATACAGAAAAATCACTTACTTCACCGTGATACGAACTGACCCCCTCCCCCTCACAATCAGAATGATGCCTCAGAATCGGACGACACCCAACTCGTACTAGGCCAACTCGTACTGTTTTTCGACAAAAAAATCGTCATAACTTTTGTAAAGGTCGATCAAATTAACCATTCGTGGTATCATTCTATAGCCCTTAGAATTCTCTATCTACTGCAAAAGGTAAGAAAATTTTTATTGCTTTTCAAAAAAGTTATGACAAAAAATCTTTAAAAAAAATTTCGGCCCTATCTTTTTTCAAACTTGATCAAATTTTTTGAAACTTAGTGCGTAGATAGAGAATTTTAAGGGCTATTGAATAAACATATATATTTAATTTGGTTGACTTTTTCCAAAGTTATGACGATTTTTTTGTCGAAAAACAGTACGAGTTGGGGCAGTACGAGTTGGCCTAGTAGGAGTTGGGTTTTTACCAGGGATGGGCTTTCGCTTTCGCATATTTCGCTTTTTTGGCACTTTCGCTTTCGCGTTTCGTGTTTCGCATTTTGGCGCGAAACGCGACTTTTACACCCCTAAGAAGTGGATTAAATTCCCCAAAAATTTTTCAAAATTTTACCTAAAATTGGCTAATTTTTAGTGAAAACTTGTTTATAAATGATCAAAATTTCCAATTTTTCCCCCAGCGGCGCCTATCGGCACCGCCGCGCCCCCAAAACTCCTATTTATTTTTTTTTGAAAAATGATACAAAAATCGCAAAATTTGGTAATTTTTTGGTGAAAATCTGTCAACAAACTATTAAAATTTTCAAAAATTTTCCCGGCCGCGCCTACCGGCGCCGCCTGCCCCCTCTTCCCAAAAGGTTTTTGGAAAAAGCGCGCCTCAAAAAGCTTTTTATTGATTTTTAAAATTTGGAATAAATTTTAGAAAAAATGATTTTTGCTTTATGATTTTGACTATTAAAAAAGTTGTAGAAAAAATTTCGCTTTCGCGTTTTGCAATTTCGCGTTTTTTGGAATTTCGCGTTTCGCATTTATTTTCATTTCGCATTTTTTACTTTCGCAAATTTCGCGTTTTGTGTTTCGCATTTTATTTTCCGATTTGGCCCATCCCTGGTTTTTACCCTCATCACCATATATACATGGATTCTGATGCCTTAACAAAGTCCTAACCCAAAATCTAATTCCAAATTAATTGATCAGCGCCCTAAAATACCCGTAAGACATATAAAATTTCGGGTTTTCCTGTTTTTTAATTTATGAAAACTCCTTTCAGAATGGAATGTTGAAAAATTGAAAATTTCCAGAATTCCTGGGATGAATTTCCAAAAATTAGCGTAAATCTAACAGGCTCAAAAATGGAAAAATTTAAAAACAAATTCCAAATTTTCTGAAAGGTTTTCTCAAAATTTTTAAATATTTGACATTTTCAAATTTTTGATGTAAAATTCACAAATGCAATAAAAAATAATTTTTTTTTGACGCGATTACATTTTTTTACGAAACGGTCAAGAAAATTTACGACTAAATAAATCTGTCGAAAAATAATCCCCCAGTCTCCATTTATCCCCCCGTATCTAATAATCCCCCCCTTTCTGGGAAGGTTGAACAATAATCCCCCCGGGGGGATAATTAGAGCATATACGGTAAATGGGAATTTTTTTTTTAAATTTAACCTATTGGGTCAAACAATTTTATTAAATCTAATTCAAATGGAAAAAATATCATAAAAAAAATATAATTATTAAAAAAACAAAACAATATTTTCATAAATCTAATGGTTGCCAAATAAAAATTTGTCAGCATATAATTTTTTGTGTTAATTAAAAAGTAATTTAAAAAATTACTATGTACAGTTATGGTTATATGTTTATGCAGAAAAATATTTTTCAAAGAAAAATGTTGGAAAAATTAACTATCAAAACAATTAGAAAAACTTTCATTAAAAAATTAATTTATATAATGGTTGCAAAGTAAACAATTTTCATTATTTTATTTCTCATATTAATTAGAAATTAATTTAAAAATTAAGGAATTGACTCAGTCAAGAAAAGTCGGCATCTGCTGGAGTCCGCATGTTTCTACAATTCGAGGGTGAATTTTATATTTAAATAGAAATATTTTTATATATTTTTTATTTTATTATTTTAGAATATGGATGAGTGCCGTGACATTGTGCGCCATGGTTCGTGCAATGTGCAGGACGCCCAACGCAAAATCAACATTTGGTTCTCACCAAATGAGTTGCGCATTAATTCCACAAGCAGATGATCCCAAGCGAAATTAATTTTATTTTTTTCATTTAAAAAAAAATTTATATTAAATTGAATAAAATCATCATTACAATTTTATAAATTCAAAAATTAAATTCTTTTTATAATTTAAAATTCTCTCTATACATGAATAGGTTGTTCATTGAAATGTTCGTAAAATTTTAATGGGAAAATCTCGCTAACATAACATCTGATTGCGCATTCAAAAGTGATGCTTCCATGGGAACATTTTCGTTTTTCTCCTCGGTGATCACAACATCATTTTTTTTTTACTTTTCAGTTTCTT
Organism: Heterodera schachtii; assembly: GCA_023374025.1. Lineage (NCBI taxonomy): Eukaryota > Metazoa > Nematoda > Chromadorea > Rhabditida > Heteroderidae > Heterodera > Heterodera schachtii. The sequence continues at coordinate 267,349 of SIJG01000070.1, read as the reverse complement.
TTAAATCGACGTGATGTGTATCATTTTTATTAGCCTTCTACATGCAATAATATTTTAGCAATAATAAAATTTTTCAAAAATTATTTTTTATGTTTGGCCCTTCATTAATTATCATTGGCTTCTCCATTATTTGTGCTCATTTTGGCCAAATTTTATCAAATCCTGATGATAACAATGCTGATGAAGATGGAAGTCTTGTATCATTCAATCAATTCGGCGAATTTATTGAGGCTGTTAAAGAGCCATTTTTTAAACAAATTAGCACTTTTGGAAGTCCAAAAAATAACGGCACCCAAGAGGGGGAAGAAGCACATTGGACAGACATTTTGGGTATGATCAGTTCACAGGACTGTTTTTGAGATCAGTTTCCTAATTTTTATCTCTCTCACTTATTTTCATTTAGCAAACAAAAATGAATTAAAATGACTACCAAAAAAGCCCTATACAACGAAAAATGCCTGCAGGCAAAATACTGAAAATGTGGTTGAAGATGAGAAGCTGTTCACGTTGCAACATGCCAAAACATCCATTTGTTGAGATAAAGAAAAATACTTATGAAATTACCAATGTGCAGGAATTAATGAACCCAAATAAAAGGCAAATCATTACGAGTATGACAATCGTGCGCCCAATCAACCAAACGAACCCTTTGGTTTGATCATGGAAAAGCCATGGGCCTCAGAGAAAGCCAAAGAAAATGATCAAATAAAGCCAAATGTCCCACCCTTCCGAGTCCACAAAAATCTCAATGGCATTTCATTTCAACAAGTATTATGTGAGATTATAAACATGCCAAAATCTGAGAAATTAGATGAGCCCATTTCTACCCCTGAAATTTCCGAGAACAGCAATTATAAATGACACAAACTCATAAGCCTTGGGACAACTCATTTGACCGAGAAAGTGGTACAATCATTGACTGATGCTTCCATTTCTTTGTATTTATTTTCCTAAATTTTTAAATTTTTTTCTTTTAATTATTTTTTGTCCTTCCGGTGCTTATAAATCGAGTCAGGACTTCACTTTTTTCAAAACTTTGCTATTAATCGGGCTTGTGACCAATAATAATATACATTGCATGATTTTTTCAATAGTCTATAGGTATGTATATGTATATATGTATATGTATGTGTGTTTGCGTCATTCATTGTTTGTAAAATCGATGCTGTTGTATATTATTTTATTAGCCTTCTACAGACAATGATATTTTAGCTTATAAAATTTTTATCAAAAACAATTTTTTTATTTTATGTAATAAAAATAGTCCTAAAAATGTTTGGCCCTTCAAAAATACCGTTAATTATCATTTGCTTCTCTATTATTTGTGATCATTTTGGCCAAATTTTGTCAAATCCTGATGATAACAATGATGATGAAGATGGACGCCTTTTATCATTCAATCAAATCGGCGAATTTATTGAGGCTGTAAAAGAGCCATTTTTTAAAGAAATCATCATTTTTGGACGCCCAATAAATAACGGCACCGAAGAGGGGGAAGAAGCACATTGGACAGACATTTTGGGTATGACCAATTCACAGGACTGATGAGTGGTTTCATAGCCACCTGTGCTTTTTACTACGGCCCCCGGGGGCGGATGGTTAAAACGCTTTAAAGAGGAGGCATAAAGAGCCATAAAATGGAAGGATTAATGGAATGGGCTGGTAGCTAAGATTGTAAGAATGATGCAGTTTCTGAGAAGCCGATCGCCGTACCGATATTGAGGGTAGTGGTGCTCGAAAGTCTGTCTCCAGTCTCGCCAAAAGTCTCGAGTTTTTTTTTTGTCTCAGTCGCTTGGTGCGGGAACCTTCAGTCTCAAGTAACACTAGTTGCGGTTTCGGTTCCATCAATCTCGAGTTTTTGCTCAAAGTTTTTTATTTAGTGTTGAGGCATAATACCACTGAGTGGTTAAAGCAGTTCTTCGCTGGCATTTTTAGGCAACAAAATGATTTACATCGGTGTCCGATTCGGGACAATTGAGCTAATTCGGTCAATCAATTCAAGAATTTATGAAGTACAACAAACGATCGTTGACTGTGTGAGTAATCAATGCGCTGATCAGCCTGACAATTGTCAAGAGATGGTCAAAGTGGCAAAAGCACAGCTGAGTGTCCGACTGCTGATCTCAATGGCCAAACAGATTGTCCAAGAAAAAATTTTGCACCAAATTTACAACAATCCGTTACAAAAAGCCCGGCTTTGCCAATGGTGGTACCGGTTCAGGTAGTGGAGCATTTAGACAAAGAATCCTTTATAGTTTTCTAAAAATAATTTACAAAAAGTTGTAACCAAAAAATTTAGACTCAATATTTTTGACAGAAATGCATGATAATAATTCAATTAGCCATGCCACCATTGACTATGATTAGATAGCCCAAGAATTTCTCTATTATTCTATTAAACAAAAAAAATTCAAGTTTCAAAAAAATTTATTTTTGTTTATTGATGAGCAAATGATTAGATTTTGAGCAGAAAAAAACTTTTTGCCGTTCGATTGTTTCCTAATATTTTTTACTTTGGCATTTCTTTAATCCGGTAAATATGATTTCAACAAAATTGTTGTTATAAGTTTGTTTTAAAGGTACTAAAGTTACTGTAATTGTCAATTTTTTGATTAAATTTCACAGATACTCCGTTGCTGGGTCGGCCATTAAATTTGTTGACACTGGCACTTCAAGTGAAATTCGTCGATGCATTATGCAATATTATTGGAACACACAATCAAAATTCAATGCATTAATTGCCCAATTTGACCGTAAACATGCATATTTGGCTACTGTACTGTCAATATTAGACAGCAATTCGGCTTTTTTGAATTTCCGAATGCGCACAACCGATGCGGAGCAAGCCGAGTTTATTCCATCAAATGAATTGCCTGAAGGCATAATTTATAAATACCATATTTTCTCTAGTAATCCCCCATATCATTAATCCCACAGTATCCATTTGTCCCCCAGCAGGGGAATAAATGGAATTCTTTAGTAAGAAATTGTATGATACAGTTTTTTAATGAATTGAATACTATAAAAAACCATCAAAATTATAATTTTTAAACTTACACCTTTTAAATCATAAAAAAATTGCATAATAATTATATTAAATAAATTATTTTTGAACGTTCTAATAAGGAACAATAAATAACAGAATTCCAATAATTAAAATAAACATTTAAAACACGAATTAAATTTTTTTTTTTTTTGTAAGCCTCGAGTATTAGCCGTTAAGTCAAGTCTCGGGCTCGAGTGCCGAGAAATTTTCGGTCTCGAACAGCACTGTTTTGTTTGTATCTATTTACTTTTTAAATAAGAAAATATGCCAATGTCCCCTTTTTACAGGAAAATTGACTGCTTTAATGCGTAAGCCAGAGGAAAAAGAAGTTCCAGTTGAAATATTTACAGAAAAAGTATGTATAAAGTGTCAAAAATTTATTTCATTAATTATTAAATTGCATTATTTAATTTAATTGCATTTTAATTTTAGTTCCCTATTCCTTTTAAACTTGGCTCATGTTTACAAGCATGTGACATTGATCATCGAGGCGTAAAAGTTTATGATATTGGTGAACAAATTGGAAATTAATAATTAAAAAAATTTAAACTTACAGAATTCCATTTTGTTGACTCGTGGGGCATAATCATTGGGGACAAAATTCGACAGCGTACAGATCCGGCGAAGGGAATGTAAAATTAATAAATATAAAATAAAGAATTTAAATTTTAAATGATAAATAATAATTTAATTTAGCAAATTCCATCGCATCGGATACACAAACAAAAGTCAATGGGAAGTGCAAAAAATTTTTGACCATTTCAACGACTTTTACATGGAAAATGAACAGTTAAAGGAAGGCACTTTCAGCAGCAGAAAATACAATATAATAAAAAATAATTGTATTAATTTTACAAAGGAATTTGTTGAAGCGTTGTTGGAGGGCGACAAGCAATTAAAAGTGGGAAAATAATTTAAAAATATAAGCAAAAAATTATTATTTAAATTATTTAGTTTATGCTCAATTCCTATCGTTCATATAAGCCGGCAGCTCCCTAAAAATTTTTGGAAATTTTTGAATAAATTTTATTTTTTTCAAAATTCAAAAATCTCGCAATCTAGCGCGGGACCCGAAAATTTTAAAAGTGTCATTGCATAATTAATCCCCCGCGGGATCCCGTCCTGCAAGAGTTCCAATCCCGAAGCTGGATCCGCAAATTTGAAATTTTGTTTCAATTAGTGACCAAGACATAAGCGTACCGATGAGTCACAAGCCCGCGAAAAGCGGTCCGCAATTTTGCGGTCCGCTTAAGTATCAGGGCTGGAGCGCGGCCGCGATGCGCGATCCGCGATTCGCGGCGTTTTTTTTTTGCGCGGTCGCGGCCGCGGCAATTTGAATGCGCGATGCGCGGCCGCGGTTTTTTTCTGTGCGCGCTCCAGCCCTGTTAAGTATCATGCCGTAAATAAAAAATCTATGGGCCGCTTAAAAACCCATGGGCCGTATACCATGTCATTTTCTAGAGCAAACATTGGCCCCCGCGTGTGCTCCGGCAACCGCCCATCAATGACAAAGCGTGCGGTTTTTCGAGCTGTTTCATCCCACCAAATATGCCAGAAGATCAGCAGGACAATTAAGAGAAGATAGATGAAATTTACAAGAAAAGAGATAATTTTGCTAGCATATTCTTTGATACAAAATTGTCATTTGTTGCATCATTAAAATTTTTAACTCACATTCATTTAACAAAATTTATTACTATATAAAAATCAGACAACAAAAAAATTCAGCCATATATGCAATAAATATTTATTAAAAAATACAAAAATATATAATAAATTTTTATTACTTTGCATAAGTATTTTTCTTTGTGTTTCACTAACTTCAAAACTTTAATTTAAAATAGTTAATTATAGACAAGAAAAAAACATAGAATTTTATTTGTTTTTTATAACTTATTTCTTTTTATTGATTAAGAATTTTATTTGTTTTTTATAACTTACTTCTTTTTATTGATTACCTTAAAACATTAATTAATTCTATCAAATCAATAATTGTCGTTTATTTTACTTGTATGCGTTTTTATAAACAAAATATTTTTCATAAAATTTATTATTTTATGATTTTGTTTATAAAAAATGCTTATCCCCACAAAAATGCCGTTAATTATTCTTGGCTTCTCCATTATTTGTGCTCATTTTTGCCAAATTTTGTCAAATCCTGACGATAACAGTGCAGATGAAGATGGACGCCTTTTATCATTCAACCAAATCGGCGAATTTATTGAGGCTGTTAAAGAGCCAATTTTTAAACAAATTATCACTTTTGGACGCCCAACAATGCCAAAAAATGAAGTCACTGAAGAGAGCGAAGAAGCGGATTGGACAGACAAATTGGGTATGATCAATTTAAAGTGCCGATTTATCCGAACTAAAAATTTCATGATGTGTTGTCCTCTGTCTTCGGCTCGGCCCTTTAATTTTCGTCCCAGGCATTTGGCCATCTCAAGAAGCACAAGAAGCCAATAAAATGGCTTTTTTGTCGTCATTTTTACCCCCATTATCCTCAAAGCATAATTAGATTATTTCCTGTCCCCTGAATTCGTGTCCAGACATTTGCGCCTCGGACATTTGCGCCTATGTCAAAAAATCGGGTTCAAACTTATCTTATTTTTTTTCAATCATAGAGGTCTTTAAACTGCATTAATTTAAGAAAACTTGTTCTTTTGGTTTATTAGGAACAGTAATGACGTGTTGTTTGAAAAAGTTGTTATTTTTTCATTAATTTGCTGACGATCAAATTATCGAATACTCACTTTCAACTGCTTATTTAAAACTGTTTAGTCCATCTAGGATTTAAAAAATGTAAGTTTAAACCGATTTTGGACATAGGCGCAAATGTCTGGGGCGCAAATGTGGGGTAACCACTTAGTTGGATCATGAATCCAAGTCATAATTCGGTAACTTTACTAATCCATATTTGGCCATTTCTACCTCTCTGTCCCTTGCCACAGCATTTTCATTAATGGTTAAATTATGCTTAACAACCATTTCATAAATTGGTTAAAATATTTTATCCTTTGTTTTAAGGCAACAAAATGATTCAGGCCGGTGAACAACATGGAACAACTGATCTGATCCGGGAGATCAATTCGCGGATTAACACAACTGAACCAATCATTTTTGAATATATCCGAAACGAAAAAAGTGTCAAATGCGCGGATCAGCCTGACAATTGCCAAGAGATGGTCAAAGTGGCAAAAGCACAGCTGAGTGTCCGACTGTTGATCTCCATGGCCAAACAAATTGTCCAAGAAAAAATTTTGCACCAAATTTACAACAATCCGTTACAAAAAGCCCGGCTTTGCAAATGGTGGTACCGATTCAGGTAGGGCCTTTTAAAGGCATTTGAAAAAAGAATTAATTATGGATTAGTGTCCAATGTTTCAAAATCATAAATAATTAAAATTACGCTAGTGCTTGCTATTAAACTTTTGGTTTTAATAATTCAGTGTTCGGGAGGTCGGAGTAGGACAAAACGTCGTCAGCCGAAACGTCGTCGGACGAATTTTTGGACCATAACTTTTTTCTTTCTCAACCAAATTAAACATTCTTGCTATTATTCGAAAGCATTTGAAAAACGCTATTAAATTGCAAATTTTCAAAAATTTTTATTCATGCACAAAAAAAAATCAGGGCAAAAAAAGTTCGAAATACTAGGTTTTTGAGTCCCTTCTGGACATAACTTTTTTGAAACTTAACGAAAATTTTTGAAATTTTGCAAATTAATAATAAACACCCAGAGCTATCGAACAACACCAACAATGCTTAATTTGATTGACAATGAACAAAGTTATGGTTTAAAAAGTCTTCCGACGACGTTTCGGCCGACGACGTTTTGGCGTGCACCGTCGGGAGGTTCCCTTGTGAGGTCATCTGCCTGGCGGTCTCGTTCAGTTGGGCACCGACCGACACGTTTGGGCCCTAGCCATGTTTTTGGACTTGAACTTTTTTATTTGTCAACAAAATCTAACATTGTTGGTATCATCCAATAGCCCCTAACTGTCCTCTATTAGCCTAGAAAATTCTGAGAAATTTCGTTAAGGGTAAAAAAAAGTTATGGCCAGAAAACTTCAAAAAACTGGTTTTCGAAACATTTTGCGCTTTAACTTTTTTAAACTTTAAAGAATTTTCTCAGAATTTTCTAGGCTAATAGAGGACATTTGGAGCTATTGAATGAAACCATAATATTGGATTTGGTTCAGAAAGAAAAAAAGTTCTTGTCCAGGCCCAAACTTGCGGGGCCCAATTGAGGTAAACCGCTCGCTACCTTGCCATAATCCCAATAGCCTAGCCCTTCCATTTTTGGGTATTTTTTTTTTCTTCGCTTTAAATCGTTTTCAACCATCCGCCGATGGCTTAATCCTTACAATCAGATACACAGTTTCGGACTCGGCTGTTCACTTTGTTGAGGATGGCATTGCAAGTGAAATTCATTTGGGCATTTTGCAATATTATGAGAAAATTGTAAATGAATTTGAACAATTAATTGTCCAGTTTGATTCTTATTATGTGTATTTACATAATTTAATGGCAAATTGGGATGCAAATTTGGCATTTTTGAACAACATAAAAGTGCGTACAAACAATGCAGAACAGGCCAACTTTGTTCCGTCAAACGAATTTCCACCAGGCAAATTAATTAATTAATTAATTAATTAATTAATTATATGTTTTCACAATATCTTGAATTTATAACATTCGAATTATGTAAAATGGCGTCACAATTATACAGTAAGTTTTAGAAGATGAGATACATTAATATGATCATTTGAAATTTGAAGCAATAATTGTTAGGTAAAGAAATCTTACTGTATATTTTATACATAATACTTTTGGTTTGGTTTTAGTGATTTAGTCTTTTAGAAATTCAAACCAACTATAAATATTTTAGGATCTTGTCCAGATAAGTTAACTCTTTATGCTACAGTGTATTTTGTTTGTAGATGCATATTTGTGAAAAGTCTACTGACGCATTTTCCGGACGATAACTTTACAATAATTACTTCAATTTTCAGTGTCATCTCTGTGTATGACGAATAGTTTCAAATAATTTTCATTTCTAATAATCCCCATAAAGCTTAATTAAGTCTAACAATTCGATAGGTATTATTTGGTTTCACTGAGAAAAAAAAGTGAATTAAAATTTTTTTTTTTTGCAGGAAAATTAAGTGTTTTAATGCGTAAGCCAGCAGAAAAAGCAATTATTGTTGAAGTGTTTACAGAAAAAGTATTTTTTGTTTATTATTTTCAACAATTACTTTTTCAATTTTTAGTTCATTGCGCCTTATAAACTTGGTTCATGCTTTCAAGCGTGTGGCATTAATCATCGAGGCGTAAAAGTTTATGGAATCGGTGATAACTGGGCGCGGGTTTTTAAAAATCCCAAATTAGTTAACTAAATAGTGATGCTAAAATGGAAAAATTATGAAAATAGTGACCAAAATTTATATTTTTTTTTTTGTAGTAAAAATAATATTTAATTTATTGCACTGAAAAGTCAATTCTAAAGCGATTTTTTTTTCTTTTTTTACGTCACTTTTTAAAAGAGAACTAGTGAATTTTTGCTATAGAAACACAACAAAAATTCACAAATTTTTTGAGTTTTGTGGACTAAATTTTGAATTTGATGAAAACGCCAATAGTGACGAAACTATATTTTAGTTACGAAAGGTCGGTCTTAAATGGTTATTTCTATTCCTAGTGACGTAAAAATGAATAATCGGGGCTAAAAATAACTTTTTCGTACAAGTCTCATCAAAATAATGCTGGAGAAAAAAAATTTAAATGCCGAAATCTGCGCCCTAATGATAAACAAATTTAATAAAATTAAACATAAATTGTCAAATAAACTTTTTAATTAATTCAAATTCAAATTTATTGTCTAGAATTCCATTTTGTTGACTCGTATGGCATAATCATTGGGGACAAAATTCGACAGCGTTATGACCCGGCGAAGGGAATGTAAAATTATTAAAAATAAAATAAAGAATTTAAATTTTTAAATTAAAATTAAAAAATTAGTTAATTTAGCAAATTCCATCGTATTGGATACACAAACAAAAGTCAATGGGAAGTGCAAAAAATTTTTGACCATTTCAACGACTTTTACATGGAAAATGAACAGTTAAAGGAGGGCACTTTCAGCAGCAGAAAATACGATATACTTAAAAACAATTGCATTAATTTTTCAAAGGAATTTGTTGAAGCGTTGTTGGAGGGCGACAACCAATTAAAAGTGGGAAAATAAAAGGAAATTTTTTTTTTAATTAAATTTATTAGTTTATGAAATAAAACTGCTAAAATGTTATTAAAAGTGGGCAAGTAAATTAAATACTTTATTCAAGCTGGCTGGGCTTTTTAACACAGGAAGTCTGGGCTTGATAAGTTCCATAAAAGAAAGAGCGGATATGCCTCGGTAGCTCAATGGTAGAACTGTCCACGTATTTGGGTGGACGAGTGAGTTCGCTTCCCACCCGATGCCTCGAACATTTTGTTTATTTCTTATTTTATTACCTTTCCTGGTTAGTTTTAAACTAAAAACTTGGCATTTTCAAGAGCAAACATTGGCCCCCGCGCGTGCTACGACAACCGCCCATCAACGACAAAGCGTGCGGTTTTTCGAGCTGTTTTATCCCACCAAATATACCAGAAGATCAGCAGGACAATTAAGAGAAGATGGATTAAAAAATATAACAATAATAATTTAGCTTGGGTATAATTAGATACAAAATTGTCATTTATTGCATCATTAAATAATTAAATTTATTAAGTCAATAAATTTTGTTAATAGCAAAATATTTTTATTAAAATTATTGTTTTATGTTAATAAATTGTTTTAAAAATTTTGTTAATAAAAAGGCTTGTGGTCCCGATTTAAATGATAGTTTAAGTGTAATTTCTTCCTAATATATTTATGATCATTCCTAATCAATACAATAATATTTTAAAGAAACAAACATTGGTATCCATCTCAAATATTCAAATCAATTAATGAGCATAACATTTGCTTTTGTTGTGAACTGCGCAGTGATCAGTAAAATGCTTTTCATCGTCAATTACACATTGATCAGCATGGGTAGTTGGTCTAGTGGTATGATTCTCGCTTAGGGTGCGAGAGGTCCTGGGTTCAATTCCCAGACTACCCCTTACTTTTTAATGTTAAAAACCATGTATTCATCGAACAATTTTTATTTTTCTATTTAAATGCGGAATATGTATATAAACAGAAAAGAAACTGCCAAATTGGCAAACGAATTTTTCATATTTTTTGATTTCTCATTCGTTTAAAATCTTTTTTCACTATTTTTCATATATCATGACACAACCGCAACCAAATGAGAATGTGTAGTGACTAATTGCATTGGACGTCCATTCTGCTGGAGTGACGTCACTTGATCTTGATTCGGAATTTGTTTGAAGACAAATGGGAACTGCTTTTGGAATGCTTGTCGATAATCCGTACTAAATTAAAATTAAATTAAAAATATATTTTAAATTAAATTCGCCTCGTTAAATATAAAATTGGTCCGTTCGATGCCGCGCCAATGCTCAAAGGGATTGCGGCGATTATATGACCAAACCAAGCAGTGATCGGAGACGAAATTGATGGTTTGATCAGATTGGTATATAATGAGCCGATGAAATAACCCCCAACATTCACAGCGATAATACAAAAAAGTGATCGGAAAGTGCGACGATTGATCTGATCAGCGGATGGTAAACCTTAAGATTAATTAGATTTATTGAATATTTTAATATTTAGATTACCTGAAGATTTCATTTTTATAAAAATTCCAAGAAATAAATAAATAACAATTGTCATCATTGTTAAGCTAAACCATATTGTTTTTTGATGAATCTGGCCCTGAATTTAAATAATTTTTGTAAAACAAGTAATAAATTAAGAAGAACTTTGATAAAATCTGTCATACAGCCAGTGATCATCTGATCGCCATACAAATTCATAAATTGGTATAATGTAACGAGAAAATCAATACCGAATGCAAAGCAAATTACTGTTACCGTAGTCAAATAGAATCGAATTTTAAATTGGTTATGCCTAAAAATTAATTTTTTATAATCAATTTCGTTTTTTACATTTCATCAAAAACAATTCCGATCAGTCGGTCAATGCCAGTGAAAAACATCATCGGATAAACGCCAGCTAAATTTGTTAATTTAAGGCTAAATTTTATTACAAAATTTTCTTAAATATTTGTGATATTTTACCGAGTCCAACCCATGAAAAAAAAGTAATCTTTACGGCCAAACGATACTCAATGAAATTCTGTCTAGAAAATGCAGTGTAGACAAAAAGAAAATAGCCAGATTGATGAATCAATTCGAAAAAGGAGTAAAGTGCCAAAAGGTAATTAACGGTGCCACGGAATGACCTAATTAAGGTAGAATTAAAAGATTATAATACCCAAATTAATGATCATTTGTACATACTTTGTCCTAATGGTTACATAAATTACAGAAGAATTGGAAATGATTCCAAATAAAGCGAGTAATCCCAAAATTGAAGCGAATCCAATGAGCGACCAGCTTGGATTTGCATCTTTGAATGCCAAATAAAACTAAAAATAAAAATAAATTAATCGACAAAATGATATTCTTCACTTACTGTGTCATTGCTCAAATCAGTCATTTGCGAATCAAACTTAGTAAATCTGTTAATTCAAATCTTTTTTCAAAAATATTAAAATTTTTTCAGTAGCACAAGCTCACAGGTGCCGACTATTTTATTGTGAATTTTATAAAAAAAAAGCACTAAAGAAGCCAGGTCGATGAAAAGTGTAAAAGGTAATTAACGGTCCCACGAAATGACTTTACTTGGCAATAAATATGAAAAATACAAATTTAATTTGAAAGAAAAATAACACTCTCTCAGGCATGAAAAAATAATTGTGAACTTTTAAAATAAATCGACCATCTTTTTTTTTTAACTTACAGCCAAATAAAATTCTTATACTATTCGAAAGCGCTTGAAAATTTTATTAAAAAACATAATTTAAAATTTTCATTGATTAACAAAAAAAAAGACAAAGTAAAATTAAAGTTCAATTGCCTAACACAAATTGCTTTTCTGCCTTAATTGCGTTTTATAGACATTTTCTGTATATTTTTTTTTGAAATGAGTTTGTTTGTACTTTGGAAAATGAATTTAAGAGATGCGGAACAATGGCCATAATGGCTTAAATGGCGTGCAGCGGTGCCATGATTATGAAAATGTTCCAGCGAATTCATAAAATTGAAAATATAATTCAAATATTGAAACTAATTAATTTTTTTTTTGGAAATTCCTTGCCTCGTTAAATATAAAATTGGTCCGTTCGATGCCGCGCAATGCTCAACGGGATTGAGGCGATTATATGACCAAACCAAGCAGTGATCGGAGACGAAATTGAGGGTTTGATCAGATTGGTATAAAATGAGCCGATGAAATAACCCCCAACATTCACAGCGATAATACAAAAAAGTGATCGGAAAGTGCGACGATTGATCTGATCAGTAATGGCAAACCTAATACCTTAATTGTAATTTATTATATATTAAAAAAGCACCGGAAGATTTAAATTTTATAAAAAGACCAACAAAAAATAAATAACAATTGTCATTAATGTGAGGTAATACCACATTATTCTTTGAGGGAAGTGCCCTAATAGATTAGAAATAACTTTGATAAAATCTGTAATACAGCCAGTGATCATCTGATCGCCATACAAATTCATATATTGGTATAATGTAATGAGTAAATCAAAACCGAACAAAATGCAAATTACTGTTACCGTAGTCAAATAGAGTCGAGTTTTGAATTTGTTGTACCTAAAAATCAAAATTTTGAAATTAATTTTTATTTTTACATTTCATCAAATGCTATTCCAATCAGTCGGTCAATGGCAGCGAAAAACATAGTTGAGGAAATTGCGGCTAAATTCGATATTAAAGCAAATTTTATTTATTTATTTTTAAATTTTATGATATTTTTACCAATTCCAAACCTGCAAATAAAAGTGATCTTTACGGCCAAACGATATTCAATGAAATTTTGTCCAGAAAATGCGGTGTAAACAAAAAGAAAATGGCCAGATTGATGAATCAATTCGAAAAGTGAGTAAATTGCCAAAAGGTAATTAATGGTGCCACGGAAAGACCTAATTAAGGTAAATTAACAGATTATAACGCACTAATTAATGATTATCTGTACTCACTTTGTAATAAAACTAAAAGAAAACAAATTAATCGGTAAATTATTATTTTGATATCCTTCGTTTACTGTATCATTGTTCAAATCAGCCATGATTCCGATCACATCTGTAAATTCTTGTTCTCTCAGAAAAATTATTATTTTTTTTATAAAAAAGCAATAAAAATGATTGTAAAAAATTAATTTAAAAATCTTTTTTAAATCTCTTTTAGTGGTTAAATAACTCATTCATGAGACAGAAATAAAATTAAGTGATAAATGGAAAGTAAAAATTGCCATAATCTCTACTAAAATTTTTAGATTTAAATTGCCTAATTGAAATTGCTTTTCTGCCTTAATTGCGTTTTAGAGTGGTTTTCTATGTTTTTTTTGAAATGAATTTGTTTGTACTTTTATATGACTCTTTAATACACAACAAGATAATTTATTTGACTTATTCATTCCCGAGATTGATTCACTTGATCAGAATTGACTCAAAAAAAGGGTGGAAAAAAGTCTTGACTCAAACAACAAAAACCACCTTGTAGTTCATTTAGAAATCTGAAATAGTTCATGCTTGATGGTTTGAAATCGGGAAAGTTTTAGAAAAAAAATTCCTAGGGGGCTGCGAAAAATTTTTCTGGAAATTTTGGTTAGGCTCATTGGAAAGACACAAAATTCTCGACCGATTTGCCTTTTGAATGAGCACTCTAATAATAATAATAATCAAATTAATTTAATTTTATCTTTAAAAAAAGAATAAACAAAAAATTTCATTTTTTGAGTTTCTTGTTTAGGTCACCCTTTTGACATCATTGAGGAAAAAACATTTTTAGGGTCCTTCAAACATATTATTATTCTGTCAACTTTGACATTAGACTTAGAAATTCATTTAAAATTCTACGAATTTTTAAGATCTTAGAATTCGCTGGCCACAAAATTGTTTTTACCACTTAAAACCTATTTAAAAATTGCGTAATGCCAATGAAGCTCAAAAATGGGATTGGCATTGGCATGACGTCATCATCATCAGATGAAATTTGCTTGTAAAAATGAAGCTATATTTTTTTTTAATCGGGATAATTATTTCTTTTTTTTTTGAATTAAGAAAATGGCAAGGCAAATTTTACGTTTTTTATTTCCATTGGTTTTGTTGCTTTTCATTGTGATACAACCAAATCAGACCACAAAATCAAAAAACACAACAAAAGCGAAAGTTTGGAATGGGAAATCTACGGAAGAAAGGCAAGAACCGAAAGAAAAACGTGAAGAAAATGGTAATTAATGAGGGCTAATTAAGTGAGTGAATTTAAATTTATAAAATTTTGAAGAAGATCCATCAGACTCAGATGAACTCAGCGAATTCTT
>SIJG01000070.1:13403-246187 GCA_023374025.1 Heterodera schachtii | reverse complement strand
TCTGTCATACAGCCAGTGATCATCTGATCGCCATACAAATTCATAAATTGGTAGAATGTGACAAGTAAATCAAACCCGAACGCAATGCAAATTACTGTTACCGTAGTCAAATAGAGTCTAATTTTGAATTTGTTGTACCTAAAAATCATTTTTTTATAAATTAAATTCATTTTATACATTTCATCAAAAGCTATCCCGATCAGTCGGTCAATGCCAGTGAATACCATCGTTGGGGAAACTCCAGCTAAATTACATAATTTACAACAAATTTTATTACAAAATTATAATAAATATATATTATAATTTACCGAATCCAAACCATGGAATAAATGTGATCTTTACGGCCAAACGATACTCAATGAAATTCTGTCCAGAAAATGCAGTGTACACAAAAAGAAAATAGCCTGATTGATGAATCAATTCAAAAAAGGAGCAAAGTGCCAAAAGGTAATTAA
Organism: Heterodera schachtii; assembly: GCA_023374025.1. Lineage (NCBI taxonomy): Eukaryota > Metazoa > Nematoda > Chromadorea > Rhabditida > Heteroderidae > Heterodera > Heterodera schachtii. The sequence continues at coordinate 245,732 of SIJG01000070.1, read as the reverse complement.
CGGTGCCACGGAATGACCTAATTAAGGTTATTTAACAAATTTAGTCTACAATTCACAAATTCATCAAATTTTACACACTTTGTCCTAATCGTTATGTAAATTACAGAAGAATTGAAAATGATTCCGAATAAAGCGAGTAATCCCAATATTGAAGCGCATCCAATGAGCGACCAGCTTGGATTTGCATCTTTGAACGTCAAATAAAACTAAAAACAACAATAAATTAATCGACTAAATTTAATTTGATATTTTTTCACTTACTGTATCATTGTTCAAATCAGTCATTTGCGAATCAAACTTAGTAAATATGTTAATTCAATTTTCAAAAATAAAAGAAGCCAGGTTAATGAAAGGTGCCAAAAGGTCGTGAAGGGTCCTATGACTTTACTTGGCAATAATTATAAAAAATACAAATTTAATTTGAAAGAAAAATAACCCTCTCTCAGGCATGAAAAAATAATTGTGAGCTTTTAAAATAAATCGACCATTTTTTTTTTACTTCCTTACTTACAGCCCAATAAACATTCCTATACTATTTGAAAGCCCTTGAAACTTTATTAAAAAACCATAATTTAAAATTTTCGTTCATTAACAAAAAAAAAAACAAAGTAAAATTTAACTTTCAATTGCCTAACACAAATTGCTTTTCTGCCTTAATTGCATTTTATAGACATTTTCTCTATTTTTTTGAAATGAGTTTGTTTGTGCTTTGGAAAATGAATTTAAGAGATGCGGAACAATGTCATGATGGCTTAAATGGCGTGCAGCGGTGCCATGATTATGAAAATGTTCCAGCGAATTCATAAAATTGAAAATATAATTCAAATATTGACACTAATTAGTTTTTTTGGAAATTCCATGCCAAATAAAAATTTGCTTTTATTATTTGAAACCAATTTTGTATTTTCATTAACAGAAACAATACTATTAATTATATATCTTGTTAAGAAAAAGAAAATATTGATAAGATAAAAAGTATTGCCATAGAATTTAATGACGCGACAAAATTTGAGCAGGAAACTCGTGCATTTGATTTCGTGACGCACGAAAAGTAATTATCATTTAATGAACTAAGAATTATTGCTACAATGATTGGTTGAACAATTTAAAATTTGCGCTCGACAAACTCCCGCATTATAACTGTGAGAAATAAGTCACGAAAAGTATCGGTTTAAAATGAAATGCTTGCTAAATTTGAGATCTATGTAAAGGCCTTTCAAATTCTTTATAAGTTGCGACCGGACTTTTAGGCACGAAAATTATTCACATAGGCATTTAAAATAGGCACGGCACGAAAATTGTCAAAAATGGATAAAAAAACACACAAAAACGAGAAAAGGCATAAAAAATTTTTTTAATAAGGCCGTAAAAATTAACACTTTCTGACAAAAAATTTTTTTTATCAAATTAACAAAAAAATTTTCAACGTTCATTTCACACTGACAAATCAAATACAATTTAAGGTTTTTAGTGAAACTTGTTTTTCTTTGACAAACATTTTTGGCTTTCGTCGACATGAAAAAAAAGGCAAAAAAAAAAAACATATAAAAATTCTGACTTTTTTTTTGCAGCATTCATGTTGTATTTAATCGCTTCAGAAATAAATTAACAACAACACTTTCTAAACATCTAATTGGGCGTAACATAATTAGGGCTTCCATTTTTAGGCAAATGCCTAATATTTCTGCGCACTTAATACGCATAGATAAGCACGAAAAAAGCATTTTCCGCTTGGTTTGGGGTGTCTACGATGACTTTTATAATGCCTATTTTTGCCTATTTTGGACTTTTTGTGCTTAATTTGATCTCTATTTAATGGGTTTATCTCTTGTTTTTAGGGAGTTATGTGTATAGATACATTATTTGCCACATGTAAGGAAAACATTTTTTTAAATAATTTTTAATAAAATTATACTATTTATTAGCTAATATAAAAGAAAAATTTTGAGGGTGGGGGTCGGTTTAGTCTGGCTCTGAGCCTAATTTAAACCATCATAACTTTTTTTTCTCAGATGGCCAATTTTATAAATTATGTCATCATTCGAAAGCACTACATGTTTAGAAGCTGTTTATAAGCTAAAGCGATTGAGGAACTTATAAAAAAGTTGCAACATGAATACTGCATCAAAGTTAGAATTTTTGCATATTTTCGAGTGATACCAAGTTTGTTAGATTTGGTCAACAAAGAAAAAAGTTATGATGCTTTAAACTCGTCTCAGACTAAATCGGCCAGACTAAACTGTCCCAGTCCGAAATTTTGAAGGATTATATGGTCCTAATTAGGATGAATAATAGCGCAAAAATTAGGGTTACGGTTAAAAATTTGTTTCTAATTTAGTACCGAAATGAACGAAAAACAGAATCATAAAAACAAAAAAGTTGTTGAACAGCCAAATTTATTGATTTTAGTGGCCAAAATCATAATTAGACGAATAATAGTGCTAAAATGAGGGTTTCCGGGCTAAAAATTTGGTTTCTTCCTAACATTTCCTCACTTCCTTTCACATATTCCATTTTCTCGGCATCCGTGTAAATTTTGATTTTTCCTTGTAAGAAAAGCATAATTTAAAATTAGTTACTTTATTATAATTAAAAAAAATTAAGTAATTAAAATTTACTCCTTTTAAAGTCAAATTTTGTCTTCCAATAATAAATTGTTCTCTGCGCAACACCAATTTTTTCCGCTATTTTTTTCAAGATTTTCTTTAAAAATTCTTAACAAAAATGCAACAAAAATGAAACTTACACCCCTAAGAATCGACCCGAAAATTTTTCAAAAAATACACCCTCTAAGAATTGAAAAAATTTTCAGAAAAATTGATCCGCAAAATTCATTATTTTTTCTTAATAAAAATTTTTGGATTAAAAAATGTCCTTATTCGAAAAAAACTTTAAAACAATTGAAATATAAGCAAAATTAAGTTTTTTGATTAAGTTTTTACGTGATTTGCTACCTAAAAAGCGTTAATAAAAAAAATTTTTTGCCTATTTTTGTGCCTATTTGGGGATTTTTGTGCCTATTTAATGCCTATTTTGCGATTTTTTTATGCCTTTTTAGGTGCCTATTTCGCGATTTTTTGTGCCTAAAAATGGAAGCCCTAAACATAATGAAGGAAAAGGAGTAACACAATAAAACAAAGGGTCAAAATGGTCATCGGCCAATTGGGTACCAAGCCTAACACTCAACTCCAGGTTTTTATGTTTTAAACATATTTTGGGTTTTGGTAGGTAGTTTTTGGCACAGCACATATTTTGGCGCTTTTTGAAAAAGAAATTGTTTTTTTTTTTTCAAAAATTTTTTTGGCACTCCAATCTTAGAGAGCGAGAAAAAGATTTACTCCAAAAAACATTGAAATGATTTTGAATAGCATTATTGTTCGCGAAATGGATAAAAATGAGTATTTGAAATTCAGGTATTTTTGAGCAATTTTTTCACTTTTTGTGACATTTTTGCCTTATTGGGGATTCTTAGTGCATTTTTTCGGGATTTTGTTACATATGTATTTTATGCATTTTTGGCCTTTTTAGGACATGCTAATCACACTCTTGCTTATCACCATCGTAAATCATTCATTATTCATCTGCGCGTCCGGATGGTTTGGTGGTATGATTCTCGTTTTATATTTAATGCAGTATATAGTAAATAAAAAAGAAAATGCCCAATTGGCAAAGCAATTCAAAAAAAGCCGCAAAGTGTCAACAGGTGAACTAAAGTTTCCTAACAAAGGTTTTTGTCGGACTTTCACAATATTAATTAAAAGATTACTATGATTAATTTTTTTTTTTTCATTTTTTATATATCAGGACACAACGGCAACCAAATGAGAATTTGTAGTGACTAATTGCATGGGATGTCCATTCTGCTGTAGTGGTATAACTTGATTTTGATTTGAAATTTGTCTGAAGACAAATGGGAACTGCGTTTGGAATGCCTGCCGATAGTCCGTACTAAATTTTTAAATTTAATAAAAATTTAATTAAAATTTAATTCGCCTCGTTAAGTATAAAATGGGTCCGTTCGATGCCGATCCAATGTTCAGAGGAATTGCGGTGATTACTTGACAAAACCAATCAGTGATCGGAGACGAAATTGAGGGTTTGATCAGATTGATATAAAATGAGCTGATGAAATAACCGCCAACATTCACAGCGATGATACAAAAAAGTGATCGGAAAGTGCGACGATTGATCTGATCAGCGGATGGCAAACCTGTAAATTAATTAGCATTAACTGAATATTGAATATTTAAATTACCGGATGATTTAATTTTTATTAAAAGTCCAACAGATAAATAAATAACAATTGTCATTAATAGTAGGCAAAACCATATCAGATTTTGATAAATAGGTGCCTGAATTTAAATAATTTTTGTAAAGCTAGCAATAGATTATGAAGAACTTTGATAAAATCTGTCATACAGCCAGTGATCATCTGATCACCATACAAATTCATTAATTGGTATAATGTAATGAGTAAATCAAAACCGAACACAATGCAAATTACAGTTACCGTAGTCAAATAGAGTCGGATTTTGAATTTGTTGTACCTAAAATCATTTTTTTATAAATTAAATTCATTTTTTACATTTCATCAAAAACTATTCCGATCAGTCGATCAATTCCTGTGAAAAACATCGTTGGGAAAACTCCTGCTAAATTTGATAATTTATAGCAAATTCTATTAAAAAAATTTTGAAATTTATTTATATTTTTACCGATTCCGAACCATGAAATAAAGATAATCTTTACGGCCAAACGATACTCAATGAAATTTTGGCCAGAAAATGCGGTGTAAACAAATAGAAAATGGCTAGGTTGGTGAATCAATTCGAAAAAGGAGCAAAGTGCCAAAAGGTAATTAACTGTGCCACGGAATGACCTAGTTAAGGTAATAATGCACTATTAATGATTATTTGTACTCACTTTGTCCTAATGGTCACGTAAATTACAGAAGAATTGAAAAGGATTCCAAATAAAGCAATTAATCCAAGTACTGAAGCGCATCCAATGAGCGACCAGCTTGGATTTGCATCTTTGAACGTCAAATAAAACTAAAAATAAAAATAAATTATTGAAAAAATTATTATTTGATATTCTTCACTTACAGTATCATTGTTCAAATCAGCCATTCCGAATCGCAATTAAATATGTAACTTTTAGTGGAATTAATGCTCGGACAGCACAAGACTATGACAGACGCAAATTATTGTTTTTATTGCAAAAATTTCATAAAAAAGCACTAAAACTTTAATATACTAAAATAAATTTAAAAAATCTGTTTAAATCTATTTTAATGATTTCACTGAATCGTTTACGGGACAAACATGAAAAAATAAGTGATTGGATCCGATTTTGGAAAAAGCATTTCCTTCACTTTTTATTTTTGGGCAATGTAATTCTTTGAGAAAGTACTGTTTTAAAGCGAAAATTCATATTTTTAAACACGACAATTTTTTCATATTTATCTATTCACGCTAAAAAAAATATAGAGGAAAAATTTAGGAAAACATTAAAAAAATGATAAAAACCCAACTTTTTGCTCGAATCTAGTGAAAAATTAAAGTATTAGCATTCACTAATTACACTTTGCCGATATGGAACTTTACGAATTAAGTTATAACGAAAGTGCCAATTTGCTTATTTACCCAGTTCGACAACGAACATGCCAATTTGAGTGGAAAAATTTTGCCAGAATTTCTCAATGATAATTAAATGGTATTGAATAGATGACAAAATTTATAATAATTTCTTTTGAAAACGGATAACCAAGCTTGTAAGCTGATAATTTTCTGGTTTTAGGCTGTTGAGAATGTGTCAGTCTGTTTTCTTGAAATGTAATTTTAATTAATGTTAACATGGCAATTTGCTGCACCTGCCAATTTTGACAATGAAATTTTGCTTTAAATTTGTGAATTAAAAATTTGTCAAAACGAATGAGCAATTTGTGATTTTGCGGCGTCAACGGTAATTTGACAATGTGGACAAACAGAGTAGTACAAAAGGGATAATCACATAAAAAAGTAATACATTTTTTTAAATATTTAATTTAATTTTGCTTATTTTTGTTGCATTTATAAAAATTCTTTGATTTTACCCAATAGAACAAGAAATCTTGCAAATTGTGCTCAAATTCGACACTACTCCTTCATTGTCAAAGTGCACTCTTAATAATTGAGTTGGCAAATATTAAAAATTATATTTAATTTTAAAATAAATATTCATTTATTTATTAAAATAATTTTTCGTACAGAAACGACACTCTCTTCCGAACATCTCACATTGATACTTTTGTAACTTCGTTTTATAACTTCGTCACAGCACCGGATGGGTCAGTTTAATTCGTTATTTTGAAAAGGATAGCCAAAGGCAAAGAACAGCACTGATATGAGCAGACTGACCCACCGAATACCTCTCGCAGCCCCCGAGGTGAAATTGCGTGGACATATAACTGACACAATGTGGAGGGTCTTCTGGGTAGGATGTGAGGAGAAAGGACGGTAAAACAAAAAGGGATATTGAATGAATGGATGAGATATGCAACAGAGGACAGTGGGCAAGAAATAGCATGATATCTTGGAAATTAGAGGAGCAGGATTGGCTTGGGATGGAATGGGATGAACAGACAGATAAGTTTATGAGGGGATTAGGTCTGAAGAAAGTAGGGCAATTTTCATTATACACAAATCTGTGATTTTGAATGCAGCGGATACAGCAGGTATCACCTAGAGTAGAGCGCTAACAGTACCGGTACCCGAACAGAAATTAGCCATTAAAATTTGGAAAAATGGAACGGAATATTTTCAAACATAGAGATCATTTCGCCATTATCATTTGGAATTCGAACTAAAGTAACAGTGGAGATCTGAGAATGTGGGTCGACTTTCAAAAAGTTTGGATCCTATTAATGTTTATTGGCAAATAAATTCCATCCGAAAGATATTCCAAAGACGGCATTTGCTGTTCTACTGCTAACAGCATTTTAGACTTTCCTAAACCAAAAGCGTAAAGGAATTGCAAAGATTTGTTGAATGCTAAATTGGCACCAAAAATTCATTAAGGATTTTGCAGAAATTTGAAGTCCACTAACCAGTCTCATGAAAAAACGGAAAATCAAAAAAAAAAAAATCGATAAGATTTTACTTAAAGTACAAATATAAATACAATAATCAACTTTGCTGTACTATATAATCAGGGTCAAAAATTATAGCTTGATCCCATGTTGGACCTCGTAGATTTTCTGTTATTTTTATATTGGCTGTGTTTTCTGGACAATAACCCACGGAAACACAGGCCCAACAAAAATTTAGGTTGCCAAAATGGCTAAAAACTAGGCCTAGATGTAGGAAAAATTCTGGCCTGGGCCCAGGTCCAGGTCCAACTCTAAATAATACTAATTAAAGGACGGGCTCCACAAAAAAATGCACAGGCAAACGACTTAAAAGAACCGAATCACTTAGGTAAAAATGAATTCTTTATTTTAATAAGTAAGTTGCTTGTCTAGTTGTTCCATAATTTTATATTTTTAATGTGACGAATACAGGTATTCTGATAAAGCAAATTTAAATAAAACAATTTAATCCATGAAAAGAAATTCTCAAAATCAATTAAAATTCTTTAGGGCTGGGAATTATATATCACATGAGACATATTGTTCGTCTCGTGTTTCGTATTTACATTAAAACTGTTTTCTATATTTGTTTTATTAAATCTGTCTAAAATATGTAAATTTATCATTTAATTAAATACCTGCTAAGAAAAAGAAAATAGTGGTAAGAAAAAAAACATTGCCAAGCATTTACTGACGGGACAAACTGCGCAGGACAACTCCCACGTGTCGTGACGCACAAAAAGTTGCTACAATTATTGGTTGAACAATTTAAAATTTGCGCTCGACAAGCTCCCGTATTTTATTTGTAAAAAATATGTCACGAAAAGAATCGGTTTGAAATGAAATGTCTTGTTAAATTTGAGGTTTAGGTAAAGTAAAGGTCGTTCAAATAAGTTCTTTACCCGTCTTTGGAAACAAAGAAATGGCCAACGCATGAACGATTTACAAATATTCTTTTCCTTTAGCAACAAATGGACGAGTTGTTCCATCATGGCACTGAGCACGTTCCTGACAACGCCTAAATTTCAATGATCCCATTTGGCGAACAGGGTCCTCACAAAGAACAGTCCTCTCGGTGCCTAAATCCGCGTTGAAATCCACTTTCGTTCCATTCATTTCAATTGGAAGAAGTTAAATTCGTCCAACTCGGATGTTATTTACCGCTTTTCCTTCTTGCCCCTATTCGTCTCTAATCATGCCTGGTGCCTGCCACACATCCTTTCCAATTGGCCATTCTTCATGAACTTTCGTCAAACCGTTGCTTGATAGCAACATTCCTCGAAAAATGATTTAGACTCCAGGTCGTCTACCACGCTGTCATACGCTCTTTTCAATTTCTTGAAGTGAAATCCCTTAGAAGTTTCTTTTTCGGATAATAAAAAGCGCCAAAATCATCTTCGTCGTCTTTCACCGAACAAAGACACTCAGACCTGTCAATTCAGACGGATTGAGGTCGGCTGAACAGCGCCTTTAGATTCTCCACAATCTCCATAAAGTTTTTTAACTTTTAACTTTATTTCGCGAATTAGGGGGTGCCCTGCTGCATATTTATCATGTAAATCACCATTTGTATTGCGCGGGTGGGTTGCTCTATTGGTATGATTCACGCTTATGATGCGAGAGGTCCTGGTTCAATTATCAGACCACCGCCTACTTTTTACTCTTCAAAAAGTTGTATTCATCGATTTAATTTTTCTAAATTTAATCCCAGTAAGTTTAAAAATTAAATAAAAATATATTTTAAAATTTTAATTCGCCTCTTTAAGTATAAAATTGGTCCGTTCGATGCCGCGCCAATGTTCAATGGGATTACAGCGATTACTTGACAAAACCAAGCAGTGATCGGAGATGAGATTGAGGGTTTGATAATATTGAAATAAAATAAGCTGATGAAATAACCCCCAACATTCACATCGATGATACAAAAAGTGATCGGAAAGTGCTTCGATTGATCTGATCAGCGGATGGCAAACCTAAACACTAATGAGCATTTTATGAATATTTTAAAATTTATTACCTGACGATTTAATTTTTATGAAAGTCAAACAAATAAATAAATAACACTTGTGATTATTATAAGGAAAACCATATAATATTTTGATGAATAGGTGCCTGAATTTAATAATTTTTACACCAAACGCAATGAAAATTACTGTTATCGTAGTCAAATAGACTCGAATTTTAAGTTTGTTGTACCTAAAAGCAAATTTATAAATAAAAATTTCATTTTTTATCGGTCAATGCCAGTGAAAAACCTAATCGGGTAAACGGCAGCTAATTTCGGTGATTTAAAGCAATTTTTATTAAATTTTTATATATTTTTACCGATTCTAAACCAAGAAACAAATGTCATCTAAACGGCTAAACGATACTCAATGAATTTTGTCCAGAAAATGCGGTGTAAACAAACAGAAAATAGCCAGGTTGATGAATCAATTCGAAAAAGGAGCAAAGTGCCAAAGGGTAATTAACGGTGCCACTGACTGACCTAATTAAGGGAAATTTAACAGATTTTAATACACTAATTATGATAAACTACCAACTTTGCCCTATTGGTTACAATAGATGAATTGGAAATGATTCCAAATAAACCGATTAACTCAAGTATTGAAGCGAATCCAATGAGCGACCAGTTTGGACTTGCATCTTTGAATGCCAATAAAACTAAAAATAACAACAAATTAATTAACAAATTATTATTTTAATATTCTCGACTTACTGTATCATTGCTTAAATCATCCATTTTCGATCACATATAAATAACTCGTTCTTGAGACAGACATTTGTGTATTGTTTTAAATTCAAATAAAATTTGCATTCATGCTTTAATTTCAAAAAGGCACGAAAAAGGGTGAAAAAGGCGTAAAAATGCACAAAAAGGCACGAAAAAGGTGAAAAAAAAAGTAAACTTAATCCTTTGGGAAATTTTTTTTAATAAAATTTCTAAACGGTCTTATAACTTGAGAAACTTCTTTCGAATTCACATAAATTAAGTTAATTGCGAGTAAAATCCAGGAAAAAAACATGTGTTTAAATGAAGTTTCCATCCGGAATGAAATAATGATAGTGAGAAGTACAAAACGCGTTTAACAACAAATAATACTAGTGGTCTCTAGCGGACATTTTGCGCATCACTTTGGTCCTGAATTCAAAAATTGGTTTTATTTAAATAATTTTTTCAAAAAGTTTATAAAAGGATGAAATAAAATTTCCTTATAGAACATAAATTGCGCATTTTCTAGTGTTTTAATTTGTGAAAATTCCCTTTAAAAATGGGTTCGTTTGAAACTTTAATTCAAATGAGAATAATATTTTTAAAATATAATTATTAAAAACAATTAGATACCTTTTGCTTAAAAAATAAATATTGCCAAATAACAGTTTTAATTTGAAAGTAATTTGAAAAAATTAAGGAATTGACTCAGTCAAGAAAAGTCGGCATCTGTTGGAGTCGACATGTTTCTCCAATTTGAGGATGAATTTCGATTTTTGAATTGAAAACTTAAAACGCTTTTAAAATTCAATTAATCTCTATAAATGAAGTGATCAATTTTAGAAATCTCTTTGCTAACGCCATTTTTTGGCATTTTTTTTACTTGTTCAATTCTTTTATATTTTTTAGAAACTAAATTTTTTGGTTTTATTTTATGGCACAATAATAATTTCCATGCTAATATAACAAGCCATCATTTTTTTAATAGCCAATATGTATATGTGTGTTTGCGTCACCCATTCTTTATAAATCGATATTGTTGTCTATTAATTTTTATTAGCCTTGTATATACAAAGATATTTGAGCAATATTGATATTTGTTTAATTATATTTTGGCATTATGTCCCCTTTATTTATGTCGTGTTCCATCCCTTCTTTGACCCCTTCATTTGTTGCATAAATAGCCTCCCCTTCCTCCCTCAGTTCGTACTTCTCCATTCATTCATTTAATTTGTTCCTTTTGTTTCCCAATCAATATCTTTGACTCTGTTCGCCCTTTGTCCCTTTTCCAATTTGAATAAATATTCTTTTATTCCTCTTCGGACTTTTGGGCGTAACAATTGGCGACGCCTCGACGACATTTCGAACTTTGTGCAGCCAAAACAATTTTAATTTGTGGCTTGCGGATTCTTTTGAAATCAGAGCATTTTGCGCTGCTGTTTATAGTATCTAGGCGATACTTATTCAGCTCATCCACGCGCACCCACTTGATTAGTAGCTTGGCGCTATTAACAATAAGTGGTGAACGACACTTCTGATAAAACGAGTACTCTCGAGCAGAGGGGAAAGTCCACGAGCTGTGGTTAATATGGGAGACGCAATTCAACAGCTCACAGCGGCACTTCAGCAATTGTTGGCGAATCAGCCACAAAATGCCGCGCCCGCTTTAAATGCGCATACTCTGCCTTCTCTTCCGACAATCGACTGCTTCGAGCCATCCGACGATAGAAGCATTTCGGATTGGTTGGAGCGCTTCAATTTCGCTCTCGACTGTGCTGCACCGCAACTCGCAGATCAGTCGAAAGTCAAACTTCTCATGACGAAACTGAGCGAAGCGGCTTTCAGCCAATACAGCAAATCGTGCCTGCCGAAAAAAGTCACCGATTTCGACTTCAGCCAAACGGAAGAGCGCCTCAAAATTGCTTTTAGCCGGCCACAATCCATTTGGATTGACCGCTACGAATAATGCCGTTAATTATTTTTGGCTTCTCCATTATTTGTGTTCATTTTTGCCAAATTTTGTCAAATCCTTATGACAACCCTTTATCATTCAACCAAATCGGCGAGTTTATTGAAACTGTTAAAGAGCCATTTTTTAAAGAAATTATCACTTTTGGACGTCCAAGAAATGACGGCACCGAAGAGGGCGAAGAAGAGCATTGGGCAGACAAATTGGGTAGGACCAATTACAGTGCTGAGTTTTTGGAATGTATCCCCACGCCACGGCACTCAGGCATTATCCTGAATTAAAACTGTAGCATTCCTTGTGCCCTTTTCGTGGTTTTGGATTTTATTCTGGGCACAACAATTTTGGCATTTTCTATAAACTTGGCATTGTCAAAAAATGAGAGGAGACAGGATAAAATCACAATTGTAAGGATTGAGCTAGCGTATGCACCGAGGGTTCGATTCCCTCACAAGCTCTACCAATATGCCGAACATTTTTTCAATAATACGGCATAATAATGCCACTTCATTGGTTAAAGCATTTTTTCCGCTGGCTTTTTAGGCAACAAAATGATTCACACCGGTGTCCATCTCGGGACAATTGAAATATTTCGGTTAATCAATTCAAGAATTTATGAAGTACAACAAATGATCGTTGACTGTGTGAGTAATCAATGCGCTGATCAGCCTGACAATTGCCAAGAGATGGTCAAAGTGGCAAAAGCACAGCTGAGTGTCCGTCTGCTGATCACAATGGCCAAATGCTTTGTCGAAAATAGAATTTTGTACCAAATTTACAACAACCCGTTACAAAAAGCCCGCCTTTGCAAATGGTGGTACCGATTCAGGTAGGATAATTTAAAAAAATTAATTAATCAACATATGTTATCTTGCTAAATTAATTAATTAATTAGCATATTTTACTTGCTAAATTAATGAATTAATGAAAATAAAATAGGTAAATTTAATATTTTTAAATTTTTTTGTAGAACAATAAATCATAACTTAGCTAAAACTTAGTTAAATTAATCATTCTTGGTTTTGGGAGGTAGCTCTACGTATCCTCCTATTATACCAAAAGTTATAACCAACAAAAACTCGAAAAACTTTTTTGTAAGTTCAACCTAGCACTGCTTTGGTCATTCTCAATTTATACACCTGTCTTGGAGCACATTAGTGTTAACCGACAGAAATAATTTCACAATAATTCAAAAAATACACTCCAGATGGAAAATTTTTGTATAAAACACCCCAAAAATAAAAGCAAAAAATTGTTGAAAAAATTTTTCATGAAAATAGGAGTTCTCTATTTTTTGGCATTTAGATTACTTCCTAATTTTCTTAACTTTGTTTTTCTTTAATCCTCCATATTTTAAAAATATCACCAAAACCCAAAAAATTCTTGTCCTAGCTTTGCTTTAAGGTCGCAGTTTACGGTAGTTGGCAATATTTTTTTTTGATTAGTTCAATTTCTGATCAAAACATAAATATCACAGATACTCCGTTGCTGGGTCGGCCATTAAATTTGTTGACACTGGCACTTCAAGTCAAATTCGTCTTGGCATTTTGCAATATTATTTGTACACACAGTCAAAATTGAAGGCATTAATTGCCCAATTTGACAGTAAACATGCATATTTGGCTACTGTACTGTCAACATTGGACACCCATTCGGCATTTTTTAATTTTCGAATGCGCACAACCGATGCGGAGCAAGCCGAGTTTATTCCATCAAATGAATTGCCAGCAGGCATGGCTTAAACATTTGAAATTTGAAAAGTTATAATAGGGAATCGAATCTAAATTTGTTGCGAGATGAGGAAAAGAATTAATTAAATAAAATTTTAAAACGAATTAAAATTTTTAAATTATTTTTAGGACCTTTTAAAAATTGCAAATAAATAATAATTAAATTAAACAATTAAATTTTAAAACATTCTAATAGGTTAGCAAAATTTAAAAAAACATTTAAAAAAGAATAAAAAATATTTTGTAAGCCTCGGGTATTAGCTGTTCGGTCTCAAGTCTCGGGCTCGAGTGCCGAGAAATTTTCGGTCTCGAACAGCACTTTTTTTGTTTCTATTTATTTTTTAAATAATAAATTTGCCAATATCCTTTTTTACAGAAAAATTGAATGTTTTAATGCGTAAGCCAGAGGAAAAAGAAGTTCCAGTTGAATTATTTACAGAAAAAGTATGTACAAATTGTCAATTTATTTCACTAATTAACAAATATCATTATTAATTTAAGTGCATTTTAATTTTAGTTCCCTTTTGCTTATAAACTTGGCTCATGTTTACAAGCATGTGACATTGATCATCGAGGCGTAAAAGTTTATGATATTGGTGAACAAATTGGAAAGTAATAATTTTAAAATTTTTTAAAAATTTTAGAGTTCCATTTTGGATGCCCGGACGGAATATTTATTGGTGACAAAATTCGAAAGCGTGATGACCCGGCGAAGGGGATGTAAAATTAATAAAAAATAAAACAAAGAACTTTTCTGGCCAAACCATTAAACCTCAACATCCATACCGAAATGGCCCTTAATTTTATTTCCCTTTCCAACGAACACCTACTGAAGATTCAGCAGCAAAATTCTGCAAGATTTTAAGAATTTTGGGCCAGATTGTGGCATTTATCCCTCCGAAATAATTCTGGCACATTTTGCATTTCTGCGCGTCATTTGTTCAGCCCAGGACAGAGCCCTGGGGGACGCCAGAGGTAACTTTTTTACTTGAGGATAAAGAATCCCCAATTTTAACTCGAAAAGTCCTATTACTCAAAAAGCCCTTTATCCACATTAAAAGTTTGCCCTTTATACCAATTTTTTCCAATTTGTATAAAACTAAATTATGAGGCACTGAGTCAAATGCTTTTTGAAAATCAATATAAATACAGTCAACATTTTTTCCATTTATAATTGCCTCGTACCAATCTTTCACAACTGTTAATAGTTGACTTGTCGTAGACCTATTTCTAACAAAACCAAATTGGTATTCCGAAATTTTATTGTTTTTTTTAAGGAGAAAGTTGTAAATATTTTGGCTAATAATTCTTTCCATAACCCTGCAAAGTGAGCAGGTTATAGAAATAGGCCTATAATTTTCAGGATTAAATTTGTCCCCTTTTTTAAAAAGAGAAAAAACTATTGTTTCCTTCCGATATCTGGAAGAGAACCAGAAATTCTCAATAGGTCAATAATAACAGTTGCTAATGAAGAATGGCAGTTTTTCAATATTTTATAGCTAATATTATCCGGGGAGGTCCCGTTTTTATTCGGAATTTTTTTCAAAAGTTTTTGTGTCTCGATGATGTTAAAGTCTATATCTGATATAAAGCATTGATTAACAAAAGTGTTGCCCAAGTTTAGGTAGCCTGGGTCAACATCAGAATTGTTAAACGAATTTGCAAATAAGTTGGCAAATAATTCACATTTTTCATCACTATCATGATAGCATTGGTTTTCAAAGACTAAATTCGGTATTTCAAAGGGATTAACATCGTATTTTTGTAGGTATTTAAAAATGGAATTTCTTCCCTTTGAAATAGCCTTTTCTCAATTTGCGAGTGAAATTTATTTGTTTGTATTTTTATGTGTAAACTAATGCTATCATAAAGTGCTTTTTTTGTTGGGTCAGTTTTACATTGCCTATATAGTCTGGCTTTCTCTTTGATGGAGGCCAATAAATGCGTTGGATATTTAGGGGTCAAATCTTTTTTGGTAATTCTTTTCATTGGAATACCCGCGTTTAAGGTAAATCATGGAAGAATTTCATTGGGTTCTAGATTTTGCATTTCTAAGAGTTTTAATATTTACTTAAGAGTCAGAAAAAAGAAATGAAATGGAAATTTTGAATAAATTTAATTTGAAAAGTGTTTAAAATTGACTAATTTTCAATTTAAACGCGAAATTGCAAAAAAGTTAGGCACAAATCGTCAAGTAATTTATAAATTGAAGCGAAAATTAGGACAAACACGGAAATACACCGTAAAAAAGGTAACAAATAAGGACGAAAAGACACAGTTATTCCAATAATCAAAAAATTTGGTCAATTAAAAAATAAAAAATTTACGGCTTTAAATATGACAAACAGAAAAGAAATGAAATTGAACGTTTAATTGCTAATGAATTGGGAATTAATCGGAATAAAATTTACCATTGGAAGAATGAAATTGGTAAGAAACCAAGGCATAAGCGAATTTAAAACGGTAATGAAATAAAAAATCAAATTTTTAAATCAATTATTTCATCCTTAACAATACGACTAATTATAATTGACTTGGCAATTTCAATTTGATGAAGTAGAATCAACAAGCAAAAATAAAAGCAAACAATGATGAAATAATTGCTGTTTTTAATAAATAATATAAAATAATACAATTATTACAAGTAGAAATTAAAACTCATTTCATTTTGTGACATTTTGGCCCAAAAAAGATGCAAATTAATTTTGTGATTATTTTCTTCTTTTGTTTAAACGTTTTAGTTGATGGAATTGATGAAGATAAAAAATTTGGAGAAAATAATGCGATAAAGGAAGAAGTTGGTAATCAAAATTATGAACAACAAAATGCCAATAAAGTTGAAAAGGAAGACATAACGCCAATATTATCACAAACAATTAAAAAGGAACCATTGGAAGTACAAAATGATCATTTAAAAACAAAAATAAAAGAGCCAAAAATTGAATTAGAACAATCGGACGAGGAATCATTTGAAAATGAGTTTGATGAGCAAGCTGATCAGAATGTTTCGTCTGCTGATCTGTGCAATTCTTATGATGATGAGGATTACAATGATTTGGTAATGCAACAATAATATTCATTAGGTTCTATGGTTTGGATTTTTAAAAAATTTTTAATTTTATTTAGGAGTTAGAAAAAAGAAATGAAATTGATCGAAACAAAATTTATAAATTGAAGCGAAAATTAGGACAAAAAAGAGAGAGAACGGATGAAAGTGAAGAAACAAAAATGGAATTGATCAGAAAATTTAATGAAATTAGAAAAGAAAAAATTTGCGGGTTTAAATATGACCTGAGAAAAAGAAATGAAATTGAACAAGAAATTGCTAAAAAATTGGGAAATAATCGGATGAAAATTTACAAATGGAAGAGGGAATTGGAATTTGGTAAGATACCAATGGAAAACTAATCGAATTTTTGTCTTATTTAAAGGTATAATAAAGAAATTTTCAAAGCAACAAAAAATTGAAAAAATTAAACAATTTGAGAAAGTGAAAGAAGAATTTACAAAAAAATTCAATTTGAAATCCAATAGAAAAATTGATGAAAAAATAGCGCAAAAAATTGGGGTTGTGTGGAAAACAATTTATAGATGGAAGAAAAAATTCGGTTTTTTAATCATTCGTAATATTTTTAATTATTTAAATTTAAAAAATAATAATAATATTGTTTTTCCTTTAAGGAGAAAGAAAATTTTACTCGGATGCTGAAAAATTGGAATATGTGAAAAGAAGTGAGGAGATGAGAAAAAGAAATCCTATGATAAGTGAGAGAAAAATTGCCGACAAATTGGGCATTTCAAATGACAATTTAAGGCGGTGGAAAACGAAATTCGGCACCAAATCGATTCATTAGCATTGGTCAAAATAATTTATCCGGTGACATTTTGCCAAATTCACATTTCACTATGCAAAGAAAAAAATTTCAAATACTATTTCCTTGTTTCTTTTTTTTTTTGTAATTTCTGTCACTTTTGCGAACTATCTCTTCATTCTGATAAAAAACAGCCTTTATTTCGCTTTATATAATTTATTTTTTCCAGTTTTCAAAATAAAATACTTTGCATCATATTGGTTTTCACAAAATTACATTTTTATTTCTTTTTCCACCAAATGAAAAAATATTTGAGGAGCCTATCTTTAGGAGTGCATTATTTTTTACCCGAAGTCCAATAAAACTTTCGGGTTCGATTTCCAGTAGAAAAACGAAAGGAATTGTTAAATCGCTAAATTTCGCGGTTTTTGGGCCATTATTAAGATCTTTCAACAAAATGGCCGATTTTGTGAGGTTTTAGGTACATATTTAATAAAATTTTATCAAACTCCATAGGTTTGGCTGTGGTGACAAGTAAAAAAACGGGAAATTTGGGAAAATATTGATCATATGGCCCAGAGCCGAAAATGGTCGAAATATATACCAATCGATAGCTCACGGTCTGTAATGGAAGAATCCGAAAGAATTTTTTTGCGGAAACCAATCCCTGAAGAGTTACAGACTCGGGACTGAAATGGCCAAATGGCTTTGGGACTGAACCGTCCACTGACTTAAAATGCATGGAATTGCGATAAAATGCATATGAATCGATTCCTCATCGTCTGTTAATTAAGAATACGAAGGAATTTTTGGATAAAAAAGAAATTAACAAAAGTTATAGGTCCCCTCAAAATCGGTTCAGTCAAAAAAAAAAAATTCGTCAAATTTGAAAAATTGAATTTACCTTATTGCGCTAAAAAACCGCCGCACACTCGACTACGGCGGCCAGTAGGTGGGGCGAGACTACGGGCTACGGAAGAAGTCCGCGCGTGATCCGCAGGCGGTTGACTGATTGGCGGGGGCCCTTCGGGCCCCCGCAGTCAACCGCCTGTGGCGCTCGTCAGACGTCTTCCTCCGCCCTCCGTCTCGCCCCACTACTTGCTCCGTCTTCGCATGCTCCCTTTTGCGAAGTTCAAAAACTGAAGTATTTTAAGTTTTTTTGGCTCATCTAGATTAATTTTTTAATCAAAGTCAGTTTCTGATATTTTTGAGGACCCATAACTTTTTTCAATTTCTTTTTATCAAAAAATTCTTTCGGATTCTTTATTAGCAGACCGTGCGGAATCGATTCTTAGGCATTTTGTCGCAATTCCATGCTTTTTAAGTCAGTGGACGGTTCAGTCCCAAAGCCATTTGGCCATTTCAGTCCCGGGTCTGTAACTCTTCAGGGATTGGTTTCCGCAAAAAAATTCTTTCGGATTCTTCCATTACAGACCGAGAGCTATCGATTGGTATATATTTCGACCATTTTCGGCTCTGGGCCATATGATCAATATTTACCGAAATTTGATTCATTTGTTAAAAATTTGTCAATTAAAAATGATTAATTTTGAAAGAAAATTCAGGTCTTACAAATTTATTTTACTACTGCTCTACTCGAGTTGCAGTCTCGCTGCCAAAAATCCGACTGAAGCTATACTGTTTCGACTTGAATTTATGATATCGTCGTTAAAGCGTGCCAACCAAAATACGACAATGTTCACAAATACTACCCAAAAATTTGTTTGCCGTAAAGCAAACAAAATGGGTGCGGGTGAAGGAACTGGATGGTGAAAGGGAAAGGTTTGCTAACCTTTTAAATTTCTACATGGGGAAGAAGATTGTAGTCAAAATATGAAAAAGCTATTAAGGTATTATGTTACAATAATAAACGACTAAATTTTCATATAAGAATGAAAAGCATGGGAAGCAAAGAGCTAATGTCTAAGCTTAGTAGTCATGATAAAAATTAGAATGCTTCCTAATAATCCGTATTTCCTTAATGAAAATCATGGGAAGCAATGAGCTAATGTCTAAGATTAGTAGTCATGATAAAAATTACAATAATTCCTAATAATCCGTATTTCCTTAATGAGCCGATCGGGCAGTCTACTCGAGTCGCAGAGAGAGTTGCGGACCTCGGCATTTTACCAAGCGCATTCGATTAGGTCACACGACCCATGGGCTAAAATAAGGGAGGCAATTCGCCAAGGGCCAAGATAATGGTTTATTTATTTTTTCCCTTGAACCTAAACTGTAAAACTCGAGAAAGCATTGATATTCAGCACTGTTTGCTTTTTAGCAATAAAATTTTTGTTCAAATTAATTCGAGACTTAGGCGATTTTTCTAAACCAAATAACTTTTCATTTAATTTGTCATACCAATTAGTTTCTTTCGAATTACACATAATTATTTTTCAACATTTACAAACATTGAGAGATTATTTTTGAATTTAAATCAATTATTTCATCATCAAAAACACGATAAATTGCAATTGACTTGGATAAATTCTACTTAATGGAAAAATTTTCATAAATTTATATAACCTAAAATATCGAATATAACATTAAAATTCAAAATTATTTATTTAATGAATTTTTTTGACTCAAAAAATGCTGAAAAATAATTTTGTTACAATTTTCTTAATATTTTTAATCATATTAATTGATGCAATTGATGAAGATTTATTTGATGATTTATGGAAAAATCTAAAGCCATCGACCTCAAAAATCAAAAAACAAAAACTCGGCAAAATTTATGCCATAAAGGAAGAAATTATCGATAACAATGAAATGAATAAGCAACGAAATTCCAATAAAATTGAAATGGATGACTCAAAGCCAAAAGAATTGCAAAAAATTAAAAAGGAAAAAACATTGGAGGAAGAAAATAAAGATTTAAACATAAAAATAACAGTGCCAAGAATTGAATTGGATCAATTAAGCGAAGAATCATTTGAAAATGTGTTTAATGAGCAAGTTGATCAGAATGTTTCGTCTGCTGATCAGAGCAATTCTTCTGATAATGAGGATTACAAAAATATGGTAATGTATATGTATGATAAAACTTACTCAAAGCTGGAAAAATTATTTTTAAAAATATTGTAAAAATGGCTTTTAACATTTTTAATTATTTATAAATTTTAATAGGAGGAAGAAACAAGAAACGAAATAGAAATTTTGAATAAATTTAATTTGATGAAGAAGGAATTGCGAAAAGAAAATGTTTATAAAAATTTATCAAGTGTTAAATTTGAAAGGGAAATTGCAAAAAAATTGTGCACAAATCGTACCGAAATTTATAAATTGAAGAAAAAATTAGGACAAGCTCGGACATACAGAGTAAATAAGGTAACAAATACGGACAACAAGGAAACAATGACCGGACTGGTCAAAAAATATGACCAATTGAAAAAAGAAAAAATTTATGGGTTTAAATATGACATGAGAAAAAGAAATGAAATTGAACGTGAAATCGCTAATGAATTAAGAACAAATCGTGTTAACATTTACAAATGGAAGAAGGAATTTGGTATGAAAAGAATAAAAAATCGAATTTATACTCATTGACACATTTTAAGGTTTATTAAAGGGATTTTCAAATCAACAAAAAATTGAAAAAATTGAACAATTTGAAAAAGTGAAAGAAGAAATTTCAAAAAAATTTAATTTGAAACCCGATTGGAAAATTAATGAAAAAATAGCTGAAAAGATAGGTGCTAGGTTGGACTTAATTTATGCTTGGAAGAGAAAATTCGGCTTAATCCTAAGTCAATTTTTAATTAATTTAAAATTAAATGGTTTTGTAAAGAGAAGTTCAATGTTTCTTGGTAAAATTTCTTAGTTAAAATTCAATTTAAAACGAAATAAGATCCCTAAGGAGCGGCCTTTTAACAATTTTTAACTAAGTTATGAAAATTTATTGTTGAGCTTTTCCATTTAAAGACCAATTCATCTGCTATTAGTGAATACATATAGCTAATTTTTTTTTACTAACAATTAATTAATCCTTGAGGTGAAAGAAAATGTTACACCGATGCTTTGAAATTGGAATATGTGCAAAAATTTGTGGAAATGAAACGAAAAAATCCATTAATAAGTGAAAGAAAAATTGCAGAAAAATTGAAAGTCAACAGAAAAAGTGTAAAAGGGTGGATGAAGAAATTTGGAAGCAAATCGGATGTAAATTAATGCACTTTTCGATGTCCTCAAATAGTGAATAGCCCTACAAAAATTCTTTTCGGTCATATTCATCATAAATCAGTAATTAATCACTATCTCCTAATATTTCGATATCACTTTTTTGAATTTTTTTCGTCAAATTGCTTTATTAGCTTTATTAACATTCATTTTAATTCATTTTTAAAGGCGACCCCGCTGGAAATTTTTTATAATAACGAGAAGGTACGCAAAAAAAGCTCTACATTTGAACATAGTTTGACCTGGAATCTATTATTAAAAAAAAAGTAAATTTATGCCCAAAAACAATAATGTTTTTTAGAAAGGAAATCTATTTTTGAAAAACCACTCATAATATTATATTCGCCTGTAAACAATTTTTATAATTAGTAGTGCCATTCTCAAATGGCAAAATTACGGGTTAAGGGTTTTACGAGTTTTTAGCCCGTAAGTCGTAACCCGTATCGATGTCAAGCCCGTAACTTTGATTTTTGTTAAAACTTGAAAGTTTAAGGTGAAGGTCAAAGATATTTGTTCAATTTTCTTTTGCCTAAAATATTTTAATTCAGAAAAAATATGATTAAAATATATTTGTGTAAAATTTACTTCTTAATAAATTATTTTAAACCTTTTCATAATTATTAGGATAGCAATAAACCAAGGTATCGGTTTAGGATAGGCCTATTTTCGCATAATTTTCCGCCCATACTCTGGCTTCAGATAAGGCCGATGCTTAACATTCTTTCCCGCCTTCAAATTCAAGCAGCATACAAATGCGAATTGATGGATAATTCGTTAACCCAAAAAACGTCAAGACCTTAATAAAGCATTCGGTGTAGCAGGCACATTCATCATGCAAATACTTGTAATCATCTACAGTATAGGCTTTATGAGGTGATTTCATCTCTGTAATGCTACAGGCAAACAGAACAGTTTATACTGTACTCTTAGCATGCCCCATGAAAACTTAAAATTGTTTATTGTCTAACGGTAACTATCCGATCAGAGGCTCTGCTCGAGTTGCAGTCTCGCTGCCATAAACCCGACGGATGCTGCTGTACTTTTTCGACTTGAACTTACACTACGTGGGGAAGAAGGTTGATATATGCTACAATAATAAACGACTAAAATTTGACTAAAATTTGAAAATCTGTTTAATGAGCAAGTTGATCAGAATGTTTCGTTTGCTGATCAGAGCAATTATGCAGATGATGAGGATTACAGTGACTCGGTTTGAAAATATAACGGATCCTTAATGTTTTTTAATTTAAAAATTTTAATTTATTTAGGGTGGAGAAAGAAGAAAAGAAATTGAACTTTTAAATAGATTTGAGTTAATCAAAGAGGACGTTCGGCACAAAATGGACATAAGTCGCTGGGACATTTATAAATTGAGTAAAAAAATTAGGACAAATTGAATGAGAACGGAGGAAAATGAAGAAATAAAAAAGGAATTGATCAGAAAATTTGATCATTGCTAAAAGAAAAAATTGTGGCTTTAAATATGACAAGTAGAATAAATGCAAAATGGAGCGAGAAATTGCGAATAAATTTGGGATTAGTCGGAATAAAATTTACCAATGGAAGAAGGAATTGAAGAAGGAGATTGTAAGAAAAAATGGCACAAAAGTCATTGTCTCATTTAAGGTATAATAAAGAAATTTTCAAAGCAACAAAAAATTGAAAAAATTGAACAATTCGAAAAAATGGAAAAAGAATTTACAGAAAAATTCAATTTGAAAATGACAAAAAAATTAATGAAAAAATAGCGGAAAAAATTGGTGTTGCGCAGAGAACAATTTATTATTGGAAGACAAAATTTGACTTTAAAAGGAGTAAATTTTAATTACTTAAATTTTTTAAATTATAATAAAGTAACTAATTTTAAATTATGCTTTTCTTACAAGGAAAAATCAAAATTTACACGGATGCCGAGAAAATGGAATATGTGAAAGGAAGTGAGGAAATGTTAGGAAGAAACCAAATTTTTAGCCCGGAAACCCTCATTTTAGCACTATTATTCGTCTAATTATGATTTTGGCCACTAAAATCAATAAATTTGGCTGTTCAACAACTTTTTTGTTTTTATGATTCTGTTTTTCGTTCATTTCGGTACTAAATTAGAAACAAATTTTTAACCGTAACCCTAATTTTTGCGCTATTATTCATCCTAATTAGGACCATATAATCCTTCAAAATTTCGGACTGGGACAGTTTAGTCTGGCCGATTTAGTCTGAGACGAGTTTAAAGCATCATAACTTTTTTCTTTGTTGACCAAATCTAACAAACTTGGTATCACTCGAAAATATGCAAAAATTCTAACTTTGATGCAGTATTCATGTTGCAACTTTTTTATAAGTTCCTCAATCGCTTTAGCTTATCAACAGCTTCTAAACATGTAGTGCTTTCGAATGATGACATAATTTATAAAATTGGCCATCTGAGAAAAAAAAGTTATGATGGTTTAAACTAGGCTCAGAGCCAGACTAAACCAACCCCCACCCTCAAAATTTTTCTTTTATATTAGCTAATAAATAGTATATTTTTATTAAAAAATTATTTAAAAAAATGTTTTCCTTACATGTGGCAAATAATGTATCTATTACACATAACTCCCTAAAAACAAGAGATAAACCCATTAAATAGAGATGAAATTAAGCAAAAAAAGTCCAAAATAGGCAAAGTTAGGCATTATAAAAGTCATCGTAGACACCCAAACCAAGCGGAAAATGCGTTTTTCGTGCTTATCTATGCGTATTAAGTGCGCAGAAATATTAGGCATTTGCCTAAAAATCGCATCCTTAGTAATTATAATAATTCCAAATAATCCGGTGTTTCCTTAATGATCCGATCGGGCAGTCGGTTCGAGCCGCAGAGTCGAGGTGCTTGGCATTTCCAAAAAGCATTCGATTACTCAGCGACCCATAGGCAAAAATTTGGGAGGAAATTCGTTTAGGGCCAAGATAATGGTTTATTCACCTTTTTCCCTTGAACCCAAATTGAAAAAACTCGAGAAAGCATTGATATTCAGCACTGTTTGCTTTTTAGCAATAAATTTTTTGTTCAAATTAATTCGAGACAGGCGATTTTTCTAAACCGAATAACTTTTCGTTCAATTTATCATACCAATTAGTTTATTTCGAATTACATAAAATTATTTTTCAACATTTACCAACATGGAAAGGGAGATTGTTTTTGAATTTAAATTAATTACTTTATCATTTAAAACATAAAAATTGCAATTGATTTGGATAAATTGTACTTAACGAAAAATCTTTATTAAAATATCTTGTGTATTAAATAAAGTGAATTTTTAATTAATTTAAAATAAAGATCAATGCAAATTTTCAAAAAAGTTATGGCTAGAACAACTGAAAAAACCTTGTTTTTCAAACATTTTTGGCCATAACTTTTTTGAAAGATCACAATTTTTTTCTAATTTTAATGCTAATAGAGAATATTAAACGCTATCAAATGATACCAAGGGATTATAAAAAGTATAACGCCAAAAAGAACTATTTTTGGGCCAAATTCAAAAAAGGGATCAATGCCTTTTTTGTTTAAATGATATTGATCGCAGCTAATTTTGATTTTTTTGCCGAATTTCTCCTTCCATCGTCTTAAATTGCCATTTGGAATGCCCAAAGTTTCGGCAATTTTTTTCTCACTCATCATTGGATTTCTTATATTCATTTCCTCACTTCTTTTCACCCATTTTTCTCAGCATCCGTGTAAAGTTTAGTCTTTCCTTAGAAGAATAGCATTTTAATTTATAATTTAATTAAAAATATTACGAGTGATTAAGCCGAATTTGCTCGTCCAAGCATAAGCTAAAAAGCGCATTAGCATTAGCATCAAAACAGGATTTCGCCGTTAAGCGTTGTCCCGTATCCCGGTCAGAAAGGTCCTAATAGTCAACAAAATAATGAATGAATGAATGAATTGAAAAGAATGAATTGAAAAAAACCAATGAAAAAAAACAAAATTCCGTTGGTGGGGTGAGCATACTTGCCGAGAATTGTATGCATTTGTCGAAATGAATAAATTGCGTTTGCATTAAATCTTAAAAACGTAATAGATTGTAAACAATGAAATAATTTGAATGTTGGGAAAGGTCAGGGAAATGAATTAACGGCAAAATGGGCGAGGGAATGAGGGAGGGGCGAACGAATAATATGAACTCTCAATTATTAACATTAATATCATTTTATTTTTTAATGAAAAATTTTTTATATTAGATTTTAAAAAAATGCCGCCCAAAAAACCCATTTGTAAGTGCGGGATTTGCAACGAATGTCGTCGCAAAAAGCGCGTTGCCCAATTTGATAAATTAAAAAAGAAAATTGCGGCTTGTCCCGGGGACCATTTGCACCCGGAAATGCGAAAGCTTAAGGACCGAAAACCGGATGCGTTTAAAAGTGCCTATAGAAGAATTAAATCGGTAATTCACGAAGTTAACGGGGGTAAGTTTCAAAAATAAAAATTAAAAAAAAACAAAAAATTTTAGGACTCCTTGAGATGACATGCAACGTCTGCAACGAGACGTTTTTGTTCTATATTGTCACATGGCAATGTTGTTCAGAGAATTGGGGGTGGGGTCCTGGGCGGACTATGGTTGAAGCAGACAACATAGTCAGTGAATTTAAAATTTAAAATCAAAAAATAAAAATTTCAGAATCAGAAAGAGTTAATCGCTTTTTTTGAAAAAGAAAAAATCGAATTTGAGACCAGAATTGAATGTCTGGAGAGTGGGGCCCTTGTGCCTGCCCCCGAAAATTTTGTTACAATTGGGAGGACCAATGCGGTGGAAGATGTGGTGCCGGTAAAAAGAAAAATGATCAAAATTTTAAAAATAAAAGAAAATTATAGGATTCAATTTTTGGTGGCGACACAGCGCGATCTGAGGGCGGTGAGAGCTCAAAAAAGAGGCGCAACAGAGGAGGAGGACAGAGAAAGAGAGAGAAGAGGAGGAACGCGGAAGAAGCGCAAAGTCGGGCGGGGGATGACAGCGCGGCACCACCGCTCAATGAGCAGCAGCAGCAACTGAATGCCAATGGGGAGGAGGAGGGGGAAGAAACAATCGCCAATCCAATGCCTAAGACACGGGCATTGGACGAGCAATCGAACGCATCGTCCACGCTCTCGAGCAAACAGCGGCGGAACACGGAGTGGCAAGCGAAGCACTGGTACAAAATGCGAGAGGAAAGGGCGGCGGCGGCAAAGAAAAAGCAAATTGAAATGAAAAAACGATTGGAAAATTTAATTGGGCTGGATATAGAGGGAGAGGGACCAAGTGGACAATGATTTAAAATGTCCTTTTAATTGTTTGTTAATAAAAAAATTTGAAAAAAAAGTTGGCGAAAAATGAAAATTACTTTTAAAATTTAAATGAACAATAAATTTAAAATGAAAAAAAAGAGAGAGAGAGAGAAGCGCGGGGAGAGAAACGGAGGGTGAAAAGCGCATTGAAAAAAATAAGGACAAAATGGGGGGGGGGGGTATAATTGAATTTAAATTTAATAAATTGGTGGTGGTGGGGGGGGGGGGGGACTTTACGAATTTATTTCAAATAATAACATTACTATTTTTGCCGTTGAACCTTTTCTTTTACTGGGAATAAAGAAGGCAATTTGAAAATGATGCGGTCAAATATTGGTCGCTGACCACAGCATTTTTTGGTGGGAGAGAACATAAGGGAAAAGAAAGAGAGAGAGAGTGAGAGAGTTAAGGGAAAAGGGACAGAGACAAACGTCTGCTCTGCTCACAGTGCGAACGGCACAGCAGCAGCAAAAAGCTTAGAAGGGAGGGACGCCGTCCACTCCCTGCGCACCACGCAGTGGAATGCCATCTCCCTCCCTGTCCTCACTCCCTCCCTTCTCGTCGCTGCTCCCTCCTTTTCTCTCGCTGCCCCCCCCCCTCCCTCTTCTTCGTTGACCCAACAGATAAAAATGCAATAGAAAAAGTTTTGTAAAATTGTGAATTAAAAAATAACCCCTAAACCCTTGGGTTTAATTTTTTTACCGTCCCAATAAATTGGGATCAGTTGAAAATTGTTGATTTGCCATCATTGAAAATGGTGATAAGTCAATTATGGCACTTTTTCCGTTATTAAAGCAAATTGTTGGCAAATGTACAAATTTGAAGTGCAAAATAATCAAATTTTATTTCCGAATGAAGAAAATTTTGTTAAACATTGGTTATTTAGGGAAAAATTTGCCAAATTTATTATGGAACAATTATGAGAAGAACAATTGGTCAAATTTAAGCCAATTAAATAAAATTGGCATAATGAAAGAATTCTTGTGGATGAAAACATTGATGGTGAATTTTTGAAAAATATTTGCTTGAAAGTATCAAAATGTTAATAATAAAATATAAAAAGTTTAATCCGCAAATTAAATTGGGTAAGTCATAATAATTAATTTTTTTTTTGAAATTTAAAATTTCTATTTAAGATAAAATAACTTTTGAATTTATCAGAACATGATCGTTTTGTGGAGCAAACTGATGACCAAAAATTGTGGCAAGCAAAATTATATTTCGAAATTTCTAAGGGATGTCAAGAAATTGATTATTAAGAAATAATTTCTAAAACTGTAAATAAAATTTATTTGTAAATTTAGTATTTTATTTTTTAAATTAAAAATATTTTTTAATTAAAAAACTGAAAAGGAAACGAAAAAAGGAAAGTTAAAATTTAGAAATTTTTTTGACAATAATTTTTCATTGAATAAAAAAATCAAAAAATTTTCTTAGTTTATGCCTTTTTGGGCATTTTTCTTTTTTCCATTTTATTTGGCGAATTTTGCTAAAATTATAAAATGGAAATAATGTAAATTTCTTCTTTCACCTTCGAAGAGTTCGACTTGTTTCCCAATTTCTTAGCAATGAATTCGTAATTAATTTTTGGATTTCCTTCTTTAATTTCGAAATATTGCTTCATCTTTTCTAATTTCTACTCATTATCATAGAAAAATATAAAACTAAAACTTAGTAATTTGAGATGATATAAATAAAGCATTTATTCAATTTTTGCTGTTTTTTGATGCAAATTCAAATATTGAGACATTAAAATTTAATAGATTTCGATAAAATATTTCTAATTCTTTTTTGGAAAGAAATTTTTCATTTTCGAATTTTACAAAATATTTTTCAATAATTACTAAACGGGAAATAAAAAAATTTCGACATTCAATCAATTATTTATCATTATAAACAAGATAATTGCAATGATGTTTTGAAAAGTCTCTACTTAATAACCAAGTCACAGATAAAACTAAAATCAACGATATGCAATTGCTATATGTGTTAATGAAAAAAAATAATACAAAATAAAATTATTACAAGCAAAAATTCAAAATTTTGTCAATTGAATTGAAAAATGTTGAAAATTTAATTTATTATTATTATTTTCTTCTTAGTTTAAATCGTACAAATTGATGGAATTGATGAAGATTTATTTGATGATTTGTGGAAAAACCTAAAGCCATCGACCTCTAAAAACTTCAAAAACCAAAAAATCGGAGAAATTAATGTCATAAAGGAAGAAATTATTGATAACAATGAAATTTATGAACAATAAAATGCCAATAAAATAATGATAAAATCCGAAAATTGCAGTGAAAAAGAAATTGAAGACATAACGCCAAAAATATTGCAAGAAATTAAAAAGGAAAAAACTTTCTATGAGGAAGCTGATCAGACTGTTTCGTCTACTGATCAGGGCAATTCTACAGATGATGAGGATTACAATAATATGGTAATATATTGTTCGGGTGGTAACACCCAGTGACCAAAAAGGAAGATATTATTTGTTCTTTTGTTATTCCTTTCGATGTCTGTCTCACTCTCTCCTTCTTCACAGTCTATAATCACTCTCTTTCATCCACACTTTGACCTATTGATTGAATGTCGACCCTTCCCCTTTTACATGCATTCATTCAGTCTTTTTTATTGTTGTTCTTTCTTCTCCTAAATAATTGTGCTCCTCCTCCGTCAATTTAATTTATTTATTTGTTATTTATTTTCTTCAAATAAATTTGTTTATTAAATTGTTTGGATTCGGTGTCAAAACCGAACATATATAATAACAACAAAATCATCGAAAAAATAAATTAACTTTTTAATATTCGTTGAATTTTAAGCAAACAAAAATGGAATTGGTCAGAAAATTTGACATAATGAGAAAAGAAAAAATTGTTGGCTTTAAGTATGTCAAGAACAAAAGAAATAAAATTGAACGTGCAATTGCTAATGAGTTGGGAACTAATCAGAAGAAAATTTACCAGTGGAAGAAGGAATTGAAGAAAGAAATTGGTAAGAAAACAATAACCAAATCAATGAATTCTCATTATCTCATTTTTAAGCTATAATTAAGAAATCTTCATTATCAAATGAACAAAAAATTGAAAAAATTGAACAATTCGAAAAAATCAAAGAAGAATTTACCAAAAAGTTTAATTTGAAACCCAACACGAAAATTGAAACAAAAATTGCAACAAAATTGGATGTTGCCTGGGACGAAATTTATAAATGGAAGAGGAGAAAATCCGGTTTAACAACTTGTTAATGTTTTATTTATAATAATTTAATTTAATTTTGTTATCTATTTTATTTGAAATTTCATATTGGAAATTAATTTAATTCCATTTAAAGGACAATTTACACTGATGCTGAGAAATTGGAATATGTGAAAAGAAGAGAGCAAATGAAAATAAGAAACCCACTGATAAGTGAGAAGAAAATTGCCGAAAAATTTGGTATCAACAGAAAGAACTTAGGACGATGGAAGAAGCAATTCAGCACCAATTTACTGTAGTGTGACAAGACAAATTTAATTTAATTCAATTTAGCCCCGTTTCCGTCCCGTCCCGCTTGTCAAATCTAAAAAAATGTCAATGCTAGTAATATGTAAATTAATTGTTATTTAATTTTCTTTGAAGAATTATGAATCATAACTTAGTCCAAATATAATCAAATTTTAAGTGAATTTGTCTGCCTTTATCACATAAAGAAGCATCTAAGATTATTATTTATTTAATATTCTAAATAAAACAAAATAATTACTACAATATCATCGGTGTAGCGCGATGTATGCCATCCTTTTTAACACTCTGTTTGGTTCAATCATATAAAAATTAGTTTTAACCTTTGGCATTCCTTTTTTATCAAATTAAATTCAGTAAAAAATTCCATTTCATTTCTTATTTCTCTTCCCTTAAAAAAGTTTTTTATTTTTAAGCACGTTGCTATGTCGTTATATAAAAAACCATCCAATGAAAATCTTTAGCAAAAGCATATCCACAATTTTGCTCAATGGCAACCAAAATATAATTTGAGATTCTTCGAAGGCCCCAAGAGTTCTCTATTAGCCTGCTAAATTTCAAAAAATTTTGTCTTGTCTGAACAAAGTTATGACCAAAAGTACATAAGCTGCCAGTTTTTCAAAAAATTTTGACCAATCTTTTTTTAAACATAAATTTTTTGAAAATTCGCAGGCTAGTAGAAAATACCTAAGGATATCGAAGTACAGCAAGAAATAAAAAATAAAAGTATTTTAAGTGATTTTTTAGGTAAATTTCCCATTTTTGGGTCATAAATCAACCATATTTTTATGCATTTATGTCATTAAAACTGACTTTCAGTCCATGGGCCAATCATGCTATTGCTATTTTTGCATTTAAATTATGTCAGAATTTAAATTAACCAAGTTTCGCGAATTGTAAAATATTTTATTATTTAATGTTGAATATTCGCAAAATGTCAAAAAAGGCAAGCACATAATAATATTCTCCACTGTTTGGTGTCCAATTTACCGGGAGCCCTGAATACTATTAAATCACGGCATCGTCCTTGGCATCATTTTGTCCTCTTTTTTGGCACTTTCTCTCCAGTTCACCGAGGCTGCTCATTGTCAGCGCCCGCTGTCGCCGGTGACCCCAACAAATTGGTGCAATGCAAACGAACAGATCCTTTCTCAGCAATTATTCTAATCACTAATGAAGGTGCCAAGTCCACTCCCAACTGACGAACAAATCGATGGAGAAGGCAATTTTGGGTCCGAAAAGTGAATTCGGTTGGAATATTCGGGGTAAGAAGTATTTTTTCATATTCGAAGGCCTTTTTCAAAGAACGATTCCAATTAGGGAACCATCCATCAAGAGCAAATGGTTTATCACAACAAACTCAAGTTTTGCTCGAGAGAAGGCAACATAAATTTAAATTTATAAGCATCCGATTTTTAAAAAGTACAAAAATAAAAATTAATCAATTGAGTCAAACGCATTCATAAATTATGTTTAAATCAATATTTCTTGATTTCGAATTCTCAATAAGATTCTTCGTTCAAAACCCTAATTAGACGAATCGTAGTAAAACTGAACCGGGATAAAATAAAAAGTTTTGAATTAACTGAAAAAAGATGACGAAAAAATTAAAATACTAAAACAGAATCATAATTATTACGCTCGAAAATTAACGGTTCAATTCAGTGCCGAATTTTTTCTTCCATCGTCTTAAATTGGCATTTGGAATGCCTAATTTTTCGGCAACTTTTCTCTCACTCATCATTGTGTTTCTTTTTCTCATCTCCTCACCTCTTTTCACATATTCCAATTGTTCAGCATCCATGTAAATTTTGGACTCTCCTTAATAAAATTCAAATAATTTTAAATTTAATTTAATTCATTATAATTTAATAAAAGTAAAATTAAAAAAAAATTTACGAGTTATAACGTCCAATTTTCTCTTCCAATCATAAATTGTACTTAATTTACACCCAATTTTTTCCGCTATTTTTTCATCAATTTTCCTATTGGGTTTCAAATTGAATCTTTTTGAAATTTCTTCTTTGATTTTTTCAAATTGGTTGATTTTTTCAAGCTTTTGCTGATTTGAAAATACAGTTAATAAACCTTTAATGAGACAATAATGAGTAAAAAAAATTAGTTTATTCATTATTTTCTTACCAATTTCCTTCTTCAATTGATAAATTTTCGTCCGATTAATTCCCAATTCAATAGCAATTGCTTGTTCAATTTTATTAGAGTGCAGCGGGACCGGGAATTTTGGGCAAAACCGGGACCGGGACTTGCCGGGACCTGCGAAGCCGGGACCGGGACCTCGATTTTTCTTCGGGACCGGGAACCGGGACCAACCGGGAATTTTTTAAAATTCAAAAAAATTTAAAAATTAAAAAAAAATTCAAATTTTAATTTATTTCAAGTGAAAATAATACAATATTAAATTTTATTTTGTTTTTTATTTAATAAAATCCAAAAGTTAAAGCTAAATTAAATTAATAAAAATTTTCAAATCGAATTTTCTTCAATTATTTCAAATAATTAATCTTTTTGGGCTAAATGATCGAATATTATTAGAAATTTATATTACTTTTCTCATCATTTTTTCGGCGCGCTTTTTCCAAAAAACTTTTGTGGAAGAAAAGGGTCCGGCGGTGCCGATAGGCGCCGCCGGGGAAAATTTTGAAAATTTGAGTGCAATTTGTTAACAGATTATCAACAAAAAGGCAGGTTTTTTGGATTTATTAGGCTCAATTTGTACGTATTTTCATTTAAAAAAATAATAAAATATGTATAAATAAAAAAAAACTATGAGAAATCATATTTTGTCGATAGGAAAACCACGAGTATACAAAAAGAAAATTCAAAATATTAAAATTTCTGTAGAGGAATTGAACCATGGGAAAGAAGAAGGGAAAGTCAAGAAGACTAGACACTAGGCCATTTGCTCAATTGTAGCATTATTTTTAAAGAATATATTAATATATTTTTTAATTTTTTCCTTTGACTCAAATTTTCATCACTAATTTTCCACTCAGACCCCCATTCTTACCAGTGCTTGTTTTTCCCGGTTCCCGGTTGCCCTACCGGGACCGGGACCGGGGCCTGAGCTTTTCAAAACCCGGGACCGGGACCTCGGATGACCGGGAATTCCCGGCCCGGTCCCGGTCCCGCTGCACTCTAAATTTTATTTATTTTCTTAATGTCATATTTAAACCCGCAAATTTTTTCTTTTTTAATTTCATTAAATTTTCTGATCAGTTCCCTTTTTGTTTGTTCATTTCATTTAATTGTCTTTGTTTTTTCTTAAATTTATAAATTTTGGCTCGAGTTGTGCCCAATTTTTTAGCAATTTTGCATTCAATTTGAACATTTGTCAAATTTTTACAGAAATTTTCTTTTTGCAATTCCGTTTTCATCAAAATAAATTTATTCAAAATTTCCATTTCTTTTCTTTTTTCTGCCTCCTAAAGAAATATTAAACTTTCTAGATAATTAAAATATTCAAACCTATTCTACAATATTTTAAAAATAATTTTTCCAGGTTTGGGTATGTTTTATCGTACATATTCATTACCATATTTTTAGTATAATCCGCATCATCTCCAGAATTGTTCTGACCAGTAGACAAAACTTTCTGGTAAGCTTGCTCATTAAACTCATTTTCATATAATTTTCTGCTTAATTGGTCCAATTCATTTTTTGGCTTTTTTATTTTTAAATTATTATTTCCTTCTTCCAATGGTTCCTTTTAGGGTTACACGGGTCCGGGTATTTGGGCAAAAACCGGGTCCGGGTATTGCCGGGTCCAGAAAATCCGGGTCCGGGTCCGGGTCCAAGATTTTAAACCGGGTCCGGGTATCGGGTCCAACCGGGTCCTGAAAATTTTTTAATAATTTTTCAAATAAATTGTAATTTTTATAAAAAAATTTTTTACTGTAATAGTGCTAAAGAAAATATTTCACTCAAAAATCTTCATAAATAAAAGTAGATTATTCTCCAAAATCTTCAAAATGGTTTTCATCGATAATCACTTCTTCATCCATCGCTTCATCATCCTCTTCCTCCAATTTAGTATTAGGTTCAAGCAAAAGCTGGTCCAAATTTGCTTTTATGATCAAAATTTTTTCGACAAGTTCACCAGATAAGCTAAAAGATAGATTTTTTTCAGCTAATAAAATTTTGAAAACCGGTTTCGAAGCGTATTGCTATAAATGAGCCCGGCCTTTGAGAAGAGACGCTCTGAGCTGACGGACGTTGCTGGCACTGAGTGAACAATTCTTGCCAAAACGACCAAATCCGGAAATTGTAGGCCATTTGATGCCCACCACTCAAAAATATCAGTGTCAACGAATGGTCTGCCAATTGCTTTAAATGTGGCGAGCTGAAGCTGCAATCGTGCTTTTAAATCAGCTTTATTTTCTCCTGAAAGTGTGGATGGAACAGAAACTGTTCCGGGCGATTTTGGTTTCCAAATGTCGTCTGGAAATAAAAGAAATAAATTGATTGCAAAAATGAATTTACAATTAATGTCTTCGTGCTGTTCTCTTCCTGTAAATTTTGATCAGCCTCATCCAAAAAAGCAAGAGATTGAAAATCATTTGCATCGGAATTAGCTTCATTTTCGTTCAAAACTGTAAAGCACTTCTGTTGTATAATAAAGTAACAAATATTATTGTACCGCGTTTTGCGTATTCGATTAAGTCGTCCTCGATAATAGACCAATTTAGTTTGGTGAAAATGCTTTCATCATAAGCAAAACGTGGGTCCAACAAAGTTGAAATCAGCAGAAACTGATTTCCAAGAAGTTTCTTAACTCGATCACTTATCGAATTAATTAATTTGCTGATGAATGGCTCCAAAACTGGCGGAACTTTGACTTCGACCAAAAAATTATTTATTTTTTTAAGTGTAGGCAAAATAGCAGAACATGTTGATTTTTCGTGTGAGAACTAAAAATAAAAATGTAAATTTAGGATGTTTTAATAGCAGGCTAACTTTTTTGGTTTCGGTGTCAAATATTTGCAAAATTGGGCAAACATTCCGAAGCAAATCAAAGTCATTTTTGTTGACTGGTGGCAATGATGATGGAATTGTATTTGTGTCCCCAATTAGACGTGGTCGTTTTGGTAAAAGGCCGGCGATGTTATGTTCCCTTTCTAACTGCATTGACAAAAGTGCTCTTTTTTGTTCCAAAAATGCTTTTAACATAGAAAAAACTGAATTCCATCTTGTTGAAACCGGCTAAAAATAACTAATTGTTGAAATAAATTCGTTTTTTCCAACCATTATAAGCAGCTTTTTTGGGGTGTTCATTTGTTCTTGGTGACGTCGGAATACTTCCTTTGTCCTGGTTTTACGACATTCCTTTGTCCATTCTCTCACTTTTTCCACAATTTGAGAAAGCTCGGCTTTCACCACTTCTGTTACAACAAGGTGTAAAAAATGGGCACAACATTGAAAACTAAAATTTTTGTACAATTTGAAAAAAGATATTTACACCTTTCCGTTTCCATAATGTTAGTCGCCATCCGCATATTTGAGGCGTCGTCTCTGACACAACAGATCATTTTTTCCAGTGCTAAGCCACTTTTAGATAGAGTCTCTGTGATTTTAGCGGCCAAATTTTCGCCAGTATGTCGGAGACCACCCATCGGAATGGCTGCTAACACCATGTCATTGCGGAAACATTTTTCATCCACCCAATGAATTGTTATGCTTAATTTTTGCACTTAAATTTTCATGACATAATTAATATGCCTTTGAAGTTGTGGGGAATGCGTTGGTTGGCTCCATCCATCAGAGGTAATTGCATAAAAATGAGAAGACACTCCGCTTCGTATTTTGGCACATAACTCATCCGCCATTCGCGGTATTACAACTCGCCTAAAATGCATCCAACTGCCGAGAGCCTAAATTGGTTTAGTTATGAATCATCAAATATTCTCATCAAACCTTTAAATTTGGGTTTGCCTTTGCATAAAGCGCTCTCAGATCCTTATCCTCAAAAAAGAGAAAAGAATTGTTTTGTCTGATCATAATTCGTGCAATTTGTTCCTCGGCTTCAATTGTTGCATCCTTTTTTGGCACAATGAACGAGCGAATTGACTCCTGTAAATTGATAAGGTGACTAAAAGTTTTGGTACCGTTTAGCACTGACATTTTCCTTTTTTTGCGCTCCATTTCCTTTTAAGCATACAAACTCTTCATTGTGCAATGATTCCAAATGCTTCCACATACTTCTCGTTGATCCATCCTTCTTGCCAATCTTCTTTGCACAAATTTTGCATTTAGCCTCGTCAGCAAATTTTATAAAGTATTTCCAAATATTAGACATTTTAAAAAAACGTTCCTTAATTAATTTTTAAATTGTTCATAAAACAAAATAAATAAAACAAACAAAAATAAATTAGCATTAAAAAATTTCCTATTTTTTCCTTTCCCTCAACTTTCACCCAGACCCCCATTCTTACCAGTGTATTTTTGGACCCGGTTGGACCCGGACCTACCGGGTCGGGTACCGGGTATTGGATTTTCAAAAAACCGGGTCCGGGTCCGGGTCCGGGTAGTCAAAAAACCGGGTATCCGGGTCTGGGACCCGGTCGGGTACCCGGACCCGTATAACCCTAGTTCCTTTTTAATTTTTTGCAATTCTTTTTCTTCCATTTCTATTTTATTGGCATTTTGTTGTTCATGCATTTCACTGTTATCAATAATTTCTTCCTTTATCGCATTAATTTTTCCTAATTTATTTTTTTGTAAGTTTTTTGAGGTCAAAGACTTTAAGTTTGTCCACAAATCATCAAATAAATCCTCATCAATTCCATCAATTACAACGATTAAAAATAATAAGAATAATCATCAAATTAAATTTCATCATTTTGGAGAAAATCACTAAATAAATTAATTATGTTTTTCTGTTTATATTTGTTATATTGTAAAGGGAACAGACGAAAAATAAATATTTTTTATTAAGTAGAAATTATTTAATGATTTGCAATCGTGTTTATATGATGAAATACTTGATTTATAGACCAAAACAAAAAAAAAGAATTGGCCCTCGAATTGAATTATATAAAAAAAAATTAAATTTAATTAGACACCAGAAAATTTGACACCTAGCATAAAACTTGACACCGTTGAAATCTTGGGCGCCAAAGGAAAATTTGGAACAAAATTTCGCCTTTAAAAATAAATCAAGGAATCATCAAAATATGTGCAGATTCAGGAGGAGGAACTGAAAAGTTAACGATTGGAATAATGGGGGAAAGTGTCTTTTCATAATTTCTTTTGTAAATCTAATAAAAAAAGAAATTCTAAATAATTGTATTTTGTAATATTATTGACCAAAAGTGCCGAAAAATTAATTATGTACAAATTAATTTTTTCATTTTTTTAAAAATTATAATTGAATGCGCCAGTGGAAATGCGTCAGTTGAATCAGAATTTCTTGAAAAACAAGATAAGGTAATATAATGATTGGAAGTTTTAACCTGGAATTGATACTTACATTTAGAATTGCATGGGACCGGGTCGGGAATTCCCGGTTTTTTCAGGTCCCGGTCCCATTTTTTTGAAAAATTGAAATCCGGGTCCCGGTTTTGCCAGTCCCGGTCCTGGTAAGAATGGGGATCTGAGCGAAAAATTACTGTTTTTATTGGGGTCATATTAATTAGCCTCACTAATGGATTTATGCGACAACGGTAAAACTGAGGTCATTAGATGGGCCAATTATGGGACACACGGTATCTATCCGTCCAATGCACAAAAGTCAACAGTATAACTTATTTGTGTGCCTTTCTTTAGCCTGTATTTGATTCAAGTGCCGAAAATAGGAGCGGTGTTTGGTGATGATTTATTCTTGAAAATTAATGAAAATTTTCTAAACCCTATCGCCGATGAAATTTTGGTCTCATGCATTCAGTCCAATATAAAATGCTTACAAATTAAAACTTATTAAAATTTTAAACATTTGTTGAAAAACACATATTTTTCAAAATATTTTCTGCAAAAAATAAGGAAATAAAGTTTCTAGATGCTGTTCGGTATCATGACCATAGAAAAATACAAAATTAAATAATAATTTTTAGAGAAAAAAGGTACAAAAATATTTTTCCCATTTTTTGGTCTAATTTATTAAATTCTTGAAAGAAATAAAATTTAAATAAATTTCTGGAAAAAAGTTTGTTTATTTTTTTAGAATTCCATAAAACTAAAATGGCAGTTTATAATTTGGGACCCTCAGGCAAGATGCCTTAAGCAATTGCTGCTTTTATTTTTCGCATACCTCTTTTTCCCTTTCCACCGGTTAAATTCATTCGCTTTTTGCTATGCCAGTGTCTTTTTTCACTAAGATAAATACCAATCAATTGTAACCTATCGTCTTTTTAATGATGAAATAATTGATCTAAAAAATTTAACAAATAATTTATCTTTTCTTGAGGAAAAAGTTTTGCCCACAATATATTCCAATAACTTGGGCTGGCGCCGAAAAGCGATGTCGCATTTTTCGCGTTCACTTAAACCGACTGAGATTAAAATTGCATGCAAATGAAAAAGAAGCCCTGGCACTCGTGGAAGCCGTCAAACACTTTCCTAAAATGATTTTTGGCAGTAAATTCTTAAGCGATCATCGACCGCTGAAGAAGATTTTTGGCAATAAAAGGTGGTGTCCCGAAGCACTCGCACAATCGTCTTATGAAAAATGCATTTCCCTATTATTCCATTCGCTCACTTTTCGGTCCCTAAGTCCCCTTTCCACTCGTACTGTTCGTCAATTGGGAATGGACTTTGCTGAGTTCCGAAATTTTTTTGGGGTGTTGGAATGTTGAACCGAAGTGTTTCAATTTGATGAAACTCATTCACTTTTTGCTATAAAAAATGAGGATCCTTACATAAAAATATTACACTACAAAAAGTGCGGAATTGTAAGGGCGCTTAGGCCCTTGCTTTCAATGTGAATGCCTAAACGAATAAAATATCGGTTACATCCCTATGGGTCGGTCGGCCTTTTGACAATTTTTTTTGTATTTCCTTAATTTTATACGAAAATTTATGTTAAAAAATACCTAAATATGCAAGAAATATGTAAAAAAAAAAAAACCCAAAATATGTATCAAATATGTAAACAAAGTTTTTAAAATGATTATTTTTATGGAAAAAAGTTCTTCGTAAAAGGTGAAATAGGCACACAAAATGCCATAAAAATAAACTAAATAGATTTTGAATCGCATTTTAGCACTTTATTGAAAAAACCGGAAAATATGTACCAAAATGTATAAAATCCGAAATCTTTAAAAATATGTAAATAAAAGTCCCAACTTTTGCTTGCAAACACAAAAAGAAAGTGTTTTTCTTAAATTCAGAGCATAGATAAGCTAGGAAATAATATTTATTTACACTAAATTGACAGTCATAAATATCCTGTAATTTATCAACAAAGTAAGTAGAATAATTTTTGAAAAATTAGAAGAAAACTAAAATATATTTAATTCTAAGTTTACAAATAGTCAATCATTACGGGTGTAAAAAAATTCTCGGTCTCGAGTCTCGAACTTAAGACCGAGACTGAAAATCCCGAAACTTTTCTCGATTCAAAACTCGAGGCCGAGACTCTCGAACAGCACTAAATATTGAATAAGCATAAAAATCCTTCTCGATCATTTCATATGTTTTTCTGCATATTCATGCATATTTTGTCATTTTTTGTACATATTTTAAGATTTTTTGCATATTTTGCCATTTTTCGTAAAATATTTTCCAATTTGAATATTCCTTCGGAAAAATGCCTAAAATCAAATCTGAATGGATGCGCGAGTGGTCAACAGTGAGTGAGCTTCACTGCCGAAAATATTGAGAAATTTTTAGTTTGCAATTGCAAAAACAACCGATAAAAATTATGAGGAATAAAAATTTTTAATTAATTTGCACCCATAATTTTCAAGTTTTTTGTGCATATTTAGCGATTTTTGGGCATGTTTGGTGCGTATTTCACGACTTTATTTGCATATTTATGCGCATATTTTGGCCAGTTTTCGTGCATATTTTTGGTAATTAATCCCTGTTCCTAATAATTCGGTATGGAATATTGCTTTGGTTTCTTTTTTTTCAAAATTAATTTTTCGTCATTATCAACAACTGCAATAAATTTTCATGATTATAGGCGCCCTGCTGAAGGCATATTAACGAGAAGGTATCACAAAAAATTAGAGTACAAAATTTGAACAAAGTTGGGCCTGTATTTTGATATTTGTTTAGAAAAAATAAATATTCATACAATTTGTAAAATTTTTGCTATTCCTTAAAATTTAATATTAATCAAAATTTTATAAAACTTTCTTTTTTATGCAAATAAAAAATAAGTTTTATTAAAATCCATGCCAGATTTTTTGGACAGTGAGCGATTTCTACAATAAAATATTTGACTTTCTCAAAATTTGAAAAAGCAAGCGATAAAATTATTTGTCAACTTTAGAAAAAAGAAATTGACAAACATTTATGAATTTGAAACTAATATTCAGTCATTTAAACGTGGCACTTTTTAATTTCACAGTGAAAAACCAGTATAAAAATTATAATCAAAATGCTAGGATAAAATAAATTATTGATGCATTTATTTGCGGCGGAAAATGAAAAAATTAAATCATATAATTAATATATACAGACTTGATTTTGGAAATATTTTAAAACACAAAATGATGAAAATTAATTTTGTGATTATTTTCTTCTTATTTATTATCATACAAATTGGTGGAATTGATGAAGATTTATTTGATGATTTGTGGAAAAACCTAAAGCCATCGACCTCAAAAAACTTCAAAAAGCAAAAATTCGGAGAAATTAATGCTATAAAGGAAGAAATTGTTGAGAACAATGAAAATACCGCGCAACAAAATGCCAACGAAACAATGATAAAATCTGAAAATTGCAGTGAAAAAGAAATGGAAGACATAAAGCCAAAAGTATTGCAAAAAATTAAAAAGGAAAAAACATTGGAGGAACAAAATAATAAGAATTTAAAAATAAAAGTGCCAAAAATTGAAATGGACCAATTGAGCGAAGAAACATTTGATAAGGAGTTTGACGGGAAAGCTGATCAGAATGTTTCGTATACAGATCAGAGCAACTCTGCAGATGATGAGGATTACAAAAATATGGTAATGTATATGTATGATAAAACTTATTCAAAGCTGGAAAAATTATTTTTAAAAATATTGTAAAAATGGGTTTTAATATTTTTAATTATTTATAAATTTTAATAGGAGGAAGAAAGAAGAAACGAAATGGAAATTTTGAATAAATTTAATTTAATGAAGAAGGAATTGCGAAAAGAAAATATTTATAAAAATTTAACAAATGTTCAAATTGAATGCGAAATTGCTAAAAAGTTGAGCACAAATCGAAACAAAATTTATAAATTAAAGAAAAAACTAAGACTTTTTTCAAATGAAAATGAAGTAGCAAAAAGGAAACTGATTAGACAATATGAACAAATGAGAAAAGAAAAAATTTGTGGGATTAAAAATGACAAGAATAAAATAAATGAAATTGAACGGGAAATTAACAAAAATTTGGGAATTAACCGTGATAAAATTTATAAATGGAAGAGGGAATTTGGTAAGAAAACGATGGCACAAGCAAATTTTTTACTCACTTTCTTATTTTAAGGTTTAATAAATTCAACGCAACAAAAAATTGAAAAAATTAAGCAATTTGAAAAAGTGAAAGAAGAATTTACTAAAAAATTCAATTTGAAAACGACTAAGAAAATTGGTGAAAAAATTGCGAAAAAAATTGGTGTTGGACTGAGCACAATTTATAGATGGAAGAGGATAAAACACGGTTTAACCTCGCGAAACATTTTTAATTAATTATATTTAAAAATTAAATTTTTTTATTTTAAGGAAAGTCCTAAATTTACACGGATGCTGAGAAAATGGAATATGTAAAAGGTTTGAGTGAATGGCAGAAAATAAACCAATAAGGATAAACTGCCGAAACAATGGACATCCCAAGTGCCAATTTATGATGCTAAGAAATTTTTCTTTTTTTTCTGTTGCTTTATTTTACTGAAAAATACCAAAACAATTACTGCAATTAAATTTCAAAAGAAAACGCTAAAAAAAAACTTTTTTTTTAAATGACACAAATATTTGTATTGTATTCAACTGGGTCACAGCATAAACTTTTAATAGCTTTATAGTCAATGTTTAACTGCTGGCAAAATTGGGTTTAGAATTTTTATATAGTTCATTTAGGTTTAAAATTCAAAAAGAAATATAAAAAAGAAATGAATCTATCCCTGAATCAAAAATCATTGGCAATCTAAGTATATTAATCGAAAATAAACTCAAATTCAGCGAACGGATTTCTAACTTCCTCCAAAAAGCTTATCTTAGAAGTAGAGTTCTTTTAAAAATCGAAATCACGTAGGCTAAGACAAGGACATCAGTCTATAAAAGCTACATTCGACCACTTTTAAAATATGCAGCCTGAATTTTTTGGGTCGGCGAACCAAAAAAAGAAACAAATCACCGGGAAATATTTCAGAAATTTGAAAAAACCGAAAGGTTGTGTAGAATGTCAAATCCAAGTTGAAACAACATCAAAAGCAATCTTTAATATATATATTTTATTTATTTCAAAAAATGAAAAAAAACTTTTATAAATCGATTTATCCGCTAAAAAAAAGAGTTAGTTCGCTAAGTTTTCGAAGGCTAACAAATCAATTTGGTGCCAAATTCCTTAGTCCATCGTCTTAAGTTGGTATATGGAATGCCCAATGTGACGGCAATTTCTTCTTACTCATCATTGGGTTTCCTTCTGCCATTTCTTCACTTCTTTTCACATATTCCGATTTGTCAGCATTAGTGTAAATTCTGATCTTACCTTAACAAAAATCAATTTGGATTAAATTTCATTACTTATAATTAATTGCAATTTATCAATTTGTAATGATTAAATAATTGATTTAAAAAAATTAAACTTCCCTTTTCGTGTTTGTAAAGTTTGAAAAATAATTTTCAAAAAATTAATTAATAATATATATATTAAAGACAATTAAATCCGATTGAGGAAAAGTTTCTTGTCCATAGAATTAAATTCTATTAAAAAAATTTAAAATAAATTAGACACCAGAAAATTTTATAATAGAAACCACCTGAATTTTAGATACCAAATTCATCTTTTAAAAAATAAATCCAGAAATTAAGATATGTGCACATGAAGATAATGATGATCTTTTAGGCATAGCCAGAATTTTACTTATATCCATTAGGGAATTTTTTTTTATTAGTGTCCAAAAAATTTGATAATAATAATACAATTTAAATAAAAAACACTTCATTTTCAAATTTTTCCCAAATTTTTTTACTGTAAAAAATATTGGAACAATTTGACCATCAACAATAAAAAAAAAAACAAATTTACCGGTAAGTTTTATGAAAAAGCAAGTGACGTTAAATGGTGTCGTGGTGAAACATAAAAAGAAAAACGCGTACATAGGCTTAGGTTACTCCTAAGCTTTATGCTAGGCTTAGGGTTTTGAGCTAGGCTTAGGCTTTATGAATAAAATTTTTTATTGTATTTGGACAATGCTAAATATGGGCATGATATTATCATGTTAAAATATTCCATAAAATCATATTCTTAATTTTTGCTTCATTTGAAAATTAGCAAATAAATTACTATGTGTTTTATTTATTTCAAAAAAAAAGAAGAAAAAAAAACGACTTTTATAAATCGATTTATCCGCTAAAAACAAAGGGATAGTTCGCTAAAGTTAGAGAAATTATAACGAAAAAAGAAACAATGAGATAAATACATTAGGTTTTTATCTGCATAATGAAGTTGACCAAGTGTAATAAGATAAAATTATTTTTGACCAATTCTTTTTCTTAAAATTGCAATAGAATTTAAGATTTTCAAAGGTTAACGAATCAAATCAATTTGGTGCCAAATTTCTTCGTCCATCGTATTAAATTATATTAAATTAGCAAATGGAATTCCAATTCAATTTTTGGTTTT
Organism: Heterodera schachtii; assembly: GCA_023374025.1. NCBI lineage: Eukaryota > Metazoa > Nematoda > Chromadorea > Rhabditida > Heteroderidae > Heterodera > Heterodera schachtii. The sequence goes on along the minus strand of SIJG01000070.1, from coordinate 201,418 downwards.
CATTTATATGTTTTGTATTTAAATTATTATTTTGTTCTTCCAATGTTTTCCTTTTTAATTTTTTTGCAATAGTTTTGGCTTTCGGTCTTCTTCCACTTCACTTTCACTGCAATTTTCGGATTTGATCATTATTTTATGAGCATTTTGTTGCTCATAAAATTCTTAGTGTCAATTTCAAGATTTTTTTTCTTTATGGCATTAATTTCGCTGAGTTTTTGACTCAAAAAAATCCTTTAAATAAATTAGTTTTGATCTTCAGCTTCTATTTAATATATTATAAATGGAATATATGAAAAAATCTTTTTCATTACGAGAAATGGCACATTAATTGCAATTTAATCGCATTTCATGGATTAAATAATTGAAAAAAAATCCCTTTTCCTATTTGTAAAGGTTGAAAAATAATTTTCAAAAAATTAATTAATAATATATATTAAAAGAAATAAAATCAGGTTGAGGAAAAGTTTCTTGCCCTCGAATTCAATTCTAATAAAATTCAAATAAATTAGACACCAGAAAATTTTACAATGGAAACAATCGGAATTTTGGATACCAAATTCGTCTTTTAAAAAATAAATCCAGAAACCAACATATGTAGATATGTACATACAGATGAAGATAAAGATTTTTAAGGCCAAACTAAATTTTTTCCAGGATTCTCCATAGCCGAATTAATTTTGCAATTTGTGAGAATTTTTTAAGAAAATTTTTATTAAATGCCCCAAAAAATCCAAAATTTCGCATTTTTTCATACACATTTTCATTTTTTTCATATTTTGAGAATTTATAAAAAATTTTCTAATAAAATTTAAAAATTTTTGAAAATGTGTATAACCTAAAAATCGGGTTTTTTAAAAGAAATAAAAAATAGTGATTCTAAGCCTATTTATATGGCATTTTGTGCCTATTTCATCCTTTATGATGATTTTTAAAACAATTTATATAAATCGATTTATCCGCTAAAAACAAAGAGATAGTTCGCCAAAGTTGGAGAAAATACAAAGAAAAAAGACGTGCTGAGACGATGCGAAAAAAACTCAGTTGGGGCGATGCGAAAAAAAACTCAGTTGGGGCGATGCGAAAAAAACTCAGTGATTGATTGGTCATTTTCCTGAAGCCGATGGCACCACTTTCGGGGCACCAAAAGTGCCTGATCCGGAATCCGGACCGGTCCGGTTAAGAACTATTTTTTGTTCAGTTTTTCAAGGGCTATCTCCCAGGCCGGGTCCGGTCTTGATCCATTCACTTGGAGCCCGTCATGGGTCGGGCACATCTGCCGGAGGACCCTCAGCCTCGCCCCCGACCCTGTCGATGGCCAACCCAAGCTAAGTTTTGCCGGTACCAGCGGCTTTTTTGTACATCTCGATGAGCTCTACAAAACGATATCAATGGCGTCCGGCTGTGTCTACTACAAATGGAGAAAATTGGCGAGAATTTTTTTTTTTTTTTCAATTTTTCACATCACTTATCGCCAATTTTCTCCATTTGTAGTAGACACAGCCGGACGCCATTGATACCGTTTTGTAGAGCTCATAGAGATGTACAAAAAAGCCGCTGGTACCGGCAAAACTTAGCTTGGGTTGGCCATCGACAGGGTCGGGGGCGAGGCTGAGGGTCCTCCGGCAGATGTGCCCGACCCATGACGGGCTCCAAGTGAATGGATCAAGACCGGACCCGGCCTGGGAGATAGCCCTTGAAAAACTGAACAAAAAATAGTTCTTAACCGGACCGGTCCGGATTCCGGATCAGGCACTTTTGGTGCCCCGAAAGTGGTGCCATCGGCTTCAGGAAAATGACCAATCAATCACTGAGTTTTTTTCGCATCGCCCACACTGAGTTTTTTTTTCGCATCGCCCCAACTGAGTTTTTTTTCGCATCGCCAACACTGAGTTTTTTTTCGCATCGACCTAGCACCGAAAAAAGAAACGAAGAAATAGTTAACTAGGCTTTTCATGGTGGTCACAGGAGAAAATTTATTTACCCAAAACTAACGAATGGATTTGGTGCCGAATTTACTCGTCCATCGAATTAAATTCTGTCTGAAGATGCCCAATTTTTCGGCAATTTTTCTCTCACTTATCATTGGGTTTCTTTTTCTCATCTCCTCACTTCTTTTCACATATTCCAATTTCTCAGCATTCGTGTAAAATGTCCTTTTCACTTAAATGGAATCAAATTAATTGTCAAAATATTAAATTTCGAATAAAATAAATAATAAAACAAAAATTATTTGTAAATAAAAATGTTACGAGTAGTTAGTCCGAATTTTCTCCTCTTCCATCTATAAATTGTATCCCACACAAGCCCCAATTTTGCTGCGATTTTTAATTCAATTTTCTTATTTGGTTTCAAATTAAATTTTTTTGTAAATTCTTCTTTTACTTTTTCAAATTGTTCAATTTTTTCAAATTTTTTTTCTTCCGATCAATTCCCAATTCATTACAAATTTCATGTTCAATTTTATTTCTTTTTTTCTTGTCATATTTATAACCATAAATTTTTTCTTTTGTCATTTGATCAAATTTTCTGATCATTTGAAGCATTGTGTCCTTATCTGTTACCTTATTTACTGTATATTTCTTTGTTTGTCCAAATTTTCGCTTCAATTTATAAATTTCTGTTCGATTTGTTCCCAACTTTTTTGCAATTTCACGTTCAAATTTCATAATTGGCATTGTCTTATAATTGCACCATAATTCCTTTTTCATCAAATTAAATTGGTTTAAAATATTCATTTCGTTTATTGTTTGTCCATTCTAAAAATTTATTTATTTCATAAAAATCTTAGAATTCAGCAATTACAAAAACACTTATTTTTCCAGTTGTGATACTTTTTTATTTATATATTACCATATTATTGTAATCCTCATCATCAGAAGAATTGCTACGATTAGCAGACGGAACATTTTGATCAGCTTGTTCATTAAACTCATTTTCAAATGATTTTTCGTTCAATTTGTCCATTTCAATTTTTGGCACTTTTATTTTTGTATTATTATTTTGTTCCTCCAATGTTTTTTCCATTTCTGTTTTATTGGCATTTTGGTGTTCATACTTTTCAGTTTTAACAACTATTTCTTCCTTTATGACATTAATTTCTCCGAATTTTTCCTTTTGGAAGTTTTTTGAGGTCGATGGCTTAAGGTTTTCCCACAAATCATCAAAAAATCTTCATCAATTGCATCAATTAAAACGATACGAAATAAGAAGAAAATAATTATAAAATTAATTTTCAGCATTTTTTGAGTCAAAAAATCTTTTAATAAATTAATTTTGATTTTCAGTTTATATTTATTATATTATAAATGGAATATATGAAAATTTCTTTTTTCATTACGAGAAATGCCACATTAATTGCAATTTATCATATTTGTAATGATTAAATAATTGATTAAAAAAAAATTAAACTTCCCTTTTCCTGTTTGTATTTGAAAAATAATTTTCAAAAAATTAATTAATAATATATATTAAAGGCAATAAAATCCGATTGATGAAAAGTTTCTTGACCCAAATTAAATTCTATTAAAAAAATTTAAAATAAATTAGAAAATTTTACAATGGAAAACGACCTGAATTTTGGATACCAAATTCCCCTTTTAAAAAATAAATCCAGAAATTAACATATATGCAGTGAAATAATGATGATCTTTTAGGCCTAGGCAGAATTTCACTTACCTATATCCATTTAGGGAAATTTTTCTATTGGTGTCCAAAAAATTTGTTAATAATAAATAATACAATTAATTAAAAAACACCTTTTTCAAAATTTTCCCAATTTTTACTGTAAAAATATTGGAACAATTTGACCATCAACAATAAAAAAAAACAAATTTACCAGTAAGTTTTATGAAAAAGCAAGTGATGTTAAATGGTGTCGTGGTGAAACATAAAAAGAAAAACGCGTACATAGGCTTAGGTTACTCCTAAGCTTTATGCTAGGCTTAGGGTTTTGAGCTAGGCTTAGGCTTTATGAATAAAATTTTTTATTGTATTTGGACAATGCTAAATATGGGCATGATATTATCATGTTAAAATATTCCATAAAATCATATTCTTAATTTTTGCTTCATTTGAAAATTAGCAAATAAATTACTATGTGTTTTATTTATTTCAAAAAAAAAAGAAGAAAAAAAAAACGACTTTTATAAATCGATTTATCCGCTAAAAACAAAGGGATAGTTCGCTAAAGTTTTCGAAGGCTAAGCTGAAAATGTCGGCATCCACGATCAAAATCTCGGCGACTTGCTCACCATTTGGAAATTTCGGAGGACGAACGGCTCTGCGACGAATAAACGGCACTAGTAGGAATCGAACGAAGTTGTATGATTTTGCACATTTTTTCTGCGCAAATGCTATAAAGAAAGGGCTCAAAAATAGCATTTCTACGTTAAAGTTTTTTATTTGGTAAAGGTTTTTAGTGCATATAAATGCTTATTTTGTAGGAATGAAGTTTTTTCATATTTCTAAAAAATACTTTGAAAATTCGTTTTTCTTTATTGTAAAATTTTCCACTTCTAAAAGCTTTAAAAATTTCCAGCCTTAAAAAACGCTTTTGAGTTTTACTTACAGTTATAAAAGTGGCGCGATTTTACAATTTTTTCACGAATTTAAATGTAATTGGTTTATTCAGACCTTAAATGATCTCATCAGAAAGATATACATATGACGAAAAGCCTAATTTTTAGGTGCTAGGTCTTATATAAAATCCGTTCTAATAGAGAAATAGTTAGGCTAATGAACGGTAAAGGATACAAATTTAATTGCTTTTAAGCAAATGTTATGCCATGTTTTGTCGAAAATAAGTGCGAGATTTTTTCCGCTATTTTTTCTTTAATTTTCCAATTGGTTTTCAAATTGAATTTTTTGGAAAATTCTTCTTTAATTTTTTCAAATTGTCTAATTTTTTCAATTTTTTCTTGCATTGAAAATTTCTTTTTTATTTCTTAAAATGAGACAATTAGTATAAATTGGATTATGTCTTTTTATCTTACCAAATTCCTTCTTCCATTTGTAAATTTTATTCCGATTAATTCCCAATTCATAGCAATTTCACATTCAATTTTTTTTCTTTTCTTCTCGTCATATTTAAACCCATAAATTTTTTCTTTTTTCGATTCATCAAATTCCCTGATCAGTTCGGTCTTTGTGGTCTTATCAAATACTTTATTCCTACTGAATAATTAATTGCACGATACCCGGAATTTTGAGCAGAATCGGGTGGGGAATTGCAGGAGTCGAAAAGTCGGGACCTGGATTTCCATTCGGGTCCGGGAACCGGACATTACAAGGAAACAAAAAATTCAAAAGAAAAATTAAAAAAATATTTTTAAAAATTAAAAATTTGTTTTTCATTTCATATAAGCAAAAGTTAAACTACTATTATTTTCCAATTAAGTCAATCATCGGTTTTTGGTTTCAAATGGACCTGATATTATGGGCACTTCAGATATGTTAGCTGGTGACAACTCAGCTTTACGAGAATTATAATGAAAATTGAAAATAATTAAATAAACAAATTAAATAACTAAAAATATTCATTAATCTTAGTTAAAAATAAACTATTAAATTTTTAAAATTTAACAATTTTCTTTCGGGTATTGTGACAACTTGTACACAGACAACTCGTACAATGGCTTAGAAGCTTTAGGCTAGGCCTTGGCTTAGGCTTGCTTAGGCTTAAGCTTATTTTGTAAAAATTTTATTGTACGGCTGAGTTGTCCATCAGCCGAATTGTCCCATCAGCTGACGAGTCCAGAAGAAGCCATTATGTGAATATGACCCAGAAGAGAGACTTGGAATTTGAATCTCGAATTGATCAGAAATTAAATGTGATTTGCTTACCATCTGCGAAATTTTAATTTGAACAAATGATAAGACATCCTATCATTTGGGACAACAGTCTTTTCGAGAATGATCACTCCGACATATGATTGAGAAGAAAAAGTAAATTTATTACAAAACAAGGCTCGGTTGAAATTTAAAACTGTTAGAATGAATGAAAGTATTTTTAAAAGCCCGCAAATGGTAAAAGCCGGCGGGTCTGATGCTCGAGAGTCTCGGTCTCGACTCGAGAAAAGTCTCGGGTTTTTTTTTTGGTTTTTCGCTTTATATATTCGGATTTGTACTTTTTCACCCGGCGACGCCTAAAACCTCCAATTTTTTCCTTAAAGACATGTTCAAAATCGCAAAAATTTTGTCACTTTTTGGTGAAAATCGATTAACAAAATACGCTCAAATTTTCAAAAATTTTCCCCGGCGACGCCTAATGTCACCACCGAACCACCAAAATTCCCGTTAATTTTTTAATTAACACAAAAACACAAAGGCAAGTTTCTTCGAATTAAAAAAAACCGATGAGCCCTGATAGGTGCTACAGTGCACCAATACGGCAGTGAAAAATTCAATTTGCGAAGAAAAAAATATACAAATTTTTTGTTTAGTGTGTTTTGGAGTAATAAATTTGAACTTAAATAAATTTAAAATAAAAAAAAAAGAAATTGTTAAGAAAAAACTCGAAAAATTTTTTTAAGCAAAAACGAAAATTTTTGAAAAAGTTCTCGGGTCTCGGGTTTTTCGGTCTCAGTTTTAGGAGTTCTCGGTCAGAAAGAGTGAAAATGAAATTAGGGCCTAGCGAGGGACGGGACCCAGCCACGGCATTTTGCTGGATCTGAGTCCGCAATCCCGTATTTTTTTGGAAAATGCATGACTTTGCGGGACCCGTTTTTTGAAAATTCACAAGACAGAATGCCAAAATAAATAAATTTACAATAAAATCAATTAAAGATAAACCCATTTTCCGTATATTTTCAAAATTTTCCCGGCAGCGCCTACCGCACTGCCGGACCTCCAAAAAGTTGTTTTATTGGTTTCGGGGCCGAATTATACAGTTCTGAAATTCATTTTGACCTAATTTGAACTCAGAACCCGTACTCTAACAAAATTTTCAAAATTAAATTTTTACCATTTTTAAATACGCAATAAGCCAAGTTCAAATGCATGAAATATTATGTCTTGCCTTCAGAACCATATTCTTCATTTTATTCGTGCATTTTGTCGTAATTCGAATGTTTCCAAAAATTTAAAACAGATTTGGGTTCAAATTTGGTCGAAATGGATGTCAGAACCGTATTTCCGGCCCACTTCAAAAAAATTTTTCAAAAGGGTGGGGGAGTACCATCCGTACTATTACCAAAAATTCACTCACTGTCCACTGTCTGAGTTCACTGTCGAGATTCTTACTGTCCTAATGTACGAGAGCCCTATCCAATCCACGACACTTTCGAAAAATCTTGGTCAACCCACTACCCCCTTTTCGTATACGCTGCCAGCGCCTTAAAAAATGTTGAGTTCCAATCCCGCAATGGACCCGCAAATTTGAAATGTCTGGACTCTTAAATTTTCTTAAATTCATAGCAGAGAAAATTTAAATTTATAGGTTTTTTGTGTGAACAAATTCTGGGCTACAGACAAAAAAAAATGAATTTTACTTTTTCCCATTGTTATTTTTTCTTAATGCCAATGTTTAATTTTTATTTATTTTATTTATAAATTACCGAGACTACTCTTTCATTGATTAGACGTATAAACTCTAATATTTTTCAGCTCATTTTGCTACTTTCCTTTTTTGATTGCTAATGGCAAATGCTTGGTCTCGCTCTACGATCTCTTCGGATCACACTTCAAGACCGGACACCGCAAGGCTTAGCTGATGTGGCCACTTGGACGGGAACTTCGTTGTGACGCAAATGAAGACAGTCGCGCACCAAATGCTAATGTGGAAACTGGGCAAAAAGCCAAAGTGAGTTAACTTGTTTAATGTGCAAAAAAGCTTAAGATATTAATTCAATATGACTGGGAAAAGTGGCTTTTTCATTTTGTTTTTATTAATGGTAAAGCAGGCCTTTTCTCGGTTCTTTTAAATTAATCTAAATGGTTTTTTGGAGGACTTTTTGGTTTTTGCGATCACACCTTTTCGCTCTCAAGCCCTTGTTTGACTTAAAAATTAAAACTCAAAAAAGTTGTGATACCATTCATAGTATTACCCCCTTCTCCTGTGGCTCGCTACCACCAGTCCTCACAAAATTCCTATTGCAAAGAGAAACCTCTGATTTAATTTGGGTTCAAAAATAAGAATTCGAAAAAAATTCAAATTAATGCAATAAAAATTCAGCCCATTAGTTATACACGAGCGCTTGGCGCCGCTTCGCGGCGCCAACCGCTCGGGGTTTTTCAGATAATTAAAAAAATTTTATAGAGTTAAATTAATAAATTCGTTTTTCATCCACGTCTCGTTTCTCTCATCTTTGTCTCCTTCTTCATGTTTCTCTTTTATCTCTCTCTCTCTTTCTCTTCTCTTCTTAGCTCTCTCTCTCTCCCAGTCTCTCGCTCTTCTTTTTTCTCTCTTTTCTCTCCCTCTCCTCTTTTCTCTTCCTCTCTATCTTTCTCCTCTTTTCTCTCTCCCTCTCTCTCTCACTTTCCTCTTTCTTTCTTTCTCTCTCTCTTTATTTTATTTTCTCTCTCTCTCTCTCTTTCCCCTTCTCTTTTCTCTCTCCCTCTCTCTTCTCTTTCTCCCTCCCTTCCTCCCCCTCTCTTCTCTTTCTCTCACTTTCCTCTTTCTTTCTTTCTCTTTCTCTCCCTCTTTACATCTCTTTTCTCTCCCTCTCTATCTCTTTCCTCTTTCCCTCCCCCTCTCTTCTCTTTCTCTCTCTCTCACTTTCCTCTTTCTTTCTTTCTTTCTCTCTCTCACCCTCTCTTTACATCTCTTTTCTCTCCCTCTCTATATCTTTCCTCTTTTCTCTCTCCCTCTCCCTTCTCTTTCCCTTTCTTTCTCTCTCTCTTTCCTCTTCTTTTTTTTCTTTGCTCTTCTCTTTTATCTCTCTCTCTCTCTTCTCTCTCTCTCTCTATTATTTTCTCTCTCTTTTCTTTTCTCTTTGCTCTTCTCTTTTATCTCTCTTTATCTTTTCTCTCTCCCTCTCTATCTCTTTCCTCTTTTCTCTCTCCCTCTCCCTTCTCTTTCCCTTTCTCTCTTTCCTCTTTTCTTTCCTCTTCTCTTTTCTCTCTCTCTTTCCTCTTCTCTTTTCTCTCTCTTCTCTTTGCTCCTCTTTTATCTCTCTCTTCTCTTCTCTCTCTATTATTTTCTCTCTTTCTCTCTCTCTTTTCTCTCTGTTACTCGTTTCACTTTCTCTCTCTCTCTCTCTTCTCTAGCTTTCTCTCTTTGTATCGCTCTCGCTCTTTTTCCTTACATATTCCATAAAAGCATATTTTATATAATTCGTATTTAAAATGAAATTAATATTAATTGATTTAATATTAAAAATAAGCAAAAATTTTATTTACTTTTAAAACAAATCAAAAAGAAGTAAATAATTTCTTAAACATTATTATGTCGGTTCGTTTAAGTTTTAAGCAAAAATTTTACTTTTTTTTATTTTGAAAAATGTTTTCGCTTCAAAAAATAATCCATTCAAAATGTGACATACACACGGAGTCACACATCAAATTAGTATAGTTAATATCTAGACGGGTCTATCCCCTTGATCTTTAGTGAAAGAGGCTAGCATGAAGGATGTTCGCAATTGCGCCTGTAACGGCGAGGGCATTAAGGTGTTGTCGATGGAGCATAAGGAATTTGGCAATAAACATGTCTGCGTGGCCACCATCCCTGTGCATGTCGGACTGTTTCAAAACTGAGTTATGAAATGACAAAGTGGGGGAGGCGCAAGAAGCAAGTTTATTTTATAAGAAATATTTGTCACCAAACAACATGCAAAGAAAGGCAAAAAATAGAAATTCAAGAGAGAACAATTTTTGACTACGAACTTTTGCTACTTTTTAATTACCTATCCGTACTCACAATCAGATTTTCAAAATTTTTAACAATGAACTTGTTTTATGGCTTTTCAGGGTAGGATCTGATATTTATTTCAACCAATTCCGGACCCGGACTCGAGCAAAAAGACAAATTTATTTTAATAATTGGTTATTTAGTGTTGGCGAGTCAACCACCGAAATGAGTTGTTTGCACATTATTATGACGAAACAAATACCATTGGAACTTATAGAAGAGGCATACTTGAAAATGCCATCAGAATATACTTTAGTGCGAATGAATGAGAAAAAGTGGGCGAAAATGTTTATGAATGAAGTGGAGAAAATGACTAAATAATGTTGTAATTGTCGTTGTCGCATAAATAGGTTATTTGAAGAATACCCATTTTTTCTATTTCTATTTTTAAAATAATATGTCGTGAAATTATTCAATTTTTAAGAGCTAAGAAGGTTATCATTGATGTTTTTACAAATTCAATTTGTTAGTTTTTATCCAGATAGTATATATATATCCTTGTCAATGTTAACCAAGTTATTTTTGTCTCCTCTTTTACCTCAAAAAGTTGATGTGCCTTCATAATAAGGGGCACGAAATCACATGTTTGCGTGTCCACCATTCGATGTGCTTGAGTTATGAAATGACGAAGTGGGGAAAGCGAAAAAAGCAAGTTTATTTTATAAGATCACTTTTGGCACCAAACAATAGAAATTAAACAGGGCACATATTGACTATTAACTTTTGGTACTTCTTAATTAGCTGTACTCAGACTTCAAAAAATCTCTAATTTTTTGAAATAATGAACTGTTTTAGGGGGTTAAGGGTTGGAAAAACGATTCTGATACCTATTTCGACCAATTTGAACTCCGGACCCGGATTCGAACCAAAAACAAATTTAATTTTCACTAAAATTCAGTTTTATTGAGCTTAATTGCTTTATAGGGGCTTTCGGGGTCGGAAAATCGATTCTGACATTCATTTCGACAATTCAAAAACCCGGACCCTTGATTCAAATGCTCAAAAAAAATTGGAATTTTAGTGAAAATAAGTTTATAATTGTTTGTTCGAGTCCGGGTTCAGGATTCACATATTTTAGTGCATTTCTCCGAATTTTTGTTTTTTGATGTTTTTTGAGGTCGATGGCTTTAGGTTTTTCCATAAATCATCAAATAAATCTTCATCAATTCCGTCAATTACTACGGTTAGAAATAAGAAGAAAATACTCAGCAAATTAATTTGCAGCATTTAGTCAAAATCTCTCGAAAAAAATTTATTTTGAATAGAAATTATCAAATCAATTGCAATCGTGATTTACTGGTAAAATATTGATTTAAAAAAATAATAATTCATTTTCAAGTTTTTAAACGTAGAAAAATAATTTTATAGATTCCCAAAATATTAAAAATATTACGAATTATAAGAATTTAGTCAGTTGAGGAAATTTTCTTTGCCATTGTATTAAAAAGATCAAGTTGAAACCGGCTAAACACCATCAAAATCACGGCAATTTCTTTGGCATCGTGTTATCCCTCTTTTTGGCATTTTCTCTTGAGTTCACCGCTTTTCTGCTCAATCCGAATTCTCTCGGTGGACAACAAATCCGTATAAACTAACATATTTATCAGTAATTGTTCTATAATTAGTGAAGGTGGCAATGAGTCTAATCCCAACTGACCAACAGCAGGACAATTGGGAAAGGGATTTAGTGTCCGAAAATGAGCGAGGTGGAATAGAATAATTGGGGAAAATGCATTTTTCATAATCCCGCAGAAATATAAATTATAAATGTTTTGTAATATTAAAAAACAAACATGCCAATGGGCCAGGACATTTTATATCAACAATTTATTCCTTTATTGCATATTTTCACCGATTGTTTGTTTTTTGAAATTTTTTGGGGTTGGTGGCTTTAAGTTTTTCCATAAATCATCAAAAAAAATCTTCATCAACTCCATCAATTAGTACGATTAAAAATAAGAAGAAAATAATTACAAAATTAATTTTCATCATTTTTTGAGTCAAAAAAAAATGCATTAAATAAAATAACTTAATTTTTTCAGATTATATTTGTTATATTATAAATGCAAATATGAAAAAATCTTTTTTCATTAAGAGAAATGCCACATCAATTGCATTCAATCGTATTTTTAATGATTAAATAATTCATTAAAAATTAAAAAAAAATTAAATTTCCCTTTTCATGTTTATAAATGTTGTTTTGTAAAAGACGAATTTGGTAATTCCGGTGGTTTCCATTGTCAATTTTCTGATATGTATTTGTTTTAATTGTTAATTTAATTTAATTCGAGGGCCAAGAAACTTTTCATCAGCCGGATTATATTTCTTTTAATTTATAAAAAAATATACTGAATTCCTTCTTCCATTTGTAAATTATATTCCGAGTAATTCTCAATTTATTGGCAATTTCTCTTTCAATTTCATTTGTTTTTTTCTTGTCATATTTTAACTAGAGACCGGACAAGAGGGTCGGTCGAACGGTTTCGGTTAAAAACCGAAAAAAAACCGAAACCGAAAAACTCAAAAAATTCTCGGTCGAGCGGTTTCGGTTAAAAAACCGAAGAAAATTTTTCGGTTTATTTCGATTTTTCGGTTTTTTTTTGGAATTTCTTTAATTTTTTTCAAAAATGCAATAAACTATTTCTATTAATAGAAAAGGCGAAAAATCTCTCTGAGTAAAATTGTAGAGCTATTAAAACATCTATTGAATGGTGTATAGGTTGGGAAATTGATTGAAAAAGTCAGCCAAAAAACGTGTGTTTGCTCCTTGATTCTAAGAACCCCAAAGATTAGTTTTAGCGATTTTGTTCCATTTTTGGGATTTTTTCCCAAAAAATTCCATTAAAAATTCAATGAAATTGGGAAAATACACCCCCTAAGAAATGATCTAAAAAATTTCAGAAAAAACACCCCTAAGAAATGTTCTAAAAAATTCCAGAAAATATACCTTTAAGAATTGAATCAAAAATTGTTCGCCAAAATTTTATTATTTTTTCTTGATAAAAATTTTTTGCTTCCTTATTGAAAAACATTATAAAATATTGAATTATTATTAAATCAGCAAAATTAAGACTTTTGGTTAAGTTTTACGTGTTTTGCTCCCTAAAAATCCTTAATAAAAAAATTTTTAATGCCTTTTTTTTAATTTTTTGGTGCCTATTTTAGCGCCTTTTTTTCGAGCCCTATGTTAGCAGACTTTGTCTAAAAAATGACGAAATTTTGGGCTAATTTTTTAAGAAAATATAGTTTTTTGGGCCGGCGGTGCCGATAGGCGCCGCCGGGGGAAATTTTAAGAATTTTTAATGAATTTTGTTAAGAAAATGGCCAACTGATTTTTCACAAAGTCGGTCGATTGTTTCGCATTTTTTGATTATTTCGGTCGGTCGGTTTCGGTTAAAAACCGAAAAAAACCGAAACCGAAAAAAACCGAAAAACTCAAAAATTTCTCGGTCGGTTTTTTTCGGTCAAAAACCGAAACCGAAAATCATAAAAAATACCGAAAAAACCGAAAAAACCGACCGGTCCGATCTCTAATTTTAACCCATAAACTTTTTCTTTTTTCAATTTATCAAATTTTCTGATCAGTTTAGTCATTGATTCCTTCATGTTTTTATTTGTTAACTTTTTTTACTGTGTACTTCCGTGTTTTTCCTAATTTTTTCCTCAATTTATATATTCCTTTACGATTTGCAATCCCAAAATTATAAAATGATTGAAAGGGAATGAATATTGCCAAAACTTAATATTAATTCTAAACGTTTACCTAAATTTAGTAAAAATCTTTTTTCAATTTCGCATTCAAATTGATAAAATGTCAAATTTTTATAAACATTTTCTTTTCGCAATTCATTCTTCATTAAATTAAATTTATTTAGCGATTCCATTTCATTTATTTTTTCTGTATTCTAAAGGATAATTAATATTTATAAATCAAATATTCGAACTAATTTGATTTTATAAAATAGATCTTTTCCGCCCAAAAATTGTATTGTTCGACCATATATTACCATATCATTGTAAATCGCATCATCTGAAGAATTATGATCAAATTGCTCATAAACTAATTTTTAAATGATTCTTTTCTGATTTGGTCCAATTCAATTTTTGGCACTTTTATTTTTATTTTTAAATTTTTATTTTGTTCCTCCAATGTTTTTCCTTTTTAATTTTTTGCAATTCTTTTGGCTTTGTCTCTTCCATTCGTTTTCACAGCAATTTTCGGATTTGATCATAATTTTTTGGTATTTTGTTGTTCATGAATTTCATTGTTGTCAAATCAACAATTTCTTCCTTTATTGCATAATTTTCTTTCTCAAGAAAAAGGCAATAAAAACAAAAACTACACCCCCTAAGAATCGATTTAAAAAATTTCAGAAAAATATACCCCTAAAAATCGACCCAAAAAATTTCTAAATACACTCCTAAGAATGAAAAATTTTTCTCAAAAATTCATTTTTCTTGGCAAGAATTCTTAATTTTAAAAATTATTTTGTAGGTAACTTTGCGTTTTTTGCCCTTAAATCCCAGTCCTACTCATTTTCAACTGCAACTAGTGAACAAAAATGATTTTTGCTTAATTTTTGGCTAAAAATGATGCCACTATTCGTCACTGTTTCGCACTTTTTGCCACTATTTTGTCACTATTTTAGCATTTTTACTCACTATTTTAGTTAACTATTTCGAGATTTTTCGTCACTAAAAGTCGCGGCCCTAGTTATATAGAGCGAAATAAAAATATTGCTTTTTTCAGTTTAAGAAAATATTTTTTTATTGCTGTTAGCCATTGATAATAGTAAAAAAATTAACTCTCTGTCGTAATGTCCATTGCCCAATTGTCCGCTTCTGTACAAATGGGTTCACTGTCCAAATGTCCGTCAAGGGAAAGATCGACTCAATGCTCAAGAATGGGCAATTTTTTCGACTTTTCAAAATAATTTCGTTTGGTGGAAAAAGACAATATAAAAGTAATCTTTTGTAAAAGCCAAATAGACGATGCAAAAAAATTTATTTCAAAATATGAAAAAAACAAGTTATATAAATTGGTTTATCTGCTAAAAACAAAGAGATAGTTCGCCAAAGTGAGAGGAATTACAAAGAAAAAAGAAACAAAGAGATATTACTTTAACCAAAGCTAACGAACCGATTTGGTGTCGAATTTCCTCGTCCATCGTCTTAAATTGGCACATGGAATGCCTAATTTTTCAGCAATTTACGTCTCACTTAAGATTGGGTTTCTTTTTCTCACCTCTTTTCACATATTCCATTTTCTCAGCATCCGTGTAAGTTTTGCTCTTTCCTTAAAATAAAAGCAGTTTAATTTTAATTAATTAACATTAAAATTTACGAATGCTGAAACCGATTTTTCTAATCTTCCATCTATAAATTATTTTTTTCGCTATTTTTTCATCAATTTTTGTCGTTTACAAATGGAATTTTTAAAAAAATTCTTCTTTCACTTTTTTAAATTGCTCATTTTTTCTGCTTTTGCTGGTTAGAAACAATGAGTAAAATTCGACTTTGTCTTTGTTTCTTAACAATTCCTTCTTCCATTTGTAAATTTTCTTCCGATCCCAATTCATTAGCAATTTCACATTCAATTTTGCATATTTCCGATCTGTTATATTTAAACCCATGAATTTTTTCTTTTTTCAATTGGTCAAATTTTCTGATCAGTTCCATTTTTGTTTCTTCACTTTCCTCCGTTCTCTTCTCTCTTTTTTGTCCTAATTTTTGCTTCAATTTATAAATTTTGGCTCGGTTTATGCCCAAATTGAAAGAAAATTAAATATTTTTTACCCGAATAAAAAAATGAATTAAAATTATGTTCATTTTCGTTCCTCCACTTAAAGCAAAATGCCATGGCGAATTGCCGTTCCGACCAAAGCCACGGTAACTAAATTAAAATTAAATATATTTTATTTAATTTATATTGCTTTTTTTTTTTTTACCAAAAACCATCACAAAGTGATGGCCAATGCCGGGCTCGGTGCTTCTTCCACTCCCTGAAGGAGGCACTCCAAGGGGAATTTCCATATCGGAAAAGACAATGTCTGGAAAAGACAATGTCTGAAAATTATTAATTAATTAGAGATAGGGTCCCCGACTCATTAATTAATGCCCATGAAAAAAGCCCAAGCCCGAATCTATCTGATCCAGAAATGCCCGACTCAGATTTTTTTCACCCCGAGGGGTTGGAGGCCTACACTAAATTAATTTAAAAATATAACCAATGCCATTCTGCGGTTTTGGCGGTACTAAACAATAAAAATTAAATTTGAAAATAAAAGTGAATAGAAAATTTCACCAGACACAGAAGAGTTCTCAGGGTTTGGCAAAGGCGTTGTAAAAGAAAAAATATTTATAAAATTTATTAATATTTTTAAAAAGCTCATTAACTAAATTCAAATGAAAAATGAAATCGACAAAAATTAAAATGAGACACTCAAAAAATGATTAAATTTTATTTTTAAGAAAACAATTTTTCTTATTTTTGTCCAAAAGATTAAAGAAAATATTTTAAAAATCCTCAAAAATTAAAATCAAAATGAGAAAATAAAATTGAAAAAAAAAATGTCACCAGTAGAAAAGATCTCGGGCTTTAGCGGATGCTCTGTAAAAAGAAAAAATAAATAAATTTATTAATGTTTTTGAAAAGTTCATTAACCTAAATTATCATTAAACCGGCTAAAATAAAAAAGAAACACGAAAAAATGATAAAATTTTTCTTCACTGAAATAAAAATTTAAAATTTTTACAATGTAAATTATATTTAATTAATTTCACAAATTTTCACCAATTTTGACATTGAAAAAATGGTTAAACAGAAAATTAAATTTTAATGCTATAAGAAAACAAATTTCGCATTGTTCCCCAAAAGATTAATTAAAAACATCGAATTTTTATTTTCTACCTTTTGACTGGTACACCGGATAATTCGCGTTGCCATTGTCTTCATTTTCTTTGCCATATTGGCACTTTTCGCACCGGTAATTGCCATATTTTTTGATATAATTGCCCTCATGCTTATTTTTCTCCTCTTTACAGACATTTCTGTTTCCGTTGTTTCTTAATTCGCACTCCTGCCTTGCCATAAAGAGACGACCAGCAGTGTTGCATTCGGCGGTCGTAAAATGGTCACATAGTGTTCGACTTGGAAAAAACAAACAAACAAATTATTTTATGTAATAATTATAATTAAAAATGAAAGATTTTTTTGTTGATAAATGCGGATTTTTTGCCTTTCAAATGAGAATTTTCTAAGACCGAAGAGTTTTAAAAAAAAACTGTGTACTTTTCGTCGGTCGATAAATTAAATAAAATCCAACACTTTTAATTCGACGTCTCTTCTTTAATGAAATTTGTGTTGGCATTTCTCGTGTTTTTGTTTATTTTTATTTTCTACCTTTGCCATCTCTGAAGCAGACTTCTTTCACACAAAATTTTAATTTTGCAGCCCCTTCAATTTCAGGGCAAGCAATCGAAGAATTTTTGGGCTCTTTATCAACAAAGGATTGCTCAACAGTGCCAATGATTTCCTTACGGCATCTGAGCAATTTTGCTAAAATATTTTGGTAAAAATTATATTACGAACATTTAAAAGCCATTAAAATTTAATTATCATTCATTATTATTGTATAATTAATTACCGCTCAAAAAGCACGCAAATAAGGCATTGAGCTGGAGGATGAGCTTCATTTTATGTTTGGTTCTTGGATTATCTAAAGACAAATGAAAATTTATTTTATTTTTAACTATTATTTTTATTTATTTATTAATATTAACCAAATAAATTGGTTTTACCAAATGAAATGAAATGAATGAATGGTTGGGATGCACAATTCTGTTTTAGATGCATATCATTTGTGGTTAATTTGATGAGGATTCATTACAGGAAAATACAACGAAAAGAATCAAATACAATGATTTTGTGCATAATCATTTTCATTCACACAATCTTTTTCGGATGATTAATCATTGAATGAAAATGAATGTATTTATTTTTTAACAGTAAATAAAATGTTCTGTTATTAATTAGAAAAAGTGAATTCTTTGGTTCCAATTTGAGAATTTCTTAGTGAATTGTTTATCGATATAAAATGAAAGTCAAATAGGGCTTCAAAATTCAATTTTATATGAATTTTTTTTCATTAATGCACTTCATGAGGTTAATAATTATTTCAAATTTTTTAGATTTTAAGTGAAATTTTGTAAATTTCTTTGGGAATTGATTCTCAAAATGAGATGAAGATAATGATATTTTAATTTAAAATTATTAGAGTAAATCAATAGTAGTTGAAGTTTTATTATTTTTTAAACGGCAAAATAAAATAACAAAAATGAATTAAATTAATGTCATGATTTCTCCAACATTTTGAAATAATCATCAGGTTTTTGTCTGTTGATTATTAGCTGGTTTCCGAACCAATTTTAATCACTTGAGAAAACTGAGATATTATTTTTTAAAAATAATTTTAAGGCTTTCAGTAAAATTAAAAAAGAGTTTTTAAAAAACAATTTGTGATTTTGATTTTTTAGAAGTCAATTTTTTGTCAAAAAAATTCAAAAAGCTTTTATTTTGTTTTTAATGATGTAATTTTTATCAACTAATTTAGTGTAATGGGGAATTTATTTTTCAAAGGATGTAAAAGTATTTTTTCCTAAATTGCATTTAAAGCTTTAAAAAAAGCTTATTAAAAGTAATAAAAAAATTTTTTATTCTTCTTTGTTTACGTTATAACTGTCCATTCAATGCCAATGTTTACAATGGCGAGCAACAGTGCTTCAGTGTGCGAATGTTTTCAGATAACTTTAATGAAAAAAATAAAATTTTAAATTTTTGCTTTAATTCAATTCTCTTTAATCTTTTATTTAATTAACACATATTGCTTTAAAAAATTTTTTATTTATAATTTATATTGTTTTCAAAAAGTTGTTTATACATTATTTTTAGGTAAAATGAAAAAAGCAACTGTCTCTTTAATTTTCTTTCGTGGGCTACATTGTTTTGGAGAAGCTTTTGCTCGACGCCACAAAAACTTGTTCAAATCAATACCGCCTTCTTTACGCGAAGGGATTGGAAGAATAATTCTGCGTGGGTATGATGGTGAAGTGAATTGTAGTGAGGATTCAGAAGAAGAGGAGGTTTTGGTTGAAAAGAAGCACTGGACCATATTGTTTTTAGTAGAGATCGGGTCGGTCGGTTTTTTTTTCGGTTTTTTCCGGTTTTCGGTTTCGGTTTTTGACCGAAAAAAACCCGACCGAGAAATTTTTGAGTTTTTCGGTTTTTTCGGTTTCCATTTTTTCGGTTTTTAAACCGAAACCGACCGACCGAATTTACCAAAAAACCAAAACAGCCGACCGACTTTTTTTAATGCGATTTGTTAACAGATTTTGTCCAAAAATGACGAAATTCTTGCAATATTGAGCCAATTTTTTTAAGGAAATTAAGGATTTTGTTTTGGTAAATTTATATTTTTTTTTTATAAATTTTGGCTCATTTTTTGTTCCACATGCGTGGTCCAGTGGGCTGTGCCTTGTTTCTGTTTCGAATTTTTGCGTCCGATCAATTCCCCTCCAAGTAATTTATTTTCTTCTAATTTGTAAAATAATTCATTTTTTCGATGGGAATTCAATCACAATTTTATAATTAAAACCATATAAAATATTGTCATTTTTGGACTAAATCTGTTAACAAAGTGCACTAAAAATTTCAAAATTTTTAAAGAAAACACTCAAAAAATTTTTTTTAACGATTTTTAAGCGATTAAGAAAATTTTTGAAAAAAGTCTCGAGTCTCGTGCTTTAATTCTCCAAAAAATTCAATATAAATATTAAAGAGCATTTTTCTGTTAATAAAAAATGTTTATTGCTTTTTTGGGAAAAAATAAACAAACTCAAAAAAACCGAAAATTTTCTTCGGTTTTTTCGGTTTCGGTTTTTAACCGAAACCGACCGACCGACCGAGAATTTTTCGAGTTTTCGGTTTTTTTCGGTTTTTAGCCGAAACCGACCGACCGACCCTCTTGTCCGGTCTCTAGTTTTTAGTCCGGCTTTTGTTGGTTCGAGAGAAAATGCCAAGGTTTTTTGTGTATTTTTTCGTTTTTACTTTCTTTTTGAAGAAATTGCGCCCAGCGAATCGGCGTGGTGCGTCTCGAAAAACAGTTGGGGGTCCGGAATCATCAACAAGGAAGGAAAGTGCAAAAATTCAAGTTGTTTGGGACTGCTTCCAAACTTACGAATGGCAAAGGTTATACTTTTTATTTAATTTATTTAGAATTATCTTTAAGCATTTTGAGCGGGTGCGATGTGAGGAACGACATCAGAATTGGTCAATTGAAGTTCTGGAAAAATCTCACACTGCAGTTTCGTCTATTATTATGGATCTATAAGTTTAAGAGTTTACTAGTCTATTTAGTTTTAGTATTCATGATTGTTAGAGCACGACTAAAAAGGCACGCACCAAAAATCGCGAAAAAGGCGCGAAAATCCCGAAAAAAGGCATTTAGAAACTTTTATTAAGGATTTTTAGGAGCAAAACACGTAAAACTTAATCAAGAAGAATTTTTGTGAAATTTTTCATTTCTTAGGGGTGCATTTTTCCGATTTTATTGCATTTTTAATGGATTAAAACAAACCAAGTGGAAAGGTGTTATTTTCGCTTAATATATCGAACTAATGAGAAAAAAGGCATATGCCTCAAAAGTCGAGCTCTAATGATTGTATACATTTTCGAGTTTTGCGCTTAAAAATTGCAATCAGTGTACGCATGGATATTCATCGATCACTCCGTCTATTCTTTCACTCTCTTTATCTCTTTTCTTTCCTCTCTCTCTCTCTCTCTCCCCTCTCCTGTCTCCCCCTCTCCTCTCTCTCTCTTTCTCTCTCTATCACTCACTCACTCTCTCATGGCTATTTATTTTTTCAGCTTGTTGCTGATCCAACTCGTTTGCTCGGCACTTTGCCTTACATGGATGAAGTGCGCTGAAATTTTACTCTTGTAATTAGAAAATATTTACATCAAATTATTATGAAAGACTTTTATTAAATTTATTAAGAAATTCATATAATAACAAATAAGTATATTATGCGTAATTCTATATAATTGTTTTACTTCATTATTCCTGTTTTAATCAATTATTTTATTATAAAGAATAGAATTCCGCGCAATCATTCCTGTTGAATAATTTTTATGTAAAAATATGAAAATATACAACAAACATACATTATAGTAAAGCCGTGAGATCCCACTACCCAGTGCTTATGAGAGAAATTACTCCAGGGGACCCTCTTACGCGTCCGTAATTAGGCCCCTCGGGGCTTGGAAGGGAAGGGATGTTGATGGACCTCTTTGGTGCCATATGTGTTGAACACTTTTCCGATCGCCCTCTCAGGCGCCAAGCGCGTAACAATTAATTTTTCGTGTTTTAATAATGTCAAATTAAATTTGTTTTTCTAAATTACTTTCGTCATAACTTCAACCATCACATGCTTTTCAATTGCAGAGAACTTTTGTCCATCAAATTCTTAATGATTTTTTATTGTTTTTAATTCAATTTTCATTGAAATTAAACTGAAATTAAACAAACGGTCAAATTTTCCACAAAATATTTTAATTGAATTGGTTCACAAAACAACAGCAGATTGTAAGACAAAACTCATGATGAGAAAATCAAATGGAAGTCGTTTCAAATAAAATTTATATTTTTGAAAAAAAAAACTTCAACAAATTTTATTAAAGACAAATATTTCAAATGTCAATAAATAAGTAAAAAATTTTAATTTTTTAGAAAATGTAAATATTTAACAATAAATTGACTGGTAACATTACATTTATAAAATTATTTCTTAAAATGTCAGTTTACATTAAAAAAAGGCAAAAATTCATAGAAAAAACCCTAAAAAATTGTATAATATTTTTTATTTAAAAAAAGACAAATAAAACTTTTAATGACAATAAATGAATATATTATTATTATTAGTGTATGTTTTTCATTGTAAAACTTTCATCACTCATTTCTCCACCAGCAGAGGCCATTTTTAGCCACTATTTATAAAATTTATTATTTTCCATCACTAAACATCCCAGGCATTTTATGTTATAGCATTTTTCTTAATTATTTTTGTTTTCTGTGATTATATAAAAAAGCTACACAGAGAAAAATAAATCATAATAATAGATAGTATTTCAAAAGGAGAGAAAACTTAAGAGAGAAAAAAAGATATTGGTTTTTGTTTCGATCTCTTTTTAGTGTTTATCTCTCGTTTTTAGGAAGTTATATGTATACAACATACATATATTTTGCCACATGTAAGGAAAAATAATTTTTTTAATAATCTTATGATTAGGGCTTGTAATTATAAGGATATAAAAACGCGAAATATGGCCATAAAATATAGACCAAAAATCGCGAAATATGGACCTAAAATGTCAAAAACGAAATTTTCGCTTTTTGCTTATTTTTGAAATAAATTTACCAATTTTTAAGAAAATTTAAATGTATGAATAGTCTCGACAAAATTTTGCAAAAAAAATGATTTTTTTGGAAAATTTTCCGGTCTTTGGGGTCAAAAAGGCCAATTTAGCTGCTGGGGGCCGTTCTAATAGAGGTTTTTTGGAAAAATGCCATAATGTGGACACAAAATATGGATAAAAATGCCAAAATATGGACGAAAATATGGAAATATGGATATAAATCGCGAAATATGGAAAATATGGATATAGAAATACACCCAAGAAGCTTCTAATCAAGCTAAAAACATGTTTTCCGTGCGTTTCAGGCCTCCAACAGTCCAGGAAAAAAAATTGGATTTCCATATAATTAAAAGCCTTACTTATGATAGGAAATTTAATATTTGTTAGCTTTATAAAACAATAATTTTGAAAGATTGATATGGTTTTTTATTCGTATGGTATTGTTGGAATTCACAATTCAGGTTTTGTTGGGCTGGAAAATGCTGAATTCGTTTTCCGAGCCGGGGAAAGGATAAGCTTGAACATTTGGACACATATATCATCTACCAATTTGGGTGGTCAAGTTTCCATTCCCCAGTTTGATTTTTAAATTATTTTATTGAACTTGCATTAAGATTTAAAAAACAAAAAATAACAGAAACACGGGCCAGGCCGTTTTCGTACGAGTGGGTATTAAAAAAAAACTGAAAAACAGAATCATAATTATTATGATCGAAAATTATCGGTTCAATTTGGTGCCGAATTTGTTCTTCCATCGTCTTAAATTGGCACATGGAATGCCTAACTGTTCGGCAATTTTCCACTCACTCATCATTGGGTTTCTTTTTTTCATCTCTTCACTTCCTTTCACATATTCCATTTTCTCAGAATCCGAGTAAATATTGATTTTTCCTTCTTAAGAAAAGCATAATTTAAAATTAATTAATCCTTTACAATTTAAAAAATAAAGTAATTAAAAATTTACTCCTTTTAAAGTCAAATTTTGTCTTCCAATAATAAATTGTTCTCAGCACAATACCAATTTTTTCAGCTATTTTTTCATTAATTTTCCTATTGGATTTCAAATTGAATTTTTCTATAAATTCTTTTTTCACTTTTTCGAATTGTTTTATTTTTTCAACTTGTTGTTGTGTTGAAAATCTCGTTCTTATACCTTAAAACGAGACAATGAATAATAAAAATTCTAAAGTTATGTCATTTTTTTTCTTACTAATTTCCTTCTTCAATTCCCTCTTCCATTTGTAAATTTTCTTCCGATTAATTCCCAATTTATTCGCAATTTTTCGTTCCATTTTGCATATTTTTTTCTTGTCATATTTAAAGCCATAAATTTTTTCTTTTCTCAATTGATCAAATTTTCTGATCAGTTCCCTTTTTGTTTCTTCATTTTCCTCCGCTTTCATTGGAATTTGTCCCAATCTTTTCTTCAATTTCAAAATTTTGGTATGATTATTATAAATTTTTAAATAAAATTATTAAGAACTCATTATATTTTAATACCAAGTCACTGTAATCCTCATCATCTGCAGAATTGCTCTGATCAGCAAACGAAACATTCTGATCAGCTTGCTCATCAAACTCATTTTCAAATGATTCTTCGCTCAATTGTTCCAATTCAATTTTTGGCTCTTTTATTTTCATTTTTAAAATATTACTTTGTTTCTCCAATGAATTAATTTCTCCGAATTTTTGTTTTATGGAATTTTTTGGGGTCGGTGGCTTTAGATTTTCATCAATTGCATCAATTAATACGATTAAAAATATGAAGAAAATTATCACAAAATTAATTTTCAGCATTTTTTGTGTAAAAAAATTCATTAAATAAATGAATTTTGTTTTTTTCAGCTTATTTTTCTTAGATTTTGAATTTAATATATAACAAAAAAATTTTTCATTAAGAGAAATACCAATCAATTGCAATTATTGTATTTATTGATAAAATAATTGTTTACAAATAAAAATAATATTTTTTCTTTTCATATTTGTAAAAATGCGGGGCTTTTTTTAATGTCTTTTGAAGACTCGCAAGTATTTCACGAACTTAATTAATGCAAAAACAAAATATTTTATACTCTATCATTCTTTTTCTTTTCTCTTTAGCATTATTTCCAGTAGGCGAAATGTCAGTAGGCGAGGTGAATAGTAGGCGAAATGTCAGTAGGCGAGGTGAATAGTAGGCGAAATGTCAGTAGGCGAGATGAATAGTAGGCGAAATGTAAGTAGGCGAGGTGAATAGTAGGCGAAATGTAAGTAGGCGAGGTGAATAGTAGGCGAAATGTCAGTAGGCGAGATGAATAGTAGGCGAAATGTCAGTAGGCGAGGTGAAAAGTAGGCGAAATGTCAGTAGGCGAGATGAATAGTAGGCGAAATGCCAGTAGGCAAAACGTCCGACTTTGGGTTATTAGGAGAATCTGTTAAATTTAAAAAATTTCATATGGGTTTTAAAAAAGTTAGGGACACAATTATTGAGTCTAAATTTTTACGCAATTTTTTCGTTACAACTTTTTGTAAAAATTTTTGCTAGATTTTTTAATTACCTAAGATTGAAGAGATTATATAGAGCTATAGCCCAATACCAAGTTTCATTTAATTTGACTAACTTTAGATAAGTTATGATTTATTATTTAGTAATTAAATTTAAATATTATTATCATTGATACTTTTTTTAGGTTCGGCTCAGCACGTCAGCATCCATGTTGGTCTTTTCTTAAAATAAAAACATTTTAATTTTTTTAACTAATTTAATTAATTTAAATTTTACGAGAGGTGAAACCGAATTTTCTCTTCCATCGATAAATTGTTCTTAATACAACACCAATTTTTTCTGCTATTTTTCCATTAATTTTCTTTGTCGTTTTCAAATTAAATTTTTTCGTAAATTCTTCTCTCACTTTTTCAAATTGTCAAGTTTTTCAAGCTTTTGCTGATTTGAAAGTCCATTTAATAAACCTTAAAATGAGATAATGAATAAAAATTCGCGTATACCTTGGTTTCTTACCAATTTCATCTTCCAATAGTAAATTTTATTCCGATTAATTCCCAATTCATAGCAATTTCACGTTCAATTTTTGTTCTTTTCTTCGCATCATATTTAAAGCCGTAAATTTTTTCTTTTTTTAATTGATCAAACTTTCTGATTAGTTCTGTCTTTGTTTCCATGTTGTTCTTATTTGTTACCTTTTTTATGGTGTATTTCCGTGTTTGTCCTAATTTTCGCTTCAATTTATAAATTTCTGTACGATTTGTGCCCAACTTTTTCGCAATTTCGCATTCAAATTGAAAATTAGTCAATTTTTTATAAACACTTTCTTTTCGCAATTCCTTCTTCATCAAATTAAATTTATTCAAAGTTTCCATTTCATTTCTTTTTTCTGACTCCTAAGTAAATATTAAAACTCTTAGAAATGCAAAACGAAGAACCCAATGTAATTATTCTAGGATTTTTATATTTACAATATTATCCTCATCATCTGCAGAAGTGCTCTGATCCGTAGACGAAACATCCTGTTCATCTTGCTCATTAACCGCATTTTGAAATGATACTTCGCTCAATTCTTTCATTTCAATTTTTGGCACTTTTCTTTTTGTATTTAAATTCTTATTTTGTTCCTCCAATTGTTCCTTTTTCATTTTTTGCTTTAGTTTTATCGTTGTATCTTCCATTTCAATTTTATTGACATTTTGTTGTACGGCATTTTCATTGTTAACAACAATTTCCTCCTTTATGGCACTCATCTCTCTGAATTTTTGTTTTTTGGAGTTTTTTGAGTTCGATGGCTTTGCGTTTTTCCACAAATCATCAAATAAATCTTCATCAATTGCATCAATTAGTAGGATTAAAAATAAGTATAAAATAATCACAAAATTACATTTCAGCATTATTTTATTCAAAATATTTCGTAAAGAAATTATTTTGAATTTTCAGCTATATTTTTTATATTATAAATGGAATAAATGAAAAAAAATATTTCTTTAAGAGAAATACCAATCAATTGCAACCTATTGTCGTAATGATTAAAAACTGATTTAAAAAATAATTAAATTTCCCTTTCATTTTTGTAAATGTTGAAAAAAAAAATTGAAATAATGGGGGAAATGCACTTTTTTTCATAATTTCTTGTATACATAAAATAAAAGCAGAAAATTCAAATTAATTGCGTTTTGTAATATTTTGACCAAAATGCCTAAAACAAATTATGTAATTAACTTTTCTTATTTTAAGATATTAGCGCCGTACATGTGAGCTCCTTTTTTAGAAAGCGAGATAGTTTTATAATATTTCTGTCGAAAAGTCTGGCGCCCCAAAGGGGCTTTAGGCCGCTTTATAATACAAGGGCATTTCTGGGAAATGAACCGGTCTAATACAGGAAAAATTGGTTTTGGCCCGGACTCCAGCAGTAAGATCTCTGCCTCTGCTTAAAAAATCATCCGCCGTTTATTGCCCCAGGGGCTGGGCCCAGACATATCAAAAAGCCTTCTCTTGAGTTTTACGAGCAATGAAATTAGCAGTGACACATTGAATCAATGGAAATAATCAGAATGAAGAGCAAATAAATTTCAAATTCAATGACGTCTTATTATTCAATTTTCTGTTCAATTCAAATATTTTCAAATTTTCATTAAAATAAGGATTTTAAATGGAAAAAAGCACAAGAGTTTGGGATGTTGATGCCAAATGATGGTGATTGAGTCACAATGCCGAAATGTTGAGTTCCGATAATTGACATACCGAAGAGTTGCAGAGATTTAGTCCAGCAGTTTAATAAAGGTTTAAAAATTGGTATTTTTAATTTTGTTTCCGATTAATAAATATTGAAGAATAATTTTTTGAATTCTCAATTTTAGATCAATTTTGCGCTTTGAAAATCATCATTTCAAAAAGAAAAATAATCATTGACCTCTTGAAACCAGCAAAATCACCGCGAGCCCGAACCTCTTCTTAATTTTTGTGCAGTGGAATTCAAATTTCCTATCATTTTTATCAAATGGAAATTTTCAAGTGCCGTCTATTATTGCAGGGCGAGACAATACGCAGAGAGGAGGTGTTAGAGATGCAGAGACGTGGAAGACAGAGAAACATAAGGGCAAAGCGATGACAGAGTTGCAAAGTGGCAACATTGACAGATGATAAAACCAAAAGAGAGGTTAGAAAAAACAGAGATAAAGGGGTCACTGCGAAGAGGGGACATAATAGAAAGTATACATACCTGGCCGATGGATACAAATAGTGAAAATAAAATTTTTTCAAAATTTGCTTAAGAATGATGACTAAATTATTAAGTTTCGTTTGTTCTAGAAAGCTCTAGAAGTTTCTGAACTTTAGTAATACGCAGAAGCTTCGAGAAGAATACAGCTCATATGTTCTAGAATGTTCCAGAAGGTTTTAATTTTATTGATCAGGAAAAGTCTGCGGCTTATTTATTGCGAGTTTTTAATAAATGTTCAGCTTTACGGATGATCCCCAGCTGCTCCAATCGGTCCAATTCCTTTTCAACTATTTCCTTTGAATGATGTGGCATTGGTCGTGCCTTCCTGTAAATTTGTGTGGCCCCATCTTTCAATTGAAGATGTGCCTTTTCCATGGTGCAAAGTCCCAATCCTTCCTCAAACGCAATTGAGAAAGTGGCCTTTAAATCGGCGGCCTTGGACGTCCAACACGAAGGATTAGTTTTTGATGAATCAGCGAAGTCAGAAATCAACACGAGATTTATGAACTTCCAAAAATGAATTTATTCAACACGAGAATAAATCCAATTGACGCGGTGATGAATTGGCGCCGAAAAATTTGAAGTGAATAAATGGTCGAACAGTTCGAATGAGTGACGGGCGTCGCCAATGTTAGGACCACAAGTCTAAACAACAAATAAATTTATTACACAAAATAATAAACAATAAATAAATGCGAAGTCGGGGGAGCGGAGCAGATAAATTGGGGAAATAACAGAATGGATTATACAATGAATGGGGAGGAATAATTGGGAAGGGTAAAGGTCAATCAATAGGCATGCGTGTGTCTGTCTCTAGCACGAAGAGAGCAGACACTGCCAAAACAGTGATGAAAATGAAGAGGGGAAATAAATAAATCGGGGGCAAAATGTGCCTGCCCGAACACTTTTGGTCTGCCACCAAACCCAACACACTACCACTGTGCCACGCGACCACTTGCCAGAAAAGGATAATTGTCCACTATTGGTTGCAAAGATGATGATGACGTCACCACTGCGAGGGGTACTGTAGCCCGGTGAAAAATCGCAATGAATATGCCGCAGGGAAGAGGAATTGAACTTTCGCTCTGCCACCAAACTCAACACACTACCACTCGGCCACAAGACTACTTGCCAGAAAAAGGATAAATGTCCACTATATTCTGCAAAGATAATGACGTCACCACTGCGAGGAGTATTGTAGACTGGTGAAAATTACGAATAAATAAGCCGCAGGCAAGCGGACTCGAACTTTTGCTTTACCAGTAAACTCAACACACTACTACTCTGCTACGCAATCACTTGCCAGAAAAGGATAATTATCCACTATATCAACTATGATGACGTCACTAGTGTGATGGGTACGGTAAAAATTCGCAAAATAAGCCGCAGACTTTTCCTGATCAATAAAATTAAAACCTTCTGGAACATTCTAGAACATATGAGCTGTATTCTTCTCGAAGCTTCTGCGTATTACTAAAGTTCAGAAACTTCTAGAGCTTTCTAGAACAAACGAAATTTAATAATTTAGTCATCATTCTTAAGCAAATTTTGAAAAAATTTTATTTTCACTATTTGTATCCATCGGCCAGGTATGTATACTTTCTATTATGTCCCCTCTTCGCAGTGACCCCTTTATCTCTGTTTTTTCTAACCTCTCTTTTGGTTTTATCATCTGTCAATGTTGCCACTTTGCAACTCTGTCATCGCTTTGCCCTTATGTTTCTCTGTCTTCCACGTCTCTGCATCTCTAACACCTCCTCTCTGCGTATTGTCTCGCCCTGCAATAATAGACGGCACTTGAAAATTTCCATTTGATAAAAATGATAGGAAATTTGAATTCCACTGCACAAAAATTAAGAAGAGGTTCGGGCACGCGGTGATTTTGCTGGTTTCAAGAGGTCAATGATTATTTTTCTTTTTGAAATGATGATTTTCAAAGCGCAAAATTGATCTAAAATTGAGATTTCAAAAAATTATTCTTCAATATTTATTAATCGGAAACAAAATTAAAAATACCAATTTTTAAACCTTTATTAAACTGCTGGACTAAATCTCTGCAACTCTTCGGTATGTCAATTATCGGAACTCAACATTTCGGCATTGTGACTCAATCACCATCATTTGGCATCAACATCCCAAACTCTTGTGCTTTTTTCCATTTAAAATCCTTATTTTAATGAAAATTTGAAAATATTTGAATTGAACAGAAAATTGAATAATAAGACGTCATTGAATTTGAAATTTATTTGCTCTTCATTCTGATTATTTCCATTGATTCAATGTGTCACTGCTAATTTCATTGCTCGTAAAACTCAAGAGAAGGCTTTTTGATATGTCTGGGCCCAGCCCCTGGGGCAATAAACGGCGGATGATTTTTTAAGCAGAGGCAGAGATCTTACTGCTGGAGTCCGGGCCAAAACCAATTTTTCCTGTATTAGACCGGTTCATTTCCCAGAAATGCCCTTGTATTATAAACGGCCTAAAGCCCCTTTGGGGCGCCAGACTTTTCGACAGAAATATTATAAAACTATCTCGCTTTCTAAAAAAGGAGCTCACATGTACGGCGCTAATATCTTAAAATAAGAAAAGTTAATTACATAATTTGTTTTAGGCATTTTGGTCAAAATATTACAAAACGCAATTAATTTGAATTTTCTGCTTTTATTTTATGTATAAAAGAAATTATGAAAAAAAGTGCATTTCCCCCATTATTTCAGTTTTTTTTTTCAACATTTACAAAAATGAAAGGGAAATTTAATTATTTTTTAAATCAATTTTTAATCATTACGACAATAGGTTGCAATTGATTGGTATTTCTCTTAAAGAAATATTTTTTTTCATTTATTCCATTTATAATATAAAAAATATAGCTGAAAATTCAAAATAATTTCTTTACGAAATATTTTGAATAAAATAATGCTGAAATGTAATTTTGTGATTATTTTATACTTATTTTTAATCCTACTAATTGATGCAATTGATGAAGATTTATTTGATGATTTGTGGAAAAACGCAAAGCCATCGAACTCAAAAAACTCCAAAAAACAAAAATTCAGAGAGATGAGTGCCATAAAGGAGGAAATTGTTGTTAACCATGAAAATGCCGTACAACAAAATGTCAATAAAATTGAAATGGAAGATACAACGATAAAACTAAAGCAAAAAATGAAAAAGGAACAATTGGAGGAACAAAATAAGAATTTAAATACAAAAAGAAAAGTGCCAAAAATTGAAATGAAAGAATTGAGCGAAGTATCATTTCAAAATGCGGTTAATGAGCAAGATGAACAGGATGTTTCGTCTACGGATCAGAGCACTTCTGCAGATGATGAGGATAATATTGTAAATATAAAAATCCTAGAATAATTACATTGGGTTCTTCGTTTTGCATTTCTAAGAGTTTTAATATTTACTTAGGAGTCAGAAAAAAGAAATGAAATGGAAACTTTGAATAAATTTAATTTGATGAAGAAGGAATTGCGAAAAGAAAGTGTTTATAAAAAATTGACTAATTTTCAATTTGAATGCGAAATTGCGAAAAAGTTGGGCACAAATCGTACAGAAATTTATAAATTGAAGCGAAAATTAGGACAAACACGGAAATACACCATAAAAAAGGTAACAAATAAGAACAACATGGAAACAAAGACAGAACTAATCAGAAAGTTTGATCAATTAAAAAAAGAAAAAATTTACGGCTTTAAATATGATGCGAAGAAAAGAACAAAAATTGAACGTGAAATTGCTATGAATTGGGAATTAATCGGAATAAAATTTACTATTGGAAGATGAAATTGGTAAGAAACCAAGGTATACGCGAATTTTTATTCATTATCTCATTTTAAGGTTTATTAAATGGACTTTCAAATCAGCAAAAGCTTGAAAAACTTGACAATTTGAAAAAGTGAGAGAAGAATTTACGAAAAAATTTAATTTGAAAACGACAAAGAAAATTAATGGAAAAATAGCAGAAAAAATTGGTGTTGTATTAAGAACAATTTATCGATGGAAGAGAAAATTCGGTTTCACCTCTCGTAAAATTTAAATTAATTAAATTAGTTAAAAAAATTAAAATGTTTTTATTTTAAGAAAAGACCAACATGGATGCTGACGTGCTGAGCCGAACCTAAAAAAAGTATCAATGATAATAATATTTAAATTTAATTATTAAATAATAAATCATAACTTATCTTAAAGTTAGTCAAATTAATGAAACTTAGTATTGGGCTATAGCTCTATATAATCTCTTCAATCTTAGGTAATTAAAAAATCTAGCAAAAATTTTTACAAAAAGTTGTAACGAAAAAATTGCGTAAAAATTTAGACTCAATAATTGTGTCCCTAACTTTTTTAAAACCCATATAAAATTTTTTTAAATTTAACAGAATTATAAAGAACTCTTTGGGCTATCTAATCATATAAACAAAATTAAAATTGGTTGTATCTTAAAAAAGTTACTAAGAAATTAAATGGGTCATATTTTATGGTAATACAAGAATGTAAGGTCGTTTAAATGCATGTAAATGGTGTTCAAACTGCACTTCAGTCATGCAACCTTAATATGATTAGGTAGCTCAAAGAGTTCTCTATAATTCCGTTAAATTAAAAAAAATTTTAAATGAGTTTTAAAAAAGTTAGGGACATAATTGTACTATCGACTCTGCCCTCTCCAGCTCCCCACTTTGCTAGATTATATATGATCAATTGTCGCCACAATTGGTCCATTATTCTTCCTCTCGGGGAAGCTTCTTCTTCTCTATCTCACTTTTTTAGGTTCGACCTAGCACCGGATGTTGAGAAATAGGAATTTGCGAAAAAAAGATACTCAATGATAAGTGAAAGGAAAATTGCCGAAACATTGGGCATTCCAATTGACAATTTATGATGCTAAAAAATTTTCTTTTTTTTCTGTTGCTTTATTTGCTGTCAAAAACACAAAATTTCACATAAATCCAAAAGAAATCCCTTAAAAATCTTTTTTTTTTCTCTAAGCGACACAAATATTTGTCATTGCTATTCATCCGCTAGTCAGCATCTTTTAGCCCAGGTTCGGATCCCCAACATGCAAATCTATTTTTTGTTTTTATGCCAAGTCAATTATCAAAAACTATTTTATAAAACAAAAATTTATTTTTAATTTATTTTTATCATTTTAAATCTATAAAATACTCAATAAAAATGTTATACAAAAATATATTTTTTTAAATCGACAAGATTTTTATTACATCTATTTTAAATGTAATTTTTTGAGTTTTATGGAATAAAATTAAAAAAACAATTTTCTTTCAGAAATATTTTTTTGGTAATTGACTTTGCATAAAAACAAAAATAAAAATTACAAAATGAATTAACACATATGGGATTCGAACCTATGACCCAAAAAAATTTTTCACTAACGCACTAGCTCTATACCAACGGCTTAAATGACAATTAATTATTAACCCATGGGTGCTCTATCCAACCCACACAAGTTTCATTCGGAAATCCCACGGACACTTGGCCACCTCCCTTTGTAAGCGACACAAATATTTGCCATTGCTATTAAACTGAATAACAAGCATAAACTTTTAATCGAATTATACTTAGTGTTTAACTGCTGAGCTGCAAAATGGGGCTTACAATTCGAATTTATATGAAGTTTATTTAAAATGACGACCCTGACGATGGAGAAGGGTTTTAGAGACGAGACCGAAAAGTGAATTCGAATGGAATAACGAGGATTATATTTGATTACGTTTTTAAAAGAACGAGATCAATTGGGGAACCACTAAACTCAAGCAAGTGGTCTATCACAACAAGCTCATGTTTTGATCGAGAGAAGAGGCCAACATTGCTTTACATTTTCTTTGAAAAAGTTTCTTCTCATTAAGAGCATTTGAGTGGGGTCCACTGCGTTTCGGCGCCGACCGTTTCGGCGCCAGCTCAGTTTTTGGACTAAAACTTTTTTCTTTGTCAACCAAATCTAATATTGTTGGTATCATCCGAAAGCCCTAAGTGTTCTCTATTAGCCTGCCGAATTCCGAAAAATTTCGTTAAGGTTCAAAAAAGTTAGGACCAGAATAATTCAAAAAACGAAATTTCCCAACTTTTTTGGCTCGAACTTTTTTTAAGCTTAACGAAATTTTTTGAAAATTTGCATGCTAATAGAGCACGTAAATAGCTCTCGAATGATACTAAGATTATTAAATATGGTTGACAAAGAAAAAGTTATAGTCCAAAAACTGGGCTAGCGCCGAAACGGTCGGCGCCGAAACGCGTGGGTCCCTTTGAGTGATACCAAGAATGTCAATTGCTTCAAATATAATTCGTAAAAATATATTGCCCTGGTGCGGACTAGAACCTGCACCCATTTTCCCTTTGTCTTACAAGATCCACTTACCTATACATGTATAAAAAATTACATGAAATTTCGCCTACTGGACATTTCGCCTACTAACCCAAAATCATTCATTTCTCCTAATAACCCAAAGTCGGACGTTTTGCCTACTGACATTTCGCCTACTATTCATCTCGCCTACTGACATTTCGCCTACTATTCACCTCGCCTACTGACATTTCGCCTACTATTCACCTCGCCTACTTACATTTCGCCTACTATTCATCTAGCCTACTGACATTTCGCCTACTATTCACCTCGCCTACTTACATTTCGCCTACTATTCATCTAGCCTACTGACATTTCGCCTACTATTCACCTCGCCTACTGACATTTCGCCTACTATTCACCTCGCCTACTTACATTTCGCCTACTATTCATCTAGCCTACTGACATTTCGCCTACTATTCACCTCGCCTACTGACATTTCGACTGCTATTCATCTCGCCTACTGACATTTCGACTGCTATTCATCTCGCCTACTGACATTTCGCCTACTATTCACCTCGCCTACTTACATTTCGCCTACTATTCATCTAGCCTACTGACATTTCGCCTACTATTCACCTCGCCTACTGACATTTCGCCTACTATTCACCTCGCCTACTGACATTTCGCCTACTATTCACCTCGCCTACTTACATTTCGCCTACTATTCATCTAGCCTACTGACATTTCGCCTACTATTCACCTCGCCTACTGACATTTCGACTGCTATTCATCTCGCCTACTGACATTTCGCCTACTATTCACCTCTCCTACTGACATTTCGCGAACTGAAAATAATGCTAAAGAGAAAAGAAAAAGAATGATAGAGTATAAAATATTTTGTTTTTGCATTAATTAAGTTCGTGAAATACTTGCGAGTCTTCAAAAGACATTAAAAAAAGCCCCGCATTTTTACAAATATGAAAAGAAAAAATATTATTTTTATTTGTAAACAATTATTTTATCAATAAATACAATAATTGCAATTGATTGGTATTTCTCTTAATGAAAAAATTTTTTTGTTATATATTAAATTCAAAATCTAAAAAATATAAGCTGAAAAAAACAAAACTCATTTATTTAATGAATTTTTTTACACAAAAAATGCTGAAAATTAATTTTGTGATAATTTTCTTCATATTTTTAATCGTATTAATTGATGCAATTGATGAAAATCTAAAGCCACCGACCCCAAAAAACTCCATAAAACAAAAATTCGGAGAAATTAATGCCATAAAGGAAGAAATTGTTGATAACAATGAATCATTGGAGAAACAAAATAATATTTTAAAAATGAAAATAAAAGAGCCAAAAATTGAATTGGAACAATTGAGTGAAGAATCATTTGAAAATGAGTTTGATGAGCAAGTTGATCAGAATGTTTCGTTTGCTGATCAGAGCAATTCTGCAGATGATGAGGATTACAGTGACTTGGTATTAAAATATAATGAGTTCTTAATAATTTTATTTAAAAATTTATAATAATCATACCAAAATTTTGAAATTGAAGAAAAGATTGGGACAAATTCCAATGAAAGGGGAGGAAAATGAAGAAACAAAAAGGGAACTGATCAGAAAATTTGATCAATTGAGAAAAGAAAAAATTTATGGCTTTAAATATGACAAGAAAAAAATATGCAAAATGGAACGAAAAATTGCGAATAAATTGGGAATTAATCGGAAGAAAATTTACAAATGGAAGAGGGAATTGAAGAAGGAAATTAGTAAGAAAAAAATGACATAACTTTAGAATTTTTATTATTCATTGTCTCATTT
Source organism: Heterodera schachtii (assembly GCA_023374025.1). Lineage (NCBI taxonomy): Eukaryota > Metazoa > Nematoda > Chromadorea > Rhabditida > Heteroderidae > Heterodera > Heterodera schachtii. The sequence continues at coordinate 165,755 of SIJG01000070.1, read as the reverse complement.
TAAGGTATAAGAACGAGATTTTCAACACAACAACAAGTTGAAAAAATAAAACAATTCGAAAAAGTGAAAAAAGAATTTACAGAAAAATTCAATTTGAAATCCAATAGGAAAATTAATGAAAAAATAGCTGAAAAAATTGGTATTGTGCTGAGAACAATTTATTATTGGAAGACAAAATTTGATTTTAAAAGGAGTAAATTTTTAATTACTTTATTTTTTAAATTGTAAAGGATTAATTAATTTTAAATTATGCTTTTCTTAAGAAGGAAAAATCAATATTTACTCGGATTCTGAGAAAATGGAATATGTGAAAGGAAGTGAAGAGATGAAAAAAAGAAACCCAATGATGAGTGAGTGGAAAATTGCCGAACAGTTAGGCATTCCATGTGCCAATTTAAGACGATGGAAGAACAAATTCGGCACCAAATTGAACCGATAATTTTCGATCATAATAATTATGATTCTGTTTTTCAGTTTTTTTTTAATACCCACTCGTACGAAAACGGCCTGGCCCGTGTTTCTGTTATTTTTTGTTTTTTAAATCTTAATGCAAGTTCAATAAAATAATTTAAAAATCAAACTGGGGAATGGAAACTTGACCACCCAAATTGGTAGATGATATATGTCCAAATGTTCAAGCTTATCCTTTCCCCGGCTCGGAAAACGAATTCAGCATTTTCCAGCCCAACAAAACCTGAATTGTGAATTCCAACAATACCATACGAATAAAAAACCATATCAATCTTTCAAAGTATTGTTTTATAAAGCTAACAAATATTAAATTTCCTATCATAAGTAAGGCTTTTAATTATATGGAATCCATTTTTTTTCCTGGACTGTTGGAGGCCTGAAACGCACGGAAAACATGTTTTTAGCTTGATTAGAAGCTTCTTGGGTGTATTTCTATATCCATATTTTCCATATTTCGCGATTTATATCCATATTTCCATATTTTCGTCCATATTTTGGCATTTTTATCCATATTTTGTGTCCACATTATGGCATTTTTCCAAAAAACCTCTATTAGAACAGCCCCCAGCAGCTAAATTGGCCTTTTTGAACCCAAAGACCGGAAAATTTTCCAAAAAAATGTCCATATTTCGCGATTTTTGGTCTATATTTTATGGCCATATTTCGCGTTTTATATCCATATAATTACAAGCCCTAATCATAAGATTATTAAAAAAATTATTTTTCCTTACATGTGGCAAAATATATGTATGTTGTATACATATAACTTCCTAAAAACGAGAGATAAACACTAAAAAGAGATCGAAACAAAAACCAATATCTTTTTTTCTCTCTTAAGTTTTCTCTCCTTTTGAAATACTATCTATTATTATGATTTATTTTTCTCTGTGTAGCTTTTTTATATAATCACAGAAAACAAAAATAATTAAGAAAAATGCTATAACATAAAATGCCTGGGATGTTTAGTGATGGAAAATAATAAATTTTATAAATAGTGGCTAAAAATGGCCTCTGCTGGTGGAGAAATGAGTGATGAAAGTTTTACAATGAAAAACATACACTAATAATAATAATATATTCATTTATTGTCATTAAAAGTTTTATTTGTCTTTTTTTAAATAAAAAATATTATACAATTTTTTAGGGTTTTTTCTATGAATTTTTGCCTTTTTTTAATGTAAACTGACATTTTAAGAAATAATTTTATAAATGTAATGTTACCAGTCAATTTATTGTTAAATATTTACATTTTCTAAAAAATTAAAATTTTTTACTTATTTATTGACATTTGAAATATTTGTCATTAATAAAATTTGTTGAAGTTTTTTTTCCAAAAATATAAATTTTATTTGAAACGACTTCCATTTGATTTTCTCATCATGAGTTTTGTCTTACAATCTGCTGTTGTTTTGTGAACCAATTCAATTAAAATATTTTGTGGAAAATTTGACCGTTTGTTTAATTGCAGTTTAATTTCAATGAAAATTGAATTAAAAACAATAAAAAATCATTAAGAATTTGATGGACAAAAGTTCTCTGCGATTGAAAAGCATGTGATGGTTGAAGTTATGACGAAAGTAATTTAGAAAAACAAATTTAATTTGACATTATTAAAACACGAAAAATTATTTTAATTGTTATTTTCAAAATTAGTTTAATTAAAAAACAAAGGAAAATAATTAGTGTCCAATTCTAATTTAAACATTTAGTTTACCATTACGATAGAAATGGCCCGCAAAGAATTTTGGCATTTCTTAGTAAAATTCCCAAGGAAAATTGGCATGAAACAAAAATGAAGGCTGCATTTAATTTGCCGAATGTTCACGAGATTTTTGAGAGGTTATTAAATTTGAAATTAAATTTTTTATTATTTTAAGAAAATTATAAAAAAAAATTGAAGAAAATTTAAAAATTGTTCTGTTAGTTTTTGACAGTTTATCGGTTTATCCTCTTTTTAATTATTGAATCGTTTTTTTTGTTTTGTTTTTTGATTGTTATTTTTTGGAATCTCAATTTAGCAATTTTTACCAAAATCTGATTACATTTCCTGAAATTTTACGCCTGCTGTTCACTAATTCCGTAGATTTTCCAAAATTTGAAATCTAGCCTACTGACATCCAACCTGGAACACAAAATTCCTCCCTGACGAGGGTGTTTCTCCTCGACATTTTAAAAATTTCTCCAGCCGTCCCGGAAAACTTTTTTCAAGGAATTTCCTCACAGAAAAGAAGTTCTGGGAGCATTTCAAAATTAAATTAGGCATAATTTCTCATTTTCCAGTTTCAAAAAATCGCCTAATTTGCAACCCAAAAAATATGACCGTCTGCTGGCAAATAGATAAAGCACCCCTGGATTCTTAAGAAAAGTTGTTTCTATTTCTGTGGAATGAGCCCGAGTGCCGAGTTTTGGAAGCACGCAAAAAAAAGTTATGACAAAAATGAAAAAAAGTTATAGTACCAACTAGAGCCCGGAATTTTGAAAATGCCGGGACCGGGCCCGGGACCGGGCTTAGCCATTTGACCGGGACCGGGCCGCCCGTTCAAAAAAAGCCCGTTTTACCGGGCGTCCCACGCCCGGTTCAAAATTTTGACCGGGCGCCCGCCGGGCACGGGCTTTTTTCAAATTTTTGAATTTTGATTAATACAATTTAAAAAAATAGCGCAATTTCTTTTTGCTTTGTTCTAAAGCAAAATTTGTGGAAAATTTTAATTGCCGGGACCGGGCCCGGGACCGGGCTTAGCCATTTGACCGGGACCGGGGCCGCCCGTTCAAAAAAAGCCCGCTTTACCGGGCGTCCCGTCCCGGTTTTTCCAAAAAAAACGGGCCCGGGCCCAGGCGGCCCTGTAAAAGCCCGCCGGGCCCCCGGGCCCGTCCGGGCTCTAGTACCAACTCGGCTGGAGCGAAAAGGACCGGGCGAGAAAACGACCTCGGGCCCGGAAAAGAGCGAGGCTTTCTCTACCTGTCATATTAGGTTGGAAAATTGAAAAATTAAACTGTCGGATAAATCTTTTCTATTGAGCACTTTTACTTTTACGCATTTTGATTTTTTTTGTAAATTTAATTTTGTGCGCCAAAACTTTTTCCTAACCGAAGAATATTTATTTAATATAATTAATAAAATATAAATTTTATTCTTCAACATTTATTAATCGAAAACAAATTAAAAATATCAATTTTTTATTGAATTATTTGATCATTTAATACACGACAAATTATCATTGATTTATAATTTACTACTGAATTACAAAAATTCGTGAAGAAGAATTATAATCAACAAGCTAAGAAAAAATAAAATTGATAATCGTAGGAAAGAGGAAAATACAACAGAAATTCAAAATTAATTTTATTTTGTTAATTTTTGGCTTCGAAAAATGCTGAAAATTAATTTTCTGATTATTTTCTTCTTATTTTTATTCGTATTAATTGATGGAATTGATGAAGATTTATTTGATGATATATGGAAATAAAAACTTAAAACCATCGACCTCAAAAAACTTCAAAAAAGAAAAACCCGGAGAAATTAATGCCATAAGGGAAGAAATTGGGAATAACAATGAAAATTGTGAACAACAAAATGCCAATAAAATAATCATAAAGTCCGAATATTATAATGAAAATGAAATGGAAGACAAAAAGCCAAAACTATTGGAAAAAATTAAAAAGGAAAAAACATTGGAAGAACAAAAAAAATTTAAAAATAAAAATAAAAGTGCCAAAAATTGAATTGGACCAAATCAGAAAAGAATCATTTAAAAATTAGTTTGATGAGCAATTTGATCATAATTCTTCAGATGATGCGATTTACAATGATATGGTAATATATGGTCGAACAATACAATTTTTGGGCGGAAAAGATCTATTTTATAAAATCAAATTAGTTCGAATATTTGATTTATAAATATTAATTATCCTTTAGAATACAGAAAAAATTAATGAAATGGAATTGCTAAATAAATTTAATTTAATGAAGAATGAATTGCGAAAAGAAAGTGTTTATAAAAATTTGACATTTTATCAATTTGAATGCGAAATTGAAAAAAGATTTTTACTAAAATTTAGGTAAACGTTTAGAATTAATATTAAGTTTTGGCAATATTCATTCCCTTTCAATCATTTTATAATTTTGGGATTGCAAATCGTAAAGGAATATATAAATTGAGGAAAAAACTAAAATTTGATAAATTGAAAAAAGAAAAAGTTTGGGTTAAAATATGACAAGAAAAAAACAAATGAAATTGAAAGAGAAATTGCCAATAAATTGATAATTACTCGGAATATAATTTACAAATGGAAGAAGGAATTCAGTAAGAATAAAAATAATTTTCAAAAAATAATTTTTTTATAAATTTAAAGAAATATAATCCGGTTGATGAAAAGTTTCTTGGCCCTCGAATTAAATTGTATAAAAATTAAAACAAATACAACACCAGAAAATTGATAATCGAAACCACCGGAATTACCAAATTCGTCTTTTACAAAACAACATTTATAAACATGAAAAGGGAAATTTAAATTTTTTTTAAATTTTTAATCAATTATTTAATCATTAAAGATGCGATTGATTGCAATTGATGTGACATTTCTCTTAATGAAAAAAGATTTTTTCATATATTGCATTTATAATATAACAAATATAATCTGAAAAATTTAAGTTAATTTATTTAATGAATTTTTTTTGACTCAAAAAATGATGAAAATTAATTTTGTGATTATTTTCTTCTTATTTTTAATCGTACGAATTGATGGAATTGATGAAGATTTTTTTGGTGATTTGTGGAAAAACTTAAAGCCATTGACCTCAAAAAACTTCAAAAAACAAACATTCGCTGAAAATTATGCAATAAAGGAAGAAATTGTTGATATTGACAACAGTGAATTTCATGAACAACAAAATGCCAATAAAATAATGATCAAATCTGAAAATTGTTGTGAAAAAGAAATGGAAGACACAAAGCCAAAAGAATTGCAAAAAATTAAAAAGGAAAAAACATTGGAGGAACAAAATAAAAATTTTAAAATAAAAATAAAAGTGCCAAAAATTGAAATGGAGCAAATCAGCGAAGAATCATTTCAAAATGAATTTAATCAAAATCTTTCGTCTGCTGATCAGAGCAATTCAGCAGAAGATGATGAAGATTATAAAAATATTGTAATATAACAGAAAAACAATGTTATTCCTGGAAAAAAAAAATTATAAATTCGCTAATTCTTAGGTTTTTTTCTTTAAAAATGAATTATTTCTTTAGAACACAAAAGAAATAAAGGAAATTGAAATTTTAAATGAATTTAATTTGATGAAAAAGAAATTGCGAAAAGGAAATTTTTACAAAAATTTAACAAATGTTCAATTTGAATCCGAAATGGCAAAAAAGTTGGGGACAAATCGAAACAAAATTTGTAAATTGAAGAAAAAATTAGGACAAACACGGAAGTTCTTCATTAGGAATAAAGTATTTGATAAGACCACAAAGACCGAACTGATCAGAAAATTTGATGAAATGAAAAAAGAAAAATTTGATGGGTTTAAATATGACAAAAAAGAAAAGAAATGAAATTGAAAGTGAAATTGCTAATGAATTGGGAATTAATCGAAATAAAATTTACCAATGGAAGAAGGAATTTGGTACGATATTAATGCCATAATTAAATTTAATCATTGTCTCATTTTAAGGTATAAAAAAGAATTTTCAACGCAAGAAAAAATAGAAAAAATTAAACAATTTGAAAAAGTAAAAGAAGAATTTACAAAAAAATTCAATTTTAAAACCAATTGTAATGAAATTTAATTTAAATTAATTGATTTTTGTTAAGGAAAGAACCAAATTTACACGAATGCTGAGAAATTGGAATATGTGAAAAGAAGTGAGGAGATGAGAAAAAGAAACTCAATGATGAGTAAGACTAAAATTGCCGAAAAATTGGGCATCTTCAGATCGAGTTTAAGACGATGGATGAGGAAATTCGGCACCAAACCGATGCGTTAGCTTTGGTAAATAAATTTTTTCCTGTCCCACTTATTGTTAGGTCAACTCCACCATGAATAGCACTAGAATATCTCTTTGTTTCGTTGTTCTTTGTATTTTATCCAACTTTGGCGAACTATCTCTTTGTTTTTAGCGGATAAATCGATTTATTAATTGTTTTATTCTTCGATTTTTTGAAAAAAATAATATTTCACGTTCAATTTGTCTTTTATTAATAGATTATATTGATATTGACTTTTTCCACCAAAACGAAGTAATTTTTAAAAATTCGGAAAAATTGTCCTTTCTTTAGCATTGAGTCTATCTTTAAGGGTTTTTTACCCGAAGTCCAACAAAACCTTCGAATCGGATTTTCCATTAGAAAAACAAACAAATTGTTAATTTGTTAAATGTTGCGATCTTTGGACCCTTTTTAACAGATTTTACAACAAAATGACCAATTATTTTTTACATAAAGCGTTTTTCCAACAATTCCTCGGCATTATAATGATCGGATTCAATCCCAGCAAATAAACCCCACCATTTTAGCACTTATTTTCGACAAAACATGTCATAACATATGCTTAAAAGCAATTAAATTTTGTATGCTTTTATCGTTCATTAGCCCAACTATTTCTCTATTAGAACGGATTTTTATAAAAGACTTAGCACCTTTTAAATTAGGCTTTTCGTCCTATGTATATCTTTCTGATGAGATCATTTAAGGTCTGAATAAACCAATTACATTTAATTTTGTGAAAAAAGTATAAAATCGCGCCACTTTTATAAGCCCCTTTCTCTATAGCATTTGATATGCAAAATCATACAACTTAGAACCTACTAATGATTCAACAATTACTGATAAATAATGTTAGTTTGCACTGATTTCTTGGCTGCCGAGCGAAATCGGGTTCTTAGCAATTCCTCGGCATTTCAATCAGTGGAACTCAATTCTTCGGTATCCCAATAATCGGAAACCGATCTCAGCAATGCACAGTATTTCAATCATTAGTTGATTATGAAATATTCAGAAAAATATTTATTCATATTCGAGAAAAAAAAGTTTTTTTGAATTATCTGAAATAAAGATGCAAAAATGTAAAATCCTGAAAATCCGTATCATAATTAGGGCGAGGATTTTTAGTGGCAAAAATCCCCAAAATAATTAACTGAATAGTGACAAAAAAATGGCAAAACAGTGGCAAAAATAGTGGCGAAAAATTCTAAATTTAGGGGTGTAATTTTTTAAATAGCTATTTTTAATTTGAAAATAATTTAAAATAAGGCAAACAATTTTATTCGCTGATTGCAGTTACAAAACATTTTCTTACAATTAGCAAATATTGAGCAAGAAAAAAAAAATTTGGGGGGATGAATTTTTGAGAAAATTTTCCGATTCTTAGGGGTGTATTTTTGAAAATTTTTAGGTCGATTCTAGGGGGTGTATTTTTTGAATTTTTTAGGTCGATTCTTGGGGTATATTTTTCATTTTTATTGCATTTTTTGGGAAATTTTTCTAAAAAATGCCGAAATAGTGGCAAAAATAGTGACGAAACGCCAAAATAGTGGCAAAAAACTATTTTAGTGGCCAACTTCCGAAATAGTTTTTTTTAGTGGCAAAGCTCCAAATTATGATCGAAGGCTACCGAATTAATTTGGTTCCCAATTTCTTCGTCCATCGTCTTAAATTGTTAATTGGAATGCCTAATTTTTCGGCAATTTTTCTTCTTAATCATCATTTGACTTACAATTTAATAAAAATAAAATTAATTCATTCAAATTTACTTCTTATAAAGTCCAATTCTCTCTTCCAAACATTAATTGTATTAAATTTAACGCCAATTTTTTGCGCTATTTTTTCATTAATTTTCTTATTTAGTTTCAAATTGAATTTTTTTGAAATTTCTTCTTTAATTTTTTCAAATTGTTTAATTTTTTCTATTTTTTCTTGCGTTGAAAATTTCTTTTTTATTTCTAAAATGAGACAATTTAGTATAAATTGGATTATTGGTTTTCTTACCAAATTACTTCTTCCATTTGTAAATTTTATTCCGATTAATTCCCAATTCATTAGCAATTTCACATTCAATTTTTTTTCTTTTCTTCTCGTCATATTTAAACCCATAAATTTTTTATTTTCTCAAATGATCAAATTTTCTGATCAGTTCCATTTTTGTTTCTTCACTTTCATCCGTTCTCTTCTCTCTTTTTTGTCCTAATTTTTTCTTCAATTTATAAATTTTGTTTCGATTTGTGCCCAACTTTTTGGCAATTTCGCACTCAACTTGAACATTTGGCAAATTTTTATAAACATTTTCTTTTCGCAATTACGTTTTCATTAAATCAAACTTGTTCAAAATATCAATTTCATTTATTTTTTCTGACTCCTAAAAAAATATTAAAATTTTTAGAAAAGCAAAACTTAGAAACTAGTGAATTTTTAATAATTTTTCCAATATTTTCAATTACCATATCATTGTAATTCGCGTCATCAGCAGAATTGCTCTGATCAGCAGACGAATCATTAAACTCATTTTCAAACGATTTTTCGTTCAATTCGTCCATTTCTATTTTTGGCAGTTTTATTTTTAAATTATTATTTTGTTCCTCCAATGTTTTTTTCTTTTTAATTTTTTGCAATTCTTTTGGCTTTGTGTCCTTCATTTCTATTTTATTATTTTTTGGTTCATAATTTTCATTATCAACTTCTTCCTTTACTGCATAATTTTCACCGAATGTTTGTTTGGAGGCTTTTTGAGGTCGATGGCTTCAAGTTTTTCCACAAATCACCAAAAAAAATCTTCATCAATTCCATCAATTAGTACTATTAAAAATAAGAAGAATATAATCATAAAATTAATTTTCATCATTTTTTTGAATCAAAAAAATTCATTAAATAAATTAAGTTAATTTTTTCAGCTTATATTATTATATTATAAATGGAATATATGAAAAAATCTTTTTCATTACGAGAAATCCCACATCAATTGCAATTTATCATATTTTTAATGACGAAATAAGTGTTTAAAGGAAATTAATTTTCCTTTTCCTGTTTGTGACGTTAAAAGACTGTTTGACAGTGAGAGAGAAAAGAGCGACGAAGAGAGTGAACAGTGAAAATAGTGTCGTCTGTTGTCGTTGCTTTTGTGTACCGTTTTTGCTGCTGTTGCCGTTCGTTGGTGGGGGAGATGATGGGGGGGGGGGTGTGTCGATGGGGTGCGTTGGATGAGCGAACGGGTTATTTGAATTGCCTTCGGACGTTCGTCTTTTTCCATTTTTTCCTACGTCAATCAATGTTGATGAATAGGGATGGGATTTTTAGTGATAAAAAATCCCAAAATAATTATCTAAATAATGACAAAAAAATGCCGAAATAGTGACAAAAATAGTGGCGAAAAAGTTAAAAATTTAGGGGTGTAATTTTTTAAATAGCTATTTTTAATTTGAAAATAATTTAAAATTAAGGCAAACAATTTTATTCACTGATTGCAGTTACAAAATATTTTCTTAGCAAATATTGAACAAGAAAAAAAATTTGGGGGAAGAATTTTTGAGAAAATTTTCCAATTCTAAGGGGGTGTATTATTTGAAAAGTTTTTAGGTCGATTCTTGGGGTTTATTTTTCATTTTTATTGCCTTTTTTGAGAAATATTCCAAAAAATGCCAAAATAGTGGCAGAAATAATGACGAAACGCCAAAATAGTGGCAAAAAATTATTTTAGTGGCCAACTTCCGAAATAGTTTTTTTTTAGTGGCAAAGCTCCAAAATAGTGATTCCTAGTGATGAATAGTGGCACTAAAAACGAAAAATTTTCGAAAAAGAATGTGTTTTTCGTGCATTTCTCGTCGAGTTAAAGCCGCAGAAAAAATAATTAAAAAACTAAAAATCCCATCCCTATTGATGAATTGTTTTTCTTTACAGATTTTCAAATTTTGTTTTTGAAATTGTGCCTTTTCGTCGTCGCCAAGACGTTCGTCCTCCGAAATTGTACCGTTTCGTCGTCGCCGAGCCGTTCATCCTACGAAATTTCCAAATGGTGAGCAAATCGTTGAGATTTTGATCATGATGCCGAAACTTTTAAGTTATACCAAAGTGCCAATTTGCTTATTTACCCTCTTTGATAATGAACATGCCAATTTGAGTGGAAAAAATTTCTCGGAATTTCTCAATGAAAATTAAATGGTATGGAATAGATGACAAAATTTATAATAATTTCTTTTGAAAACGGATAACCAAGCTTTTAAGCGATAATTTTTTGGTTTTAGGCTGTTGAGACTGTGTCATTCTGTTTTCTTGAAATGTAATTTTATTTAATGTTAACATGGCAATTTGCTGCACCTGCCAATTTTGACAATGAAAATTTGGCTTTAAATTTGTGAATTAAAAATTTTCAAAACGAATGAGCAATTTTTGTAATTTTGCGGCGTCAACGGTATGAATTTTTAATGTGGACAAATAGAAAAGTACAAAAGGGATAATCACATAAAAAAGTAATACATTTTTTTAAATATTAAATTTAATTTTGCTTATTTTTGTTGCATTTATAAAAATTCTTTGATTTTACCCAATAGAACAAGAAATCTTGCAAATTGTGCTCAAATTCGACACTACTCCTTCATTGTCAAAGTGCACTCTTAATAATTGAGTTGGCAAATATTAAAAATTATATTTAATTTTAAAATAAATATTCATTTATTTATTAAAATAATTTTTCGTACAGAAACGACACTCTCTTCCGAACATCTCACATTGTTGGTGATTTAAATCGGTTAAAAAACCGGTTTAATTGCTTTGCCGCGCAATTTTTCGTTTTCAGCACCTAAGAAAACCTAAAAAAGTTTTTTTAAAAATTGTTGTTCGTATCACCAGAATGTTTATATAAAAAAAAATTTAATTTTTAAAAATTTAAATGTAATTTTTTTTGCTGATTCGTGATTTTTAAAATAATTTTTTTTTCAGGCTTGGCGCCGAAACGACCCTGGCGCAGAAATGACAGCGCCGAAACGACGGCGCGAAACGACAGCGCCGAAACAACCCGCTCCCAACAAAAGTAATAGAAATGTTGAAAGAATATTTGAGCAATGGAATTGTAAGGTTGTCTTACAGTGTGTGGCAGGGATGGCATTCCGAGGCCCCAAAAATTTTCGGAAATCGGAATTCCGGGGGTCAAAAAATTTTCGGAAACCGGAATTCCGAGGTCCCAAAAATTTTCGGAAATCGGAATTCCGACCCCAAAAACGTCGGAAATCGGAAGTCGGAAATCGGAAATTTTTCAAAAATATTAAATATAATAAAAAAAAAATTTCTAAATATTTTAATAGGCTAATTTTTATAATTCTTAACAAATAAATGGTGATTTCAAAAATATTTTGGTTATTTGAATATTTTGCTTGAAAAATTATTCAATGATTTTATCAAAATCTTTTTTTATGTATTTTTGCATAATTTTAGAACATTTTTGGGAAAAGGAGTGATTGATTTATTTATACGTTTTTTACGGCGTGTTTTTTTTTAAATTTTTGTAATTTTGAGCAAATTTTGCAAGAAAATTAAGGTTTTTAGGGTCCGGCGGTGCCGATAGGCGCCGCCGGAAAATTTTTGAAAGTTTCAGTTCAATTTATTAACAGAAATTGTACAAAAATTAGTAATTTTTTGAAAAAAAAATTAAAAAAAAAATTTATTCTGTTAAAATGTTTTTAGAATGTAGAAAGAGTTAATTAGCGAAGATATGGTTCCCAAATACACAACTAATTAAATTCATCGAAATCAATTGCCCAAGGTCAATTAAAAATCAGGTATCATTAAAATTCAGATAATTATTTATAAAAATAAAGACCGAATCATTAGTCCGGTCTCTAATTTAAATGATAGTTTAAATGTAATCTACAAAAACTGTTATCATTACTCAAACAAAAATGAATTAAAGAAACAATCACTGAGAATCATTTGATTTTATATCATTGATGAGCAAAAGCTTTGCATTTATTGTGAATTGCGCAGCGTTCACTAAATGCTTTTCGTTCATCCTAACTAATTTTTATATTTGTGAACTAAAGTTTCCTAACAAACGAATTTGACGAAGCTTCACAATATTAACTAAATGATTACCATGACTAGTTTTCATAATTTATTTGTTTTTCACTTTTTTCGTAAACCAGGACACAACGGCAACCAAATGAGAATTTGTAGTGACTAATTGCATGGATGTCCATTCTGCTGCTGGAGTGGTATCACTTGATTTTGATTCGGAATTTGTTTGAAGACAAGTGGGAACTGCTTTTGGAATGCTTGTCGATAGTCCGTGCTAAATTTAAAAGTTAAATTAAAAATTTATTTTAAATTTTAATTCGCCTCGTAAAGTATAAAATGGGTCCGTTCGATGCCGCGCCAATGTTCAAAGGGATTACGGCGATTACTTGACAAAACCAAGCAGTGATTGGAGACGAAATTGAGGGTTTGATCAGATTGATATAAAATAAGTTGATGAAATAGCCACCAATATTCACAGCGATAATACAAAAAAGCGATCGGAAAGTGCGACGATTGATCTGATCAGCTGATGGCAAACCTAAACATTAATTTAGCATTAACTGAATATTGATTATTTAAATCACCGGATGATTTAATTTTTATAAAAAGTCCAACAAATAAATAAACAACAATTGTCATGATTGTTAGGCAATGCCACATTATTCTTTGACGAGAAGTGTCCTGAAATTCACTTTTGAACAGCAAGAAATGGATACAGACAAACTTTGGTAAAATCTGTAATAATGCCAGTGATCATCTGATCACCACACAAATTCATGAATTGGTATATTGTAACGAGAAAATCAATACCAAATGTAATGCAAATTACGGTTATCGTAGTCAAATAAAATCGGACTTTGCATTTGTTGTGCCTAAAAACCAAAATTTATGTATAAATAATGTTTCATTTTCTAACATTTCATCAAAAGCTATTCCAATCAGTCGGTCAATGCCAGTGAAAAACATCGTTGGGGAAATTGCGGCTAAATTCGTGTTAATTTACAGCAATTTAAATTTTTATGCCTTTTTACCGATTCCAAACCAAGAAATAAAAGTGATCTTTACGGCCAAACGATACTCAATGAAATTCTGTCCAGAAAATGCGGTGTAAACAAACAGAAAATAGCCAGGTTGATGAATGAATTCAAAAAAGGAGCAAAGTGCCAAAAGGTAATTAACGGTACCACGAAATGACCTAATTAAGGTAAATTAACAGATTAGAACGCACTAATTAATGATTATCTATCTGTACTCACTTTGTCCTAATGGTTACATAAATTACAGATGCATTGAAAATGCTTCCAAACACAGCAATAATTCCAAATATTGAAGCACACCCAATGAGCGACCAGCTTGGATTTGCATCTTTGAATGCCAAATAAAACTAAAAAACAAACAAATTAATCGACAAAATTATTATTTTGATATCCTTCGTTTACTGTATCATTGTTTAAATCACCCATTTCCAAATCGCAAATAAATATCAAATTTTTATTATTTAATTTCTGCTCGGATGGCACAAGACATATGATGCGCTGATTAAAAATTTGAGAAAGAACTCTTATTAAAGCCGACAATTCATATATTGAAACCTGAATATTTTCATATTTATGTTATGACGCTAAAAAGGTATTAAGCAAATATAAAAAGAAAGTTCATGAAAATATTTTTAAAAATGATAAAAAAAATAATTTTTTGCCAGCTCTGAAAAAGTCTAGTGACAAATTAAAGCATTAGCATTCACTAATTACACTTCGTCGATCTGTTTCAACGAATTCAGTTAATGCCAGTGTGACATTTCTCTTATTTACCCTCTTAGAAAATGCACATGCCAATTTTGAGTGGAATAATTTGTCGGAATTTCTCATTGATAATTAAATGGTATGGAATAGATGACAAAATTTATAATAATTTCTTTTGAAAACGGAAGAGCAAACTTTACAACTTCGAATTCAGTTAATGCCAGTGTGACATTTCTCTTATTTACCCTCTTAGAAAATGCACATGCCAATTTTGAGTGGAATAATTTGTCGGAATTTCTCATTGATAATTAAATGGTATGGAATAGATGACAAAATTTATAATAATTTCTTTTGAAAACGGAAGAGCAAACTTTACAACTTTATGGTTTTAGGCTATAGAGGCAGTGTCAGTCTGTTTTCTTGAAATGCAATTTTATTTAATGCTAACATGGCAATTTGCCTTTACTTTAAAATGTCACAAAAAATGCAGCTGCCAATTTTGACAATGAAATTTGCCTCTGATTTTCTTAATTAAAAATTGTTTGTCAAAGGAATGAATAATTTGTATTTTGTGGCGTTGAACTGTAATTCGACTTTTCAATGCGGATAAAGAGACAATTACAAAAAGGCAATTTCGTAAAAAAATAAGGCTTTTTTTAAAAATATTTTTAAAAAACCAAATAAATTTGTACATTATTGTTTTTATAGTTTCATGTCAAAAAAATTCTAAAATAAATTTTTATTAAAAAAAGTCGAACAATTAGAGAAATTTGTTCAAATTGGTAGAAATTTTTTTGAATGCCTCACGATAATTTTTGCGTAAAGTAAAAAAATAAAAGAAAAATGCTCAGAAAATGAATTTAATAAAATATATGCTAATTGCAATTTTTCAAATATACGACGACATACTGTAAGGAAGAACTTAAGCATTAGCAGAAGGTGAAGCCCATGTTGGATGAATAGAAGCCGAAGAAACAGGGGGAGGAGGAAATGTAAGATCAGGCAGCAGCAGAAGAAGAAGGAATGATCGATCATTATAATTAACTGTTTTTAAAAGATTTGTTTAAAGAAACAGCAGCAGAAGAGAGCGAAGGAGGAAGGGATGAGGCACAGCACCAGTAATACCGTATTTTCTCTAATTATATGCCCGAGTATATTATTTTTCGGTGCTAGGACGAAGTTACAAAAGTATCAATGTGGGCGAAGTTACAAAAGTATCAATGTGGGCGAAGTTACAAAAGTATCAATGTGGGCGAAGTTACAAAAAGTATCAATGATTGAAATATTTAAATTTAATTTGCTTAAACTTAGTCAAATTAATTAATCTTAGTATTTAGCGACAGCTTCAAGTATCCTCTACTACTTATGTAATTTTTAAAAAATTAGTAAAAAATTACAAAAAGTTGTAAGCAAAAAAGCTCAAAAAATTTAGAGTGAACAATTTTGGCCCTAACTTTTTTGAAATTCAATAAAAATTTTTCAAAATTTAACTGAATGATAGAGAAATCTTTGGGCTATCTTTTCATATCAAATTCAATGTGATTAATTGAATATTTGAACAATTTTAATGCATTTAAACGACCTTACATTTTTTGCATGACCATAAAATATACATTATTAATTCCTTCATAACTTTTTTCAGAAAGAACCAATTTTAATTTGGTTTAAATAGTTAGATAGCCCAAAGATTTCTCTATCATTCAGTTAAATTTCGAAAAATTTTATTGAATTTCAAAAAAGTTAGGGCCAAAATTGTTCACTCTAAATTTTTTGAGCTTTTTTGCTTACCTTTTTGTAAGTTTTTACTAATTTTTTAAAAATTACATAAGTAGTAGAGGATACTTGAAGCTGTCGCTAAATACTAAGTTTAATTAGTTTGAATAAGTTTTAGCAAATTAAATTTAAATAATAATTAAATTTAAATATTTCAATCATTGATACTTTTTGTAACTTCGCCCACATTGATACTTTTGTAACTTCGCCCACATTGATACTTTTGTAACTTCGCCCACATTGATACTTTTGTAACTTCGGCTCACCACGTTATTTTTCAACCCCCTCAGAAAGGGGGAGATAATTAGAGACGGGTAGATTAATGGAGACATAGAGATAATTTTTCGACAGATTTATTTAGTGGGAAATTTTTGAAATTTATTTTGATATTTCTCCAAAAAATGTCATCGCGTCAAAAAAAGCATTTTTATTGCATTTTTGCTAGAGCCCGGCGGGACCGGGACTCCCGCGGGATTTTTACGGGATTCCCGGTGCCGCTCCTGCTTTTTTTCGGTGAACGGGATTTTACGCGATCCCGTTCGGGACTCGTTCAATTGCTCGCCGAAATTATAAGGCTGCATGTGCTGCTCCAACTCGTTGCCTTCCAAATCGTCGTCAATCAGAATATTTTACGGGTTTTTGTATGATATTTTCACCTTCGTCAGCAATTTTTAACTTCCTCTTAGCCGATAAAATTATTGCTATTGTTGTTTAAACAATTAATTCACTTAGGGAATAGCAAGCTATTGCGCTTTAGAATCCATCCAGGACACAATTAGCGATAAAGAATGGATAGTCGAATGGACAGTTTTCCAGTTGTAATAATTGCCGGTCAATGGTTTCGGATTCGGAAGAATTGTGGAATTTGAAAATGAGACCCGAGAGGAAGCCGCCGGTTTATCGACGACGGTGTCATGGCAACTCGTACAATAGGCAACTCGTACAATTGGCAACTCGTACACAGGGCAACTCGTACAAAAAAAATTTTCTAAGAATTTTCAATTAAAACTTAGAATTTTTAGATTAAAAAATCTAAATGGATTTTTTAGCCTAGAAAAACTTTTTAAAACAGTTAAATTTTCAAAAAATTTAAGAAATTTAAAAAAAAATCATCTGAAAATTTAGTAAAAAACTTTAAAAAAATTTTTTAAAAGTTTTTCTAGGCTAAAAAATCCATTTAGATTTTTTTAATCTAAAAATTCTAAGTTTTAATTGAAAATTCTTAGGAAAATTTTTTTGTACGAGTTGCCCTGTGTAGGAGTTGCCAATTGTACGAGTTGCCTGTGTACGAGTTGCCTTTGTACGAGTTGCCATTGACCCATCGACGACTATAGATGATGATGAAGGTTTTTTGTCGCAGAAAGCAAATCTTTAATTGATAGTTTTTGATAAAACTCATTTAAAAAATATTGTTATACGGTAAAACCAAGGCCAAAAATTGACGGGAAAAGGAGTGACGAAAATAATTGACAAAACGAACCGACATCCAATTTGTTGTGTATATCACTCATTATTCAAATGTATGCCAATTACTGTACTTAATTCGTGTCAATACTCATCTCTCTGCATCGTCTATAAATACCTATCATTTTGTCACTCACTTTGTGTTTTTTTGTATGCCTCGCTATAATTATCAATTAAAAACACAAAAATGGAGACCCATACGTCTATTCCTGGCAAAATAATTGTGACCAAATGCCCATTTTAACGCTGGTCAACAATTGTTTTTCTAAAGCAAACTGATGAATGAATGGACTAAAATACATTAAAAAATGACAATTTTTTGTCAAAAACGGCTTATTTTGTTGCTAAATATTTTGTAATGTTTAGATATTGTAACATTCAGATATTAGCAAATTTGATCTCTTGCCGAAATTTCGCAGATCGGATTCAAAGTAAAGATAAAAAATTTTTAACGTAAATTAAAAAATATTTATTTTCGGTTTTTTTAATATTCTCGCTTGCTGGGTTCAATTCCCAGACCAATCCCTACATTTAAATGTTAAAAAACTTGTACTCATTCGAACTAATTTTTATTTTTTTAGTCTTTAAATGCGGCGTATATCAATGTAAAGAGAAATGCCAAATTGGCAAAAGCAATTCAAAAAAGCCGAAAATTGTCAATTGTGCCAATTCTGTTGGAGTGGTATCACTTGATTTTGATTTGAGATTTGTTTGAAAACAAATGGAAACTGATTTTTGAATGCTTGTCGATACTCCGTACTAAAATAAAAATTTAAAAAATATTTAAAATTTGAATTTACCTCGTAAAGTATAAAATGGGTCCGTTCGATGCCGCGCCAATGTTCAAAGGGATTACGGCGATTACTTGACCAAACCAAGCAGTGATTGGGGACGAAATTGAGGGTTTGATCAAATTTATATAAAATGAACTGATGAAATAGCCACCAATATTCACAGCAATGATACAAAAAAGTGACCGGAAAGTACGACGATTGATTTGATCAGCTGATGGCAAACCTAAACATTAATTAGCATTTATTGATTATTTAAATATTTAAATTACCGGACGATTTCATTTTTATAACAATTCCAAGAAATAAATAAATAACAATTTTATGAATATGAAGCAAACCCAAATTATTCTTTGATGAAAAGGGCCCTGAATTTTGACATAATTTGTAAAATAAGCAATAGATTAGGATGAACTTTGATAAAATCTGTAATACAGCCAGTGATCATCTGATCGCCATACAAATTCATATATTCGTATAATGTAATGAGTAAATCAAAACCGAACGCAATGCAAATTACTGTTACCGTACTCAAATAGACTCGGATTTTGCATTTGTTGTGCCTAAAAATCCAAATTAATAGATTAAAATTAATTTTTACATTTCATCAAAAACAATTCCGATCAGTCGGTCAATGCCAGTAAAAAACATCATCGGGTAAACGGCAGCTAAATTAGGTTATTTTAAGCAAATTTTATTAAATTTTAATAAATATTTTTACCGATTCCGAACCATGAAATAAAAGTCATCTTTACTGCCAAACGATACTCAATGAAATTTTGTCCAGAAAATGCGGTGTAAACAAACAGAAAATAGCCAGGTTGATGAATCAATTCGAAAAAGGAGTAAAGTGCCAAAAGGTAATTAACGGTGCCACGGAATGACCTAATTAAGGTATAATTAAAAGATTATAATACCCAAATTAATGATCATTTGTACATACTTTGTCCTAATGGTTACATAAATTACAGAAAAATTGGAAATGATTCCAAATAAACCGATTAATCCAAGTATTGAAGCGCAATTTTAAACTATTTATTACTGTATTGTTGTTCAATTCAGCCATTTCCGTATCAAAATTTAATTATTATTGAAATATTATTACGTTGATAAACCAGATAGATATAAAAAATAAGTGATAAACGAAGTAGCCAGGCTTTAAAAGTTTTTTTTTTTGATTTAGGCTATAGAGACAGTACAGTGTCAGCCTGGTTTCTTGAAATGCAATTTTATTTAATGCTAACATGGCAATTTGCCTTTACTTAAGAATGTCAGAAAAAATGCACCTGCCAATTTGGACAATTTTGCCTTTAATTTTCGTTAATGAAAAATGTTTGTCAAATGAATGGATAATTTGTATTTTGTGGCTTGAAATGTAATTTGACTTTTCAATGCGGATAAAGAGACAATTACAAAAAGAGCAATCCCATAAATATAAATATTTTTTTAATATTTTAAAATAAACAAATATTAAACCATGAAAATTTGCACATAAATATCGTGCAGGCACAAATTTTGCTATTTTTTAATTAATAAATTTTCTAAACAATTTGTCGAATGAAAAATTTTCTTGAACGGAGACTCAGAAATGAAAGTGATCATTTGTTCCAATCACCAATTGGGTTTGCTCAATTGTCTCAATTTGTGAATAACGGTCCAACAGCTGTTGGTGAGTTGCGCTTCAACAATTTTTTGTATGCCTCACGATAATTTTCACTAAAAATTTTTAAAAACTAATCTTATTTATTTTTTTTAATTTTACGTCAACATGAGAATTGGTGCTCCGCTGGCTGAAGCCAAAATGGAATAAAAGTAAGGAGTGCTGATCAGTGATGCCGCGGGTTGAGAAAAATTTCGGGTTCGGGTTTCGGGTCGGGCACTCGAAAAATTTCGAGTTCGGGTTTCGGGTTTCGGGTTGAGAAAAACTTCGGGTTTCGGGTATCGGGTTTCGGGTCGAGAAAAATGTCGGGTTTCAGGTCAATTGAAAAATTTTTATAATATGTTCAAAATCGATAAGAACAGATTTTCACCAAAAAATTGCCAAATTTTTGCGCTTTAAGTTGACAAATTTTTGCCTTTAAAAACGTTTTTTACGGCCTTTTTCCAAAAAACTTTTGGGGAACCGGGGGGCCGGCGGTGCCGATAGGCGCCGCCGGGAAAAATGTTGTAGTTTATAATACGATTTGTTTACAGAATGTGTCAAAAAAAGATCAAAGTTTTGGTTAAATTTGCGGTTTTAGGCTGTTTAAAAAAATAAAAAATAATAATTTTTAAGTTTAAATATTTTTTATTAATTTAATTTCAATTGAAATAATGTAAAGAAAATGTAAAAAATATTCTATACCAGTGGGGAATTGAACCCGAGCGAAAAATAAAGAAAGGCAAAAGGTATAGCCATTACACCACATTTGAATTTGCACACATGCCGTAAATGAAATAAATGAATTATTTTTTCTCAAAAATCTCCTTCTCCAACAATTTCCTTCTCTTTTCTCACCCAGATCCCCATTCTTACCGGTGCATATTTTTTTGCCTATGCCGCGGGTTGAGAAAAATTTCGGGTTCGGGTTTCGGGTCGGGCACTCGAAAAATTTCGGGTTCGGGTTTCGGGTCGAGAAAAACCTCGGGTTTCGGGTTTCGGGTCTCGGGTTTCGGGTTCGGGTTGGCATCACTGGTGCTGATCATCCAATTAGAAAACTTGCTTCTTGGTTTTTATTACCACCAAATAAATAAAAGACCAATTTAAAAGTAGAAATAGCAATTGATTACGATAAATTGTTGCAATTAGCCAACCGATCAAAATGACAAATGACAACAGAAAAACTGATCGTAACATTAGGCGCGTTGAATGATCTGGTGCTAGTAGCTGTGTATTTAGGTGCAATGACGAAGTACGAAAAAGTGCAAGTGATCAAATTAAAAGGAAAATAAATTATTAATGAAATTTAATAATAATAATAATAATAATAAGATATATTATTTAAAATACTCGGATATAATAAAATTTCAAATTAATCATATACGTGTTGAGCACAAGTTTAAAAGTTGAATTTTCTATAGTGTTGCTTTGTTGATTTTGCGCAATTAGGCTATGGTGACTCCAAGCATTCATAAATTTTGCGGATCTCGATCAGTGTTTCTATTATTTTTGCTCTTCTTGCAACGCTGCATAAGAGATTATGTTGGAAAGCTTCGTTTTCAGTGAAAACCAAATTTAGATTGAATCATAATTCCTTTTTTAGAAGTGTTCTCTCTTTGCCGCTCTTACCTCTCGGCATCGGATTACCGGCACCATCAACTCTTACATGGCCAACCACTGTTAGTCGACGGGAGCAGGTTGTTCAATATTCGTTGAGCCCGCTATCGACTTCGGCAGCGCCTTCAGACAAATTTTTTTAATGATTTTTTGTTTAGGCAACCCATCTACATTTTACGGTCAGCCTTTTTTATTTTTTTAAAAAATTCAAAAATCGAATAGAAGGGCCTCTGTCACCACCCTGCCCTCCGGACTTCATCTGTGAAGTCAATGAAAGCATCGACAGACAGGTGGACGCTGCCCGATCTGCTCGCCATTTCATTCACAAGCGACAAAAGCGATACATCCTGCAGGACGCGGTCATTATGCGAATTTTGGCGAACGCGTCGTACAACAACAGCGGTGAAATTCATGTACCTTATGACGGCGCTCGGTCTACAAATCGAAGGATATGCAGGAAAATTGAAGGATTTCGAAAATTTTGATGATTCGATTATTCACGTTCCATAATGAAATTTATTGACGTTTGAATAAATTCATTTTAATATGTGAGTTTGAAGGTTCTAGATAAATTTTGATCACCCGATAACAAAAAATGTTAGGATTTTGATCAGCATCCTGTGTATAATCTTTTGGTTTTTTTTTTATGTTTATATTTGGATTTAGGGTTAAAAATGGGCAATATAAAGGTCGTATTCGTACTCTGCGACGTCGAAAACCCTAAATTAGATTCGTTTTCCGGGTTTTTATGAGCTTTTTAGAATTTTGGACATTTTCGGCGATTTTGACAGTAAATATGCTATTGATACAGCAATTAAGTACAGCTAAAAAATCAAGTTAACATTGGAAAACTGTAGAAACTAGAATTTGGTAATTTGAATATCAACTTTTTAAAAAGTTTAATGTCTTTATTAGATATAGAAGGTTATACAATCTGTAGAGAGCTTTTGAATAACGTCATTCAAATTTAAAAATTAAAGTCATTGGTCAGCTTCAAATCGCCCTAACTCGTCACCGCGGGTGCTTTGGTGACCATCAGTACTATGAATTTTTTTTTAATTTTTTCGATTTTCAATGTAATGGAAGTCTTCAGATCATCATGATGGGGTGATCTGATCAATTTGAAGGAAAAGGACTTTTTTATCAGCAAATAATGGGTTAATTACAAAGTTTATACGATGGTATAAATCATTAAGAGTAAGTCATCCTAGACAGAAGGGCTCGGCTGAATTGCTGACAAAATATACACTCAAAATTCCAGTAAAATAAAATTCAATACGAAAAAATAAAAAAGAATCCACAAAATAGAGTTATAGGGATTTTTAAAGCAAAAAAAAAAAATTGTTTTTTTCTCAAAGCTTTCAATTTGTGAATAATGGTCCAACTGCTGATGGTGAGTTGCGTTTCAACAATTTTTTGTATGCCTCGCGATAATTTTGGCTAAAAATTTTGAATATTACAAGAATAAATGAACATTTTTTACCTCAACATGAGAATGGGTGCCCCGCTGGCTGAAGCCAAAATTGGAATAGAAGTAAGGAGTACTGATGATACAGTTGATAAATTTTGGATAAAGCTTGCTTCTTGACTTTTATCGCCACCAAATAAAGAATTGATCAATTTAAAAAGTAGAAATATCAAAAGATTACGAAAAACCGTCCCAATTAGCCAACCGATCAAAATGACAGAAGACAACAAAAAAACTGACCGTAACATTCTGCGCATTGAATGATCAGATGCTTAGAATGGTTCTATATTTACATGAATTATTGCTTTACTAATATTTTACTTGGAACAATTGTCGCTAAATTATTGGTCTTTTTTAGTTGAAATTTGACATAACGCCATAAAATTTTGATTGAAATGCCAACATAATTGAGAACACACAGCGAAAGAATAATTATTGAAACATTTGCATTCAATACGTCCATATAAAGACCAGAGTTGCAGAAAACAAATCTTAAAATGAATAAACAAAATTAATAACGAATTTGTAATTAATTTAATCATTACAGTAAAATTTAAAATTATGCCTTTCAAAGTTTGTAGTGATAATAGTAAATTCCCCGTATATATTGAATACCATAATAACGCCAAAAAGAATAGAAAATAAAGAAAAAAACAAAGAAAATCGTTGAATTGTTTGTTCTTTGATCCAATTCATTCTAAAAAATATATACAAAATAATTAAATTTGTTTAAAAAAATATTTACTTGATTGGGAACAAAACAATTAATAAACGTTCGGCAGAGATCAAATAAATTGCCAAAAATGAGGCATACGATGCCAAAGTTGACACCATAAGAGTGCCAGCACAGATACGGTAGTCAACTGTGGTGTACTGTAAAACCGAGGCCAAAAAATTGACAAGGAAAGGAACGACGAAAAATAATTGGCAAAACGAATCGAAGGCCAACAGCCAATTACACACCTTATGATCCTTTCTTAAAAATCAAAAAATGAATTAAATTTAAAGTTTAAAAAATCTCACATTTTGGTAAAAGAGACCAAAATTAATGAGAAATTGAATAAAACGGAGACCAATGCCAATATTCCTGGCAAAAGAATTAATGGCCAAATGGGTGACCAAATGCCCATTTTATGCCGATTATCAATTGATTTGATATTTCCACCGGACTAAAATTTCAATATATATTTTTTTTCATATTTTGTAACTTTTACCTCCACAATTGCAACTTGCGCTTGAAATGAGCAATTTGCTACAATAAACTGATGAAGCAATGGACTGAAAATCCATTCGAAAAATGACAAATTTTTTGTCAAAAACGGCGAATTTTGTTGCCAAATTATTTTGATCAGTTTTAGATAAACTCGTAATGTTCAAATATTGGCAAATTTGACCAGACATTATTTTTTAAAATCTAAATTTTTAAATTTGGTTGAATTTTTTTAAAATTATCAAAAAAAATTTAAAATGGCTCTCAATCAGTCTGATTTACTGAAATATGATTTTATTTAATGCTAACGTGGCAATTTTCCTTTACTTAAAAATGTCAAAAAATGCACCTGTCAATTTGGACAATGAAATTTTGCCTTTAATTTTCGTTAATTAAAAGTTTGTTTGTCAAATCAAATGATAGCAATTTCATTACAACAATAATGAGTTCCAACTCGATAATATTTTTGCCAAATTAAAGGAATATCATTCACTAATTACATTTTGACATTTGGCCATATTTCTGCGAATTTAATTTCCTTTAATGCCAAAGTGGCAATTCGCCTATTTACTCACTTTGAAAATGCATGCAAGACCTGTCTATTTTGTTAATTCATTTGTCCAAGTTTCTATCGTCTACTGAAAAATCATAATAGCATGTTGAAGAGTAACACAATTTTCGATAATCTTTCACGAAATTGAAAATGAAATAAATTTTTTTTATTCATTATATCAATTAAATTATTTGCCGAAACATAATTAGTTATTGGTTTTAAAGCTTCACAAAATTTAATGATTGTAATAATATTATTAAAGGTTAATAACCGGGTGTGACGCCACCCAAGTAGGGATGCGCGAGAGTTTCGGTTCTCGCTTCTCGACTCGAGAAATTTCTCTGGTTTTTCGCTTCTCGTTCACGGTCTGGGCTTTTTAGTGTCGGAAAACCTAATAAATGATTTTTTTGAAAATTTGATAATTTTTCCATAATAAAAAAAAATTCCCTTTTCCTGTAGCAAAAACTGGGTTTCGCCATGCATTTGGCAATGAAAACCTGTAAAGCATTGTCTTTTTTATTTGGCCCAATCCCAAAAAATTAGTCTAACTAATGTGGCTGGGCAGGCAGGATTAGATCACTCCTAGCCTTAGCAAACAAACCAATTAATCTAATAAATTGTTACAATAATTTTGAGGCCGTTTAATTCGGTGCCGCAAATGTCGCATCACTTAATTCTTTAGCAAACAAACTTATGAAAATTTTGTTTCATACACAAGATAAATCTTTACAAGATGATAATTTTTTTGATTTTAGGCTACAGAGACCTTTCCATCAGTCTGTTTTCTTGAAATGACAATTTTATTTAATGCTAAATGGCAATTTTCCTTTGCTCACAACGTCAGAAAAAATGCACCTGCCAATTTTGCCAATGAAAATTTTCCCTTAATTTTCTTTAATCAAAATCGTTTGTCAAACGAGTAAATGAATAATTTGTGATTCACAATAATGAGTTCCAACTCGAAAATATTATCGTAAAATTAAAGGAATATCATTCACTAATTACATTTTGCCGTATGGCCATATTTCTGCGAATTTAATTTGCTTTAATGCCAAAGTGGCAATTCGCCAATTTACCCACTTAAAAAATGCATGCACCTGTCAATTTTGTTAATGCATTTGTCCAAGTTTCTCAATATTAATTAAAAAAAAATTGTCTACAGATGAAATTAAATAGCATGATGAAGAGTAACACAAATTTCGATAATCATCTCACAAAGTTGGAAACGAAATAAATGTTTATTCCTTATATCAAATGAATTAAAATGAAAAATTACGAATAAAATAATTTAATAATTGCGTTTAAGAATTAACAAAATTTAATAATATTAATAAGAGAGTTAATGATTCTTTTCAGGATTTCGGTTTGTTGGGGGCATTTAGAATTTCATTTTTTAAATAATGGCCTTGTAATTCAAAAAACGAGCAGAAACATGAGAATTTCTTTAAAAATCCAACTTTAAAAAACTACAGTTATTCAATCCAACATTGGTTCGTCTTTGAAATCATGGTATTGGTCAGGGTTTTTCAAAACTGAGTTTTAAAATTTTAAGCGGTACTACAACATTTTAGGCGCTGAGGCTTGCGGTGCCTTTCAAAACGAATTTGCGGAACGCAGAATTAAAGAACGCGCAAAAATTTGATTTTTGTTTGATACATTTCCTCCTTTGTCATAAGAATATCAGGAATATGTTAAGCCCTAAGTGAAATTGGGACTCATAAGCAAAAAAATTTTGATTATGCCTTAGCCATTGGGCAAGAAAAAGTTCTTGAGAGATTTATAGCGAAAAACTTTTGAATTCTTTTTTTGGGACAATTTGGCGCAAAAGTCGGGCAGCAAAACTTGGTGAGTCGAAGGACAAAAAGTGCAAATTTGGCGAAGGACAAAAAGTGCAAAATTTGCTAAAACTTTGAGTAAACCAACTCATAACTTTTCTCAGACGCAATCAATTGCACAATCTTGGTATCATACGATAGCCCTTGAACTGGGTTATTAGCTTCTTAATTTTCAAAAAATTTTATTAAGTTTTTCAAAAGTTATGACAATTTTTTCATTTTTTGGCTAGAACTTTTGAAAAACTTAATAAAATTTTTTGAAATTCGGAAAGCTAATAAAGCAATTCAAGGGCTATCATATGGTAACAAGATTGTTCAATTTGGTTGCGTCTGAGAAAAGTTAAGAGTTGATTTAGTTAAAATTTTAGAAAATTTCGGGTTTTCAGATCACCATGAAGGAGTAATCTGGTCAAGTTGGTATAAAAGACTTTTTTGATCAGCATCAAAAGTTAGCCTAGCAGGAGCAGGAATTGTTTCAGAATTTTTTTCTAAAAAAAATTGATTTTTCATTGATTAAACATTTTGATGCAATACTTTTGCACCGCCAAAAAGGGGGGTTGTTTGGGTCATGACCGATTTTCTCGATAGCATAGAAAGTAATTGGGACAGTTTTTGGGTATTTATTAGTACACTAAATGATATTTCTTTTGGCGTAAATTAGACCTTTTTCCCACCGCTAATTTTTGAGAAAATCGAATTTTTCGAAAAAATTTTTTTGATGCAATACTTTTGCACCTGACTGTAGCACCGGGCAGCAAAAGTGTCCAATTTCCGTCGATTTCCGCCTTGGGCGCAAATGTCCGAGGCGCAAATGTGTCGTACAAACTTTAAACATTTGTCAACCAATGCTCACAGTGATAAGGGTATAGAAAATTGAGGAAATATTTTTTAATGTCTTTATTCAAATCTTATATTCTTAATTATGTTTTTTATTTTCTAATAAAAATAAATTAATATTAATATTAATAATAAAATTTTGGCAAATTTGGCCTGTCATTAGAGCATTGGTGTCAGGCGCCGGAAATGGCACGTAGTTATTTTTAATTGATCAAATGAAAAATTTTATAGTTTAACATAATCTTTTTTAAATTATTTTTAACATAGATGGGTTGGCATTTTTAAAAAATAAACAATTTTAGCGGAAGTAATTAATATTTGCCACTAATTCACTTCCTTAAAAATTGCGTTTTTAAGGCAAAATTTGTGGCATCTTTTTTTATTTTTTTCACTCACATGAATTTCATAATCATATTTTAAGGAATAAATTATAAAATAATATTTGATGATTGTTTAGGGCTCCCAGGGCAAAGTTAGATTTCAAATGTGCCAGGTCGATTCGTAAAATCCGCCATTTACCGCTTTTTTGGCAAAATATGGCATAGTTTTGCTTTAAAATAACAAAATTTTACATTCTTGGTATCATTCCATAGTCCAATTTTTCTATTTTTTTTTCCATTTACGAATTAAAAAAACTTTTTCGTTATATTTGACATTCAAGAATTATTGGTAAACTGTCGGTTTGCAAAGAAATCTGTGAAATAAGGACAGTTTCAATTTTCCAAGTCGTGATGGCCAGAAACAAAAGGATCTCCGTTGTATCCATGGACGAATGGGAGCCCTGTTTTAATTTCTATACCAAAATTAAAATTAATTTTAATTTAATTTTTTTAATTTAGAAAAATGAATGTTTTTTTGGCTTTGTTCTTGATTTGCATTTTTTGCACTCAATTTCATCAACAAATTAACGGCAAATTGCACTGCAAAACCGATGGATTGTTAACAAAATTATACGGCATGGAATTGGCTGCAAATGATGGCACTGGCGAATTGCACAAATTTGTGTGTGAATTGGAAGAGCAACATTTATTTTTGGACAAATTATTTCCAATTTCATCAAAACAATTAGTCCATCAATTAACTGTGGTAATTTAAGCTTGAAGATTTTTTTGTTTGGAATTTTATTGCAAATTATTTGAATGAAATGAAATACATAAAATAAAAATTATAAAAAAAAGAAAATAAATAATAATAATTGATATTATAAAAAAGTATTTCATTTGTGAGTCAAATACAGAGCTAATTATTTTTATTAAAATTTTCAAAATTATTTAAAAACAAAATAAATATTAATTTTAGAAGGAAAATGAAGAAAATCGGGAGAAAAAAGTGGCAAACTTTTTGTCAGAGAAATGGGCCATTATTAAACAGGAAAAGCCACAATTGGCCAACATTTTCACGCTTTTACAAACTTCTTTCAATACTTTAAAAGGAGGTATTAAATAATATTTATTTTAATTTTATCCAATTTCACTAATTAATAGATTTTGGTAATGTAAATGCGTTGAAAGTGTTGAAAAAGCAAATTGTTGAAGCGGCATTTCTGCTCGCTGATCACGTCCAAATTTCGCAGGATCAAATTTTGCCCCTGAATAGACAAAACGGCTTGAACATGATGAAAGAATTGGCCAAATTGTGGGTAAACAGCCGCGAATTTTGCGGTAAATGTACAGTAGATGAGAATTACGGTAACAAAAATGAAAATCATGGCCAAAACGATGAGGATGATCATGATGGGAATGATGATGATAATTATGATAGGTCTCGTCAATGGCAACGTAAAATTTTACAACTGATTTTGTCAGCTGTTGATGATGGAAACATTGAAGCACTGAAAATGGCGACAAATGGTAAATTTAAAATGAAAAAATAGAACGAACTTTTTTTTAAATTTTAAATTTAAAAAAAATCGCCAAAATTGCATATAAACCATAATTAACCCGAGTCGAATATTACGAATTGAAACAAAGATTTTTTGTTCCGGTTACCTACCCGGCTCAGACCTGATAAAAATATGGGTTCATCACAACCAAATGGATCTGGATTCAGGAAACGCACTCAGTCCGTCTTTTTGAAATCAGGGATTTCTCGGGACCCGTATTCCTCGATTGTAAGCCCCGCCCCTCGGATATAAACTCCCTCTGAAGGGGGGTTGAACAATAGAAGCCCCCCCCCCTCGGTTAGAAGCCCCTTTCGGATATAAGCTCCCTTTGGAGGAGGGTTGAACAATATAAGCCCCCCCCCCCTCGGTTAGAAGCCCCTTTCGGATAGAAGATCCTCCCCTCGGATATAAGTCCCCTCTGGATGGGGGTTGAACAATAGAAGCTCCGGGGTTTATAATTGAAGAAGTACGGTATATAAATGGAACCAAAAATAACAAAGACCGAAGCCTGGTTACATTCTCGACATAAAATATTTTTAAAACTTCTTCATCCCTGGCTAATTAAAAAAATGAAATAAATTCCCATTTTAAAGAAGGCGATGATCAGTCGCGACAGCAACGCGTTCGCCGCCGCCGTAAAAAGCGTGACTTATCGAACCGGGCAATTTTCATCATTGTTGCGATCGTCATATTGTGCCTGTTGTTCTGCTTGGTGTACAGCTTCTGCTTGCGACCATTGTGCGCCGACTGCTGCGGTGGTGGCACAGCGGTAGCACCGGCAAAAAGTGGCAGCGCTTCAAGCGGAAATAAAAGTGCCAAAAAAAGTGGTGTCAAAAGTGGTGGCGCTAGCAGCAGCGGGAGCAACACAAATGGTGGCAATTTGAACAAACCATGGTTTTCGCTGGGCTTCAAAACCAACGACAATTACCCCATATGGCATCCAATGCGTTATTTTCCGGACAAATAATGGAGAAATGTTTGTACAGAATGCCAAAAAATGTGGGACTTTTTTGATAAATTATTGAATAAAATTTTAAAATTTCTGAAACTCATAATTAGGGTTCGAAGTTGTATGATTTTGCATATTTTTTCTGCGCATATGCTATGAAGAAAGGGGCTCAAAAATAGCAATTCTACGTTAAAATTTTTTGATTTGGTGAAGGTTTTTAGTGCATATAAAAGCATATTTTGGGGGTTTTCGAGAATAAATGCATATTTTGCCATTTTTGGGCTTTTAGAGCATATTTCGGTCATTTTTGGCAAATTTTCACAAGAAAAATTCGAAAAAAGCGAAAAATACACCCCCTAAGGATCGACTTTTTGGGAATTTTTTTAAAAATACACCCTTAAAAATCGAAAAATTTTTAACTTTTTGTGAGAAATTTTTGGAAAATTTTTTTTATTTTAACATATAAAAAATTTTAATATTTGGAAATTCAATATTTTTGCAATTGAATAAAAAAATGCTCCTTAGCCCTTGTTGTGGTGATTTCAAAGTCAATTCTTAATTTATACACAATTTTTGGCATTTTTTGAGGGTTAAACGCCATTTTGGATAATTTTTAAGGCATATTTTAGTGCATATTTGGGCATTTTTCCGGTTTTAGGGCATATTTGGGGGATTTTTAGTGCATATTTTATGCGCATATTTGGCATTTTTTAGTGCATACAACTTCGAACCCTACTCATAATTGCAAACACTCAACTATTTTGTAATGACATTTTTATGAATAAATACTTTGATGAACAGTTACAATTTTTCTATTAAAAAAAAATAAAATTTGATCCTTTATTGACATCCAGGTTAATTGAATTAGAATTTTAATAAGATAACATAAGCAGAATATTTGTCTAATTAGATGACTTAGTTGTAGTAAATAGAAATAAAATTTTATTTGATAATTAGGGCTAGGATCTTTGCGGGTAGCACTTGATGAGAGAAGCACGAAAAAAATCACATTTTCTCCGAATAATTTTTTGAGTTATAACGATTTTTTAGAAAATTTTAACTATTTTGGGATTTTTGTTAATTGCCAACATAAACATATTTTGGCTTGTGAAATTTTTTAAAAACTATTTTTTCAACTATTTTTGCTTGTCAATAAAAAATTTTCTAATGAAAAATGCTATAAAAAAAATAAAAATGCACCCCTGAGAACCGGCCTAAAAATTTTCAAAAAATACACCCCCTAAGATAGTGTGACATGATTTGGCGGAAAATCGAAAACTTTTTTCGCCTGAAAATTTTAAAATTGTGTTTTATTTACAATTGTGCAACTGAAATGGACAAAGAAAAATAAGGCAATTTTGGAAAATTCACACATTTATTGACATGTTTTCAGGTTTTTTTTTTTTTGCTACTATTTTAGCATTTTCAGATTTTTTGGCAACTTTTCTGCCTTTTTTTAGGCTATTTAAGTATCTGTTTCACGAATTTTAGGACCTAAAAGCGTACGTAGCCCTGTTAATAATATTTTTAATTAATTATTTTCTTCTTAAAGCATGTATAAACATTTTTGCACATTCCGATCACTTTTTTCATTCATATTTTTGTCTTTTTCAATAAATTGTGCTGTGAATTCGGATAACCGGTGTTGTCGTTCTCCTTGCCTCCCATTTGGCGATGAATTTCCATGGCCACAATTTGTTCAGCGCTTCACGATACTCGAGACTTAAAAAGCATAAATTTTTTATATAAAAAAATCAATGACTTACACAAATTTGTATGTGTAATTCTAATTTTATAGTTTTTTTTCCATTTAGTCAAAGGAATTTTTTGTCGCCACTTCAAATACTTATAAATTTATTTACCCCAAAAGTTTTTGTTTATTAACCCAATAATGTGATGAAATTCTTCAATTGGGGTTTTTAAGCATATTTTTTTTAAAAATCATGACGTACACTAACTTGTAAGTTTAATTCGAGAAAATTTAGAGTTTTTCATTTATCGAAGACATTTTTTGTTTCCGCTTCAAATTCTTGTAAACATTTCATCCCAAAAATGTTTTTTTTTTGTTGTTCATCCTTAATTGAGATGAATCTCTTCAATTGGCTTTTTTAATAGTCAAAAATAACAAAATTTAAATTAAAAATTTGTTTTTTGCTGTTGTTATGCTGCTACTCACCTGTTGATGTACAACACTGGCACATCCAGCGCAGCTGTTAAGCTTAAAAACACGAGCAACATGCTGTTGATTTGCCACCGGGTCAACGGGTGCATCAACGGCGCATTCATGTACACAAATGCGTAGGTCAGTTGGCCAAATGTCCAACCGCAAAATTGCAGACAAAGGATGATGCACAGCGAGCGGAAGATTGATTGACGAGCATGAACAGCTGAGAATAAATTAAAATTGCAAATATAATTATTTGAATTTAAAAAACAAAAATTTGGAAAGCAAAATGAAATTTTTTTAAGTTTTAAAAATTTTAAATTCTAAAAATGAATTAGAATTATTGGGACTTATTAAAGAATTGACAAATGAGAATTAATTTAGATTATTAATAACGACGAATAAAAATTAACAAAGAGCATTTTTTTATTTTTAAATTAACCAAAAAATAAAATAGCTTTGTAACAATGAAACATAAAATTTAGGACAAATTTGTTTAAAAAATTGTCATTTTAAATATAACTCTTAGTTCACTCGTACAGAAATGACGAAGTTTTCTAAATCTAAACCACTGAGAAATATATTTTTTAAATAATACTCTTTAATTTAAATACCGAAATTTTGTTTAATTTATTAATATTTTAATAAAAATTCCGAATGGCCCATCAGTCATTTCCATAATTTTATTTGTTTTTGTGCTAATAAAATCCGAAGCGACCGAACATTTCCAAGTGAAACATCTTTTCTAACATTTTTTAAAAGCATTAGTTGTAATATTCCCATTTCTTGTTTATCTTTAATAAACCTATTGATTTTTATTGATTTTTTATTATTATTAAAATAATTTAAAATGTTTACTTTCACTTTGTCCACTTCTGCTGATGTCCAATTTGAGACGAGCCCAAACAATCAGGTAGAAGGAGACCGAAATCACAATGCAAATCAGGCAACAAATTCCAACAATTGATGTCCATCCTCCGCCCACCATTTCGCCAAGCGTACAACATCGCTCACTTTAATTTGAAAAGAATTTAAAATTTTAAAAATTAAATTTAAGTAAAAACTGACACATTAGGCTTGCTTAACATATTTTTGAATGCAATCCATTCAATAAACATTGGAAACAGTGTCGAGGCGAAGAACAGTGGGAAAAAGTAGAGGCGATCATTTCTCGAAATGTACCTTTTTAATTTGATTTCAAATTTTTACAGGAAATAAATTTTGAATTCGCTGGCCATAATTTTTAAACCAAATAAAAAAAAATGCATTTTTTCAGTAAAAATTCAAAATGTCGATTATTTGTGTCGTTAAAAATAACAATTTTGTAGATGAAATTTTACCCTTTGTATTAATTGGGTCATTTTTGGTTATTTATTATTTTATAAAAAGCATTTGCAAATAAATTATTAATATTTGAACAAAAGCAAGGAAGGAATAAATGTATGTTAAAACAGAGGCCAATTTGATGAGTGCCAAGCACTAACTAACCAAATTGGGCAGAATGCGCTGAGCAAACGGTCAAGCCCAATCACAAGGATCAGTGAAAAAATGTAGAAATTTGCGACCAATGGCACACTTTGGATGACAAAGCATTGGAAGAGTGATGGACGAAAATTGGGCAGAATGAAGACGAGAAGCGGGGTGATGGGACTCAGATAGGCGAGCATCACGCAGACTGAGTTGGCCGCGATCAACAGCTTGCACGTGGAATGGAAATTTCTGCGCAAAAATAAATAGCTAATGATTAAAATTCATAGATTTAAAGGAAAAAAAGCTGTGCCATTTTTCTGAATTTACCATGGCTAGAGGAAAATTTTGTTCCTGGGATTTGGAACCATGAATTGGGCAGAAACTTGGGGCCAAGGAATTTGCCAATGCCAAAATTGCTCTCAGATGGCCACAAGACCGACGAGAATTTACTAGAGCCCGGAATTTTGAAAAAAAAAAAATCGGGTCAGGATTTGAAGTGGAATTAGTCCCGACCCCGGGATTCAAATCCAGTTTTGGTGGGACCCCGACCCGGCCTTTTTTCAAAAAAAAACCGGGTTCGGGATCTGGCTCCCGAGAAAATGCCATGGGAATCCCGATCTGTCCAGGCTCTAGAATTTACAGAAAACAGAAATTTTTAATTTTCCAAGTAAGAATAGGTTAAAAAAATGGTTTTTGTAAATTTTATATTATTTTCACCGATTTTTAATGCTGATGTACACAACAGTGAAGTGCATTATGCCACCAATCAGATTGATGAACAAATTCATTATGAAAATCATTTTGAGAAACACTGAGTTTTTGACTTCCTCCATTGTTGGTGATGAAATTGTGAAAATGGACTTATTGAATGCCTTGAAAAAATGGATATTTAATTAATATTAAATTTGGCTTAATTACCTGAGTTGTTGCATTGGTTTCAAAGAAGTCCATTAGCTTTATGTTCTATCGCCGTAAATTAAATAAAGTATTTACGGGTAAAAATGAAATTTTTACAATTTTTTTTTTGCTGCAAAGATAAATTTTTATATGAAATCTAAAACTAATTAGGGGACACAAATTGCTTTTTATTTGAGAATAAAAAGTGTTAACACGTCAACAGTTTGCGTGCTTTTAATGATATAATGAAAATTGAAAAATGGTTCTATAATGGGAGTTGGGCTGCATTTAGTTTCTTTTTCGTAGAATTAAATACTTTTAATGGATATATTTTAATAAATATTAAATTAATTGACGCAATCGCCAAACAATGGGATAAAATGGTAATAACGGCTTATAAATCAAATTTAAATTATCACTTTTTGCAGGTGAAAAATTTTGAATGATTACTTTTACTGAAAAAGAGCTTTTTAGTTAATTAAAAAATGGGTAGTTAATGGATTTTGTGAAATTCTTATGACTAAAAAAGCATTGGTACTAATAATGACGAACTTTCCGATTAACAATGGGAACAGCAAATCCCTCGCCTTTCTTTCAGCATCTGTTCTCTTATTTTCGTAGACTCTCTCGCGACTACGTTTTTCTCTCTCTAACTTTCCACGCGCCCCCCGCTAATTACATAGTAAAAAAAAATATACTTTATATATATATGTAATTATCTAAAGTAAAATAAAATATTGAACTTAAAATGATGATAGTGAATTTAGTTGAAACTTGTAATTACGGGCATTGTCTTAAAATTATCGAAATTAATTTTCTCAAATAATTAGAGATTGTAATTTAGGAAGTAAAATTAAGTAAAGAAAAAGGAAAATTCAATGTCTTTATAAAAATGAGAAAATTTTTTATTTTATTGTTTTTTATTTTTCAGAATTTCCCAAATTTTTTATTTTTTTGTTTTTATTTTTCAAAAATGTCCAATTTTTTTATTTTTATTTGAGAATTTTCATTTTTACATATTAAAGGATATAAACTAGAAAAAATTAACTTCAAGAACCAAAGAAACAAAAACCCATTAGTTTCTAAAAAAGTTAAAAAAGCAGAAAAATAAATAAAACCTAAAAAATTAAAAATCAAAAAAAAATAAGACTTTTTTTAAAAATATTAAAATTGTTGGAGCTTATATGTTTATTAAATGTTTTGATAAAAAAATGAAGAAATTTTTGTTACCTATTTTAAATTTGTTGGGCAAAAGCGAATGTTCAAAATGACTTACTCATTTAACAATTGTCGTCACTAAAAAAATATAGAAAAATTGATCGAAATTTGTTTGCTTGATCTTTGCTCATCAATCACTATTAGCGTTTAAAAAATAATTATGGCAAAAATAAATTTATTCATTAAGTTTTATAAATATATTTTATTGAAATAATTTAAAAAAAATTATTTTAACATATTTATTTTGCCGCATTAATTTCCCAAGATAAATATGTATGTAAAGAAATTAGCATAACTTTCCTTTTTGGAAGAAAATCCTCTCCCGTAAAATATTGCCATAAAGCAAAAATAAAAATGATAAATTTTATCTTTAATTTTTAAGTTTTTATTAAAGATACGCATTATGATTAAAAAATAAATTCGAAATAATAAATGAAATTTTAAGTTAAATATTAAACGAAGTGTTATATGTGCCATCCAAAAAATAACGTGAAACTATTACTCACGAAAACTACTATATGTCAAGCAACTAATAATGCATAGATATTTTGCAATAAATTTTTTGAAAAATTAAGAATTTCATAAATTTTATATTGATTCCAACTAACAATAATTATAATAAAATTTAAAAGACATTTGCGTAATTACAGCGCAAAATCAGCATGATTTGCCACATAAATATGGATTTTTCACTGCTTTCGTCAATGAAGCAAAACTACGTCACAACAAATGTAGATAATATGAATCAAAAAAATTTTTTTATGCCAAATAGGTAATAATAATTAATTACAATACTAATTTTTTATTTAATTTAAAAAAATAAAATTAAATTAAAAAATTTCTGATGATGGATCTGCTGCTCCAGCTGCTAGTACTAATATTATGCATGATTCACACAATGAGTTACCCGGCATCAATGCGTAATCGTTTTATAACGGCAATAAATCTTTAATAATATAGCAAAAAATAATAATTTTAATTTATAAAAATGATAAAAAATTAAATAAAAATTACATTTGGTAAAATTCTATTATTTTTTTAATGAAAATATTGATACTTTGGTACTAAATGAGTGCTGAAACGTTTCGTAAATTTTAACACTTTGGACATTTTTTCTTTTACAATAATTTGTCACAACTTAATTGTTCTTTGACGAAAAAATATTTTTATTTTGTGCCTTGGTTTTGTTTAAAATTATTTTCATATTTTAAATTATTACCATACTCCAATAAACTTGAAAGCTATTAACATGGTCTTTAGTCTATTAATAATTAGAAAAAAAAGTAAAATTAAATGTTCAAAATTAGATAAAAATATGAGAAGTTTTTATTCGATTAATGCGTTTTTTCGATTTCCAAACGATCAATTTTTTTTTGTTCTGTTTTAATTGCTTGGCTGTAGCTTTCAAATATCTTGCAAACCTCTAATTATAGCCTCTATGGCTCAAAATAAAAAACTAAAATATCATTTACAAAAATATTAAATCCGCTAATTTTGCCACAGAGTTTCCATGCTGTTCGGGCAGCCAACATTTGGTCGCACTGATGGAACAGTACGCCAACACATTCAATTTGGACATGGCCAGCGATAAGCATTCATTTTGCTCTACGGCCCACCAAGCCGTGGTGGAAATAAAAAATGCATTAATAAATTCAACAATGCCGGATTGTGAAAGTCCAGCGGGTGGCGGCGCTAAAATGATGCAACAAATTGACGCACATTTGTATGCCAGTAATCGAAAATGTAAATTTAATTAATTTTAAAAAATTCCTAAACTATGAATAATTGGGCTGCGAATTTTATAGTCAAATTACTTTTTTTTTTTTTTTGGACTACGCTTTTCTTCTTTTGGGGATTTTTTTCTGACTTTTGTGCATTTTTTTTTTGCGCTTTATGAATTTTTATGGTTTTTTGGCTTATTTTACATTAACTTTTTTTTGCATTTATTTATGCCTTTTATCATTTTTTCAATTTTTGTCGATTTTTATTTACTTTTTTAGTCGTTGGTATTAAGCCAGGATAACTGGAAAATTTGATTTTCAGAAAAACTCAATACATCGCTTAGAAGGGTATTTTGAATAACGAAAGGAATTTTTTTCTATATAAATGAAAATCCCGAATTTTTTTCTATAATAAGATCTGTGTTGCATATTTTTCTCGCTTATATAAAAAAAGGTATAAAAATAAAATCGTTCGATGAATTTGGGGTCAAAAAATCACTTAATTTGATTTTGAAGACAATGATGATGATGAGTGCGCGTACAGTGTCGGCTTCATTAGTGCCATGTTCGAATTTGCCTCTGCAGCTTCGGCCCATACTGATCAAAGCTTCTCAAAGTCTGACCCGACGAAACTGACTTTAAAATTTGATCAGCAAATTGGCATCATTGGCGAACTGTGCAATTGCCTTAATATCGACATTGGCATTGTGCTTTTCCGAATGCCACGCCAGGGCAAAACGGACGGTTTGAAAATTACTAAAAAAAACCATAAGGGGAGAATCTGGGCTGTACGCAATTACGGATTACGGAAATCCTGAGGTTTTTGGACCCAGTAATGACGGGTTACAGATTATTGGGAGTTTTGCGTAATTTTGAGCCGTAACAGAGTTTTCGGGTTATTTTCCGAGACGATTTCTTGAAACGTTTTTTTTAAATTCAAATATTTTTTTTAATTTAAAGGGCTACCCGTATTTCAATTCTTTCATAATGAAAATAACCCTAATGACTGGCCTTTCGAAAAAATAAATGGAAATTTTAGACACAAGCTATCTATTTTTGCTACTATTTTTGCTATATTTTATCATCAGGGCTGTCAAAAATATGCATGAAAAATTGCCAAAATATGCGCATAAATATGCAAATAAAGTCGTGAAATATGCACAAAAAACTTGAAAATTAGGGGTGCAAAATGCAAAAAGGTCTATTCAAATCAGAAAATATTTGACGAAAAATGGCAAAATATACAAAAAATCTGAAAACATGTACAAAAATAGCAAAATATGCATGAAATATGCAGAAAAACTCAAAATATTCAAATAAAAGTCCCGACTTTTATACGCACATTTCGGCTCAATTGTATCTCTAACCCGCAATTAAAGTACTTTCAATTTTGGCTTTTCATTTGAAAAATTGATGCAAAAAATTAAAATAGGTCCGTATAGCCCTTTCAATTTTTAATAATTTTCAATATTAATTTTTTAATAATTTTCAAAAATTGTTAGCTTTTGTAAGTAGCGACACTTTTTTTCTAAAAGCATTATCGGACTAAATTCATAAACAACATTCAGTCTCAAACAAATGATGGGGAACTGACGGAAGAAAAAAGCTACGAAGACTAAGAAAGAGTCGGAGAGAAATGTTATGTTTTTTTAACTATGTATGTAATTGTTGCTTAGAATAAATTCATGTTTTTTTGGTTTTATGATATGACCATGGCCCGGATTTATATGTTTTTTACCAGAGTTTTAAACGAAAATCTTTCAAATCAAACCCAAAAAGTCAGATTTTGGGGTCAAAAACCAGAACCTTTTGCAAATAAATCGGTTATTTTTTGGAATTTATTCAATCAAAAATGGACAAAATGTTATATTTTTTGCCGCCCATTAACAAAGCGGTTGGTGCAATAAAGCGGCGCCGAACTTTCGTAAATTTAATTGTCTAGTTTCAATTCATCTGTGGAGAAACATGGATTACATTTAAATTTGATTTAAATATTATTGGAAATTCATCCCGAAATGCTTGTCGATATTCGGTGCTAAAATGAAAATTTTAATTAAATAATTAGTTAAAAAACACCTCGTAAAATATAAAATGGGTCCATTCGATGCCGCGCCAATGTTCAACAGAATTGCAGTAATTACTTGCACAAACCAAGCATTGATCGGAGAGGCAATTAAATGCATGATCAGAGTAACAAAAAGCAAACAAATAAAATAGCCTCCAATATTCATTATGATGATACAACAAAGAGCTCGAAAAACGCCATGATTCATCGAATTGGCTGAGGGCAAACCTAAATTAAGGACAATTAAAATTTTAATGATATAATTATGTAATAATCACCGGCTGATTTAAATTTTATCACAATTCCAAGAAAATGTCAACAAGCAACCGGTGATCATTTGATCATTGTGTAAGTTCCCATCATTAAGCACATTAAAACAGATTAAGCAGCCATATAGCATTGAAATAATTGTAACAATTGCCAAATACAAGCGAATTTTGAATTTATTATGCCTATAAATTTTGATTGAATTCACTTAATTCATGTTATATACAGTACATTTCACAAACGATTAATATGATCATACGGTCAATGCCGGTGAAAAGCATCGAAGTTAAACTTGAAGCTGCCAAATAATTAATTAAATAAATTAAAAATTCAAACTTTTAACTTACCAAAACCAAATGCTGGTAAACATAAAATTTTTGTGGCCAAACGAAATGCAATTAAATTCTGCCCAGAAAATGCGACGTAAACGAACAAAAAATGGCCAGATTGATGAAAAAATTCAAAAAAGGAGCAAAATGCCAAAAGATATTAACGGTGCCATTGAGTGACATAAAATAATTAATATTAAATTAAAAATATATTTAATTACTTTGTCCTAATGGTGACATAAATGACTGAAAAATTAAGAACAATTCCAAGGGTGGCGATGACACCAAATATGGCAGCAAAGCTGATCAGTTTCCAGTTTGGAGTTTCATTTTTGAATTCCAAAAAGAACTGAAACCCATATAAAAAATAATATATATTAATTAATTTTTTAATTACCGTAAAATTGTTCAAGTCGGGCATTACTGGAACAGTTTACCAAGGAACAAAAATAATAAATAATTGAAATAGTAAAGAAAATTTAGTCCCACCAGTGAAATTCTCTGTGCCTTATTTGTGATGCGTTTTAATTATTTTTTCTATCAAAAAGTTTTTGTAAAAAAAAGTTATCCAAACTTAATATTTGATAATTTTCCAATTTCAAAAGTTTCTTTAATGGACCTAGCTCATTTTTTTCAATTTAGGGGGTCATTTGAGAGTGCCAAAACGGTTGGTGTGGGAATGGCACATCACTTAACAATTTCTTTTGGTGTTACAAACTGAGTCCATGGCAAATAATACCAAACCAGGCATAATTTCTAATTATTTCAGAAGTTTTTTAATGGGCCTGGCTCATTTTCCAATTTCGGGTGTCATTTAGAGTGTCAAAATGAAGGGTGTGGGAATGGCACCGCATTTAACAATTTCTTTTGGTGTTACGAACTGAGTCCATAGCAACAATGGCGTGTTAAAATATGGTAAAAATGTAGTCATTGTTAAACATGAAATTTATTTGTCCATTTATTAATTGGTTAAATTTTTTGCAAAATTTTGGCGAAAAATAATTGCACTAATTGGGCATAATTTATAGAAGAATAATGGGTTCTAGTGCATTTTCGCGTCCAATGTTCAGTTTCATTGGCCATAACTTTTTGCTTACTTGGTCAATACCTACATTCTTGGTATCAATCGAAAGCTTAAAGTCCCGGGAACTCATAAAAGTAAGAAATGAGCAAATACTAACAATAAGAAAAATTTACAACGATAAAACACGAAACGCAGCTTTTTTCAATTATATTCATGAATAATTTTTTGTTTGTTCGTTTTAGTCCAGAAATTAATATTTGAAATCATCGAAATTTCACTCTCATTTATCAGAGAGAAAGATAGAGTGAATAAATTATTAATATAATGAAAGACCAAAGAAATAAGACGAACGAAGAAATAGTAGGGCAACAAT
Organism: Heterodera schachtii; assembly: GCA_023374025.1. Classification (NCBI taxonomy): domain Eukaryota; kingdom Metazoa; phylum Nematoda; class Chromadorea; order Rhabditida; family Heteroderidae; genus Heterodera; species Heterodera schachtii. Next base: position 124,002 of record SIJG01000070.1, on the reverse strand, counting down.
ATCATTCTCTTGCCCTTCATTGATCCCATCATAATTTCAAGAAAAAGATAATTACTTAAATTAGGGAAAATAGTCAATCTGTGATTCTATTAAAATTAACCCGATGCAAATGGCTGCTATATGCAGGATAAGGCCAGCAACAGAAAGCGGCAAAAATAGCAACTTTTAAGAATGGCACTGCCATTTCGCCGCTGCTTTAATTGGGATTTTAAATTTTTAATGTACGACAACCAATTGATAATCAATCTAAATTAATAAATTATCAGAAAAAAAAAATTAATTTTAATATTTAATTGTTTTTTTGTTAAATGTGTTCTCGCCGTGATCGGAAAATGCGTCAGTGATACAAATATTTTAAATTGAAATTTTTATCATTAAGTATTCACCGCTTTGGTTATGTCCATCTGCTCGTCCTCCCCCCAGCTTAGCATTCTGTGAATGATCAGAAACATTCATTTCCACAAAAAATGGAATTAATGCAAATAAAAACAGCAAAAATTCATTTTTGTTTTTAAATTGAACAACAGAAATTGACAAAAATTGCCAATTAAAATTGAAGAAACTGCAATAGAAATGGAACATTTTTCTACTATTTTTTTGTCTATTGAAATCTGTTAGATCATGTCAAATTTCTATTAAAAAAATAAAATAACTGAATAAAAAGATACTATGTGGAATAATTTATTGAAAAAAAATCAAAATAATTCACTATCTTTCGAGCGGATTCGAACCCATGACAAATGGTCATTAAAATGTAAGAGGGAAAATCGCATTAAATTAACGTGTTTAGCTGGTATTTTCTTTTATCGATTTTTTCTGATCAGTTCGGGGTCAAGGCAAAAAAAAAAGCCGAATATTTACAATAGCAAATCGACTATGCGCTACACGACACGATAAGTAGTTAATATTAAATAAAAATACGATTGGGATAGTTTGGTGTTAATGCATTCCCCAAAACACTGTGTAGCGGTAATTCGAATAATATCCTTTATTCGGAAGGGGAAAGGGGGAACAACAGTCGACTGTGTGGAACACCTCCCGATTCGTGTCTGCACAATTGGAGACAGGTGGAATAAAATAAACCAGGGGATGAACAATTATGAGGGAACACTACAAGCTTAAATAGTGATCGGGAACGGACCGCCCACTGACAATTAAAGGGATAGGACAAAGAACAAATGATGGAAAAGAAGGTTTAGGAGATGACGGGACTATGTTGAAATAAGGAAGGAATTTTGATCCGTCATCCCCTACCTCCAGAATGTTCGTCCTCGAACATCAAATTCAAAATCATCTGCGCGGCTCTTCTTGGTCAGTTTTCATTGTTGGTCATTCTTTTCTTCTCGGGTTCGCGGTCGCGTCCTTTGGTCTCCTTCCGTTCGTCCGTCTGTCGGTTCGTCCATTTGTTGATCAATTGGTTCATCATCTTTTTTGTAAGGGATTGGCCCACCTCAAAACAATTTTCATTTCCCTCAGCAGCCGGACTTTCCATCTTTCCATTTATCGCATTTCTTATCTCTTTCATCCCCGCCCCTTTTCCGTTCCTTTCACTTTTCCTTTCCCCAGCGATCAGTTAGTCGTCGGAGTCATCGGATTTACCATCAATCAATTAATTAACTTTACTCATATCGTCCGCCCATGGAACATTTCGATCACATATTTTATCCGGAGAATAAATTAGTCTTTTAACACCGAGGCAATTTGGGGGATTTAATCATCGATCCCAGGGCCCGGGATCCGTCCTCCCAAATCGTCCTCCCCATTTATTCGGAAGCGGTGAGTCGTCTGGGGGACCCACGCGCCTCCGTCACTGGTAGCACCGGATGGTTTGTTTTGCCTCTTCGGCAAACGGTTCATCGACGACGACAATGAGAAGTGATCGACGACGACAGCAGCTGCAGTGCCTGCGGGCAAAGTAATGGCGCCGTAGGAGAGAATGTTTTGGGTACCCGCCTGCGGGCACAATACAGTCAAGCGCTTAGTGATCACTTTTAAATGAGACTGATCAAAATTGAATTTAAGTTAAAGATAAAGAACAATTTGCAAGTACTGTAAAAATGCTAATGATCAGAATTTAATTTGAGTTAATCACCAGAGATAATTTACATGATTTATAAGCATTTGCCAAAGTTCAAAAATTCATAATTAGAGATTCAGAAAATTGTGCAAAGAGTACCGAACAAATTAATGCACGTGAATTCTTTATTGGACTGTTCAAAGTTTCTGGCCAATCATGTGAATGCCAAATTTATTCACTTACAATTTTGGCCAAATTAATGACTTCGAATTAATTTTGAGTTTTTTTATGAGTCCAATGTTCGGCCATTTCAAAGGGTTCGTCGCACCACTTCCGCCTGCGGGCACAATACAGTATATGAGTTGAGAAATGAGGAGGAGATGAGCGAAATGACGATTTCGGTCATTAATAGGAAATTTTGGTCGGGAAAGACGGCGGTGAAAGTCTCTGACTTAGAGGCCGCCCATAACGAATTGGCCAAATTGGAAGACGGAATGAACCGTTCCATTAGGGCTCTTAACCGTTGCATGGACAAAAAGACAAAATGGGTCTCGGAGGTTGTCTTAAATGCCAATTCAAATTTTGAGATCGTCAAGGCCCAAATTGAAACTTTGGTTGACCGAATCGACGAACTTGAACGAGCGAATGATGGAACAGATGCAGACAGCACTGTGCGCGAGCAGGACGACTCCTCACAATTTGAAACGCCGTTGAAGGATAACAAGGGCACAAACCGTGGCTTGTCAAGCGCAGGCGGCGGCACGACAACGCAGACACAGGGCTTGTCAAGCGCAGGTGGCGGCACGGCAACGCAGACACAGAAAGGCGTCGGGACCTCTTCCAACAATTCTGCTGGCCCAACCCGATCTTTCTTTGGCATCAACATGTTGAGCAACTCATTATCGATAAATTCAAATTGGAGTTATTCGGAGAAGAATCGGTATACGCCTTCGATGATTGGGCCGAGCGATTCAAGGACTACTTATCGGTGTCCGGGAAAAATCTGACTGAAGGAGAGAAAGTCACGCGTCTCAAATTAGCACTCAAGGACACGCCGAGGACACTTTTCAAGGAGCTCGAGGCTGACCAAATTGTGACTCTCACCAGCGCCTTGGAAGCCCTGAGAGCCAAACTGGATTCGCCTCAACGACGGGAATTGGCGAAGCGAACCCTTGCACTGTGCCGACAGCGTGAGGATGAAACGGTTGGCCAATTTTTAAGGCGTATGACATCATTATCTGGGGATCAACGCGAAGAGAAAGTTTGTGAGGAATTTTTGGACAGACTCAAGCCAAACATGAGCTTCCTCATTCGTCTTGTTGGCCTTACGCAAGCCAAGAATTTGGAATTGGTCAAAGCCCAAGCAGAAGAGCTTGAGGCTCTATTTCTTGCCTCTAAAGGAGATGATGTCACTCGCCTCTCTCATCTGATTAATGCGCTAAAGGACAAATGCGAAAATAAACAATCATTCAAATCCAAATGCCGAAAATGATCGCAACTTTGGAAGGCAGCAACGCAACAACACCTGGGGGTTCAGGCCCTTCACTGCTGATGATGTTCAGCGCCAACGTGCTAACAACAGGGGAGGCCGAGGCAACAGCAATCGTGGCTGGGCAAGAGGGAGACAGGAGCACATGAGCCAGAGAAATTGGTCTAACAACCCGGTTTGCTATTTCTGCAATAGAATCGGGCATTTGGCCAACAATTGCAATGCAAGAAAAGCCCAATTCCAAAACCGACGTGGAGGAAATTCAAATTGGAACCAAAGAGGAAACAATAGCTGGAACCAACGTGGCACAAATGTTGGATGGAACCAACGACAGCACCAGTCGCGACAAAATTGGCGTGAACAGGCACAGGAAGTGAACGTGATGCAACCATCAGCTTCCTCATCATCGCAAGGATTTATGGAAGGATTGGTCAAATCGCTGATCACAATGAACATTCGAGGGTCATCCAATTGCCCTCCAATGGACAATGGAAGAGGTAATCCGGGTAGTATGAACTTAATCGCGCATGTGGACCCGAACAACGAGAAAACTGCCGTGAAAACCGAAATTGAGATGGCCGACGAGAGACCAGAAACCGGCTTGGCCTGCGGGCAAAATACAGACAAAGTTAAACCGAAAACATCTAATTGGGAAACGCGTGGTGTTGGAAAAATCAATAGCCTTTTCTTTACCACGGCAATTATGACAATTTTCTTTTCGATTTTTATTAGCCCTGTTTTTGGCACTCTTCCCGATCATCCGATTTTATGCCAGACGAAAGAAGAGGGAAATGTCTGGCAATTGCCTGGGGTCTCAGGGTGTTCAAAAATGGCCATTGACCCTTCAAAACCCATCGTGACCCGGACTTTAGAAATTTTTTCCCAAAATGAATTTCAACATTCTTTCAGTGCATGGGCCTGCCGACGCATTACGAAATCAGTGCAGAAGTACACTTCCATCACCAATGTTCAGGTGCAGGAGCTTTTGGAGCCCATTGCCAATCCTATCAGCTTGGAGGAGTGTAAGCAAATGATTGACCATGGTAAGTGCAGTCTCGGCATTCTGACCAATGAAACCAGCCTTTATCACACTGATAATCGGATCGATGTGTCACCACGAATGTGGCTGATTGGTTCATTCAGTTGGTCCGTAGTGAGCAGCGAAAATTGCTATTTTTTCAGAACAAAACTGAGTGTCAAGCATGGTGAGACAGACATGCATTCTTCTCTTGGTAATGCCGCGCACTGCTCAGTCAAAGATGGAAACTGCCTTTTACCGGACAAGACGCTGCTGGTGTGGGAAACAAACGTCTCAGAAATTTGTGAATTCCAACAAATTGGAACTTGGAAAGGAATGCAATTGGACGATATTTGGATCTCTGATGAGGCAAGTTTTAGACTCACTTTCAGAAATGACACCCGAAAAGCCTATTCATGTGGAGTTGGATTGGAATTATCAGAAGAAGGATTTGCTGTCCGTGATGTGCCGAAAACAAGAAGCAACCCAAGGAGGAGGTCAAGGAGCCTGGTCACAGAGTCGGAAATGCAGACAAAGCTGGGCTATCTGGATGAAAAGGTAATGAAAGTCATGAAATTGGCTTTCACTCAAGCTCTGAAGTCGATTTGTGAATACATGGTTGAAACCAGACGGTGGGCTTCCTCCGCCCTTTTGTCTAACCCAACAAATTTTGCCAGATCAGTGTTCAACAATGGAAAATTAATTGCTAAAGGCATTGACCCCAACCTGATCAGAGCCTGGCCTTGTGTCGAATTGGCTAAAGATGATTATCAATTCTTTCCCCTGGAGCGCGATCAGAGCCAAAAAGAATGCTACGAGCTAATTCCCATCAGATTTGGAACGTCAAGTGGAACGAAATTGGCATTCGTCGACCCAAAAACAATGATCGTGAGTTCTGAATCAAAAATGGCACCATGCTCAGAATTTCGCAAGCAGCTAATTTTTATCAATGCTGCACTTTTTGAAGTTGATCAGTGGACTGCTCAAGTCAAACAAGTCAAAGTGGATAAAATTGGGAAAATCGGAGATTTTGCAGCCGAAATCCCTTCATTCAAGCCCCACACATTTCATTATTTGGCTTTAATCAATCTTTCCGACATTTTGGAACAGGTATACGATGCCAATTCGCCAAAAATCAGCGAAATTACCTATGGCCTTCGATCCACTGACACAATTGTCACAAAAACCATGTCAAGCCAGTGGAAAGAAGTCAAGCAAGAGCTGAAGGATGCGATTTTCGGCGGATGGATCAGCACTTACCATACAGTGATCTCAATTTTGGTTACAATTGTTTTTGCAGACTTTCTGGTACGTTTTGGCTTAATGCTTAGAGCCGAATACCTTGGAAAAGGAATCTCTGGAAAAATGGCCTTCGGAACTCAAGCAAATTCGACTACTGTGCCAAATGAGGATAGTACATGGAGCCAAACGGAATTAAATGTCTCATCAATGCCCAATTTGCCCATTGCAGATGAAGGAATTGAACTTACACCTTTGAAACTCATTGAACCCATTGAAATGCGAATGCGCGCCAAAAGGAGGATGCGCAAGGCCAACAGAAAGGCAAGTTTTAGAATTCCGGGCCGCACTGCCCTTTCTTTCGCAACCATTTTATTTTTGTCCTTCTCTAACTCATCTCTTGCACAAAATTCATTGAATTTGTCATCAAATTGCCCCAATCTCAATCCATCCTCAAATTTAACAAATTGGCTGATTGTTGCCATGCTCATTTTGCTCTTAATCATCATTATCCTAACCAAATGGTTGTTCTTTCCTCACTCTCATAACACTAACGGAATGCCTCACTCACAAACCCTCAACGAATTATTTGTTAGTAAATATGGACAAAATTGGTCTGCTACTAACCTTCAGGATGCGAAAACACATCTCAAATTCTTACTTAATACAACCCACTACCTAAGGCACGCTTCTTCACCCAAACATTTCCTGCACTTTAAAGCACTCATACCAAATTTGGGAGGGATTCCTTATGTAATTGTTAGGGATGACGGGTCTCTTCGAAAAAGGCACGAAGCCATTTCAGTCCATTCAGTCGAAATAGTCAGAAATTACATTAATTTAGGCTCACTAAATGAATTGAACAGCCTTAACCCGCAGACGGCTGTGGTTATCGCGCACATCAATTCTCTTCCAATTCGCTGTCTCATGGACACTGGCGCGAGTCTCAGTGTCGCACCTCGTTCAATCGCCTCACAATTGCGCTGCAAACTGATCCCATCACTCAAAGAAGCAATGAGCGCATCAGGTCACATAATCAAACTCAAAGAATATGCACAGCTTAAACTCAAGATCGGAGGGATCGAAACACAAGTCACATTACATTTTGTTGATGATTCCGAGTTTACAGGCAACAGGGAATACAGTGTAATCATCGGAAGCGATGTCTTTTCACTGCTTCCACCGATTGGTTTTGATTATTCGAAAAAGGAATTTTCGGTGGGGGATTCAAAAATCAAATTTTGCCATCAATCTTCGTTTTTGCTTAACGGCATCCGAATTTGTGCGGACGAAAATATTTGGGCCCCCAGGGATTCACAAATATTGGTCAATGCCAAAATTGAGGCACTTTCGAGCCCATCAAACCCATTGGTGATCGACAGAACCGACAAAGAGAGGGCATGTCAGTGTTGAACAGCGTTTCGCCTGCGAGCAAAATACAGATAAAGTTGGCATTAATTAATCCAACAATGGAATCCAAACGTCTTTGGAAAGGAATGCATTTGGCATATGCCAATGAAGTCATTTGCGACTCTTCCGGACTTCTTAGAGAAGCCAATCCGACGCAAGTCATGGCACTGGATAATCAGAATAAAACTAAAAACGACCCATCCTTCGTTGTGAATTACTCCAAGACAGTTGCCACCAATGATGAACTGAAGAGGCTGAAACTTCTGATTGAGGAATATTCGGACACTTTCAGCCAAAGTCAATACGATTTGGGTATGTTTTCAGAAGCCGAACATCACATCACCACAACGACAGATGAGCCAATTTCCTCACCACCCCGGAGAGTGCCGTACAGGTACAAAGAAGAGCTGAAAAAGCACATTGACCAACTCCTGGCATCCGGCGTAATGGTTGAGTCCGACACACCATGGGTTACGCCTTTGGTGATTGTTCAAAAGAAAGACGGTGGCATTCGTCCGTGTAGCCATCTCGCAATACGACCGAGTGGTTTTGGACCCTTTTGTCAACACAGTGACGATACGAAACAAGGATGGTAACACATATGAGGTAAATTTGGAAAAAGAACTCAAAAATGATCCCGAGGCGTAGGCTTACATTGATTTTCTAAAGTGGCAAATTTCCTGATGGTTTGGATGAGAAAGAAAAGGACGAATTTGCTGTTGCGACAGTTAATTTCCAATTGGACTCTGACATCCTTTATTTCAAAGAATCGGGATGCCAACCACGAATTTATGTCCCAATTTCGTTAAGAGGCCTAATTTTCGAATCCTTCCACTCTTCCCTTCTTGGTGGTGGTCATTTGAATTACCGTAAGACTTTAGCCAAATTCCGCAAGTATTATTGGCCAAAAATGCACTCAGACATAATTTTGTGGGTCAAATTATGTATCACGTGCCAACTGAGACATCATCCCACTCCGGCTTATCGGGAGGAAATGATGATGGTACCAGCAAACACTCTGTTTGCACGTGTCGGATTGGACTTAGCTGGTCCTTTTCCTATCACCCAAAATGGCAATAAACACATTTTGAACATTGTTTGTTGGTTTACCAAATATATCATTTCTGTCCCTTTGCCAGACGCCAAATCAAATACAATTGCCCACGCTTTCTTCACGAATTGCTATCTCAAATTTGGTGGCTGTGTTGAGCTCGTCTCTGATAACGCAACGGCATTCACTTCCGATTTCTTCAGAGAATTCTGCTCACTGCTCTACATCAACAAGAAATATGCGTCACCGCATTGGAGTCAAGGAAATGCCGCAACGGAACGGACCTTTCGCACATTTCACAACATTTTGGCAAAACACATCACTAAGGATCAGCCAGACTTTGATGAATTCCTGGATGCTGCGTCTTTCTGTTACAACACCTCTGTTCATGCGTCCACCGGTGAAACCCCTTTCTTTCTGATGTTCGGTAGGGATCCCATTTTCTGTGTTGACCAAATCATCGACCCAAAAGTCAGGGACCCCGTTGCCATTTCAGACCGTACTGAATTTAAGCAAAAATTGGTGTCTGCTCTGCGCAAAGCCTGGTCAGCAGCGAGCAATGTTCACAAAACAGCCCAATTAAAAATGAAGGAACAGTACGACAAGAAGGCAAGACCCCAGGACATTCGTGTTGGTGACCGGGTCCTTATTCGCAATTATGATGGGAAAATTGGGACCTCTAAAAAATTTCAGTTGCCCTGGAAAGGGACCTACAGAGTCGTGGAACTCAGTGGGGTCCACGCCACAGTAATCAGCTGTTCCTCGCCACAGTCTAAGCCCAAAAGAGTTCACCTAAATCAACTTAAGAAATGCTTCGAAATGTTGGGACCGAACTGCACTTCCGACAATTGCAGCTGACGAACAAATCGCACTCAACGAAGCTCAGGCCCAGAAAGACACCGGAACAGAAAAGCAAACCGAACCAGAGGGAGATCAAAGCGGAGGCCAAATTATTGAAAAAAGGGCCTGCGGGCAAAATACTGATTTAACAAATAATGGGAGTGATGTTGAAATGAATGATCAAACAACGGGACCACGCTACGATCTGAGACCGAGGATTAAAAAATTTCTTTAAATCAATGTGAACATTAATTTTTGTTGAAAAAAAAATAAAAAATAATTTTATTCTCTTTAGCTTTTCTGCCTCAATAGCAGATTGCCTGAGGGCAAAATACTGTATTTAATGCTATTTCCCAATTTGGAATCATTATTCCGAATATTAGACCACCAACAAATGGTACGCGCCATTTTTGACATTTAGCCACTATACTTCTCAGATATATTTTTTTTAGAAATTCATAAAGAAAATATCTGTAGAAACAAATTCCATTAAAAAAAATATATACACCATAAAAAACTAAGTCTGTACTCACAATTGTATTTTTGTTTTCTTTGTGATTACGCAGTGCCTGAGGGCAAAATACAGACTAATCAGCATACTTACAGGTTAATTTCACATTTTTTGAAATTTGATAACAAAAATTAATAACGTCATTCCTTCGGCATTTTGTCAGTATTTTTGGAATTTTTAATATTGCCACTAATATTTATTTTAAAAAAAAATAAATTTGTTTTTGATGTTTCTCTCTCTCTCCAGTCTCGCCATTGGTCTGCTCTCGACGAGTAGAAATTGAACTGAAATATGTGAAACACAATTAAAACAATTTTTTTTTTTTGTACCCTAAAAAAAAAAGTTAATTTTCTAGGCACTATTTAAAGCCTAAGTTCACGAAAGATTTAAAAACTAGGCAAGAAACAAGTCATTTATCAAAAGACTTGGCTAAAATGTGCGCTAGAGACATAACAAGGCAATTTTTGGGTAGTCTTATGTGCTTTGTTAATTTTAGCACCAAAAACAAGCAAAATTTTTTAAATTTTAAATTACGTTTCTCTTAATATTTCTTTGACCAAATCACAAAGCAGCCAAAAATTAGAAATTCTTGTGCCTATCTTTATCCAAAAAAAAAATTTTTTCTCACCCTTAAATTAGTGTTCAAATTGCATTTTTGGAGTTTTTCTATAGCTGTCAACTGAAAAATACATTAAAAAAAAGAGAAGCATTCTTTAAGCACTTGAGCTTAAAATCGGAATTTAAGCATAAAAACCCAAAAAAAAACACACAAACATTTTTCACATCACTGGTTTCTGGCAATTAATAGGACAGCGTTTTTTATTATTATGAAAAAGGACTAATTTTTTTATCATATTTCTCTGTTAATTCCCAGTCTTCTCAAAATAAAAAAAGAGCTACCGGATTTCTATTGACTTTTCACTCTTATTTTTTTCGCATTGTCCTTGCTGAAATGAAATGCCTTAAAATGAAAAGTCACCATAAAACCATAAAATTAAAAGCTCCAAATCTTAAGCCATTTTTTGGCCATTAAAAATTATGTGACTTAAATTCCCAGTCCTACTAAGTATTTTGTTTTTCTGTCAAAAAAAAAAAAAAAAAAAAAAAACCATTTTTGTCTTAAAAAAAAGAAAAATGAAACCTGCTTGAACACGTTGTAGCAGTGCAATCGGCCAAGCCAGTCCGATGGCCAAAAGTAGATCATCAATTCTGTCGTCACTAGCAAAACCGATTTAGGCTCATTTGCTAATCGGTATGCTATTTGTTGATTTCTCACTAATATTTTTTTCTCTCTCTTTCCACTTTACAATTCTCATTTTTCTCACTCATTTCATATTTCTATATTGTTTTTTCTTATTATTTTTAATATTATATAATATCGGATAATTATAAGTTGAAGGTTTCAATTATTTTTATTTTTCTTCATTTTTTCTCTTTTATTATTAACATTTCGCCAATCGCTCCAATAAACATGCCAAATTCAAACCTTATGTCGTCCGACGGAAATTCTATTTTTGCTTATTATTAATTTATTATTAACTTTTATCACTCATTACAAATATTTTCACAATCTTTAGCTTAAATAATATTATAATATTAATAAAAATTTATTTTCATTTCCTATATAACTAAAAATATTGAATTTCAAAGTCACCACTAGGACTCTTGTGGGAATTTGGTGATTTTACACATCGCCAAACCATTTTTTCGCGTTCACTCAAACGACATGTCGGCCGATGTTTTTTTTGATCAGCCCTTTTCTACTCACCATTCGCTCACACACATAGGAAATGCAAACAATTGCACAGCAAATATTGGGAAAACACCTCTGTCTGAAAAATAAACCATTTTAGTTCTGTTTTGAACCATTCTTAAGGGCAAAATTGGTCACCAAACATGAATAAGTCTCTCATTTTGATCAATTTCGAATCCCGGACCTACTTTCGCTGTTTCATCAATGTTTTTTTTCCAACATCCTCAATTTCTTTTCACTAAAACTATTTTTTATTTCTACAACTTCAGACAAATTTATTATTCCTTTCTCAAAATGCACTCCTCCAGCAACCTAAGACAATCGACTGAAATTGCCTGCGGGCACAATACAGACTTAAAGTGTACAAAATCGAAATTAGTAAAGTTGACCAAACTGTTTTGTGGGTTGTTAGTCATGGCCTATACAGTCAGTACGTCTCCACTAACACCGAATAGTACGGCTATTTTCGAACAGCATTTGTTGTGTTCAATGAACTGCAACACAACATGCTATGCACTTTACCACTATAATTCGTCAATCACTGAGTATGGAGAAGAACAATTACGTTGGGTCTGCGAACAAATAAGCAAAAATTTTGGAGACAAATTTAGTCAATCATCTAATTTTTGGCTAACAATTGGCTTAATTGTCCTTTTCCTTTTGGCAATATTAGTCTGCATAAAAATCCTCAGATGTTGTTGCTGTATTGCAAGTGTGACCGCTCCGTTTTCACCATCGTATACCCTACACTTTTTGGCTACAAAATTTGAAATGGAAAATTGATTTCCTAATTTTGGTAAATTTTTCCGTTGGATTTAAGGATTGGATTTTCACATTTCAATTCCAATTTTTTATTTTCAAATTCTCTCTCCGCTCCACCGCTCGCTGAGGGAACACTTTGTTGAATTAATGGCTGATGGGTGCCTCTTTCAGGTCCGCGCCCATCCGCGCATTCAAAAAAAAGCAATTAAATGTTGCCCTTTTCGCTCTTCCCACCGGTTTTTTTCCCTCTCCCTCATCGCTGATGCACAAATTGTCGCTTTTTGAACACCACAACACAATTTTCAATTTTTGTTCCCTCATTCCTTCCCATTCCCACTCAAATAATTTGACTCAAAAAGCTAGCGATGTCCTTGTGAATCATCAACGGTCACATCTTTGCCCCCTAGACGGAGCAAACGCCCATCGCCTGTCATCTTCCTCTTGCTGCCGACATTACACACATTTCACATTTCCCCCGACTGGCAAATAAGCCACTCCTCCGATCCAATCACATATAAACCTTACAACACACATATTTTTCCATTTCATTCATTTCTTCATTTTCTGTATCCCTTTCCCTACATTTTTGCATTTCACAAATCTTTCTTTCAATTAATTTTTTGTACATTTTAGCTATAACAAATTCAAATTTCCTTTTCCCAAAAAATGTCCTTCGAAAAAGCCTGCGGGCACAATACTGAAAATGAAATGGAAGGAGAAGCTGAGGGAGTACCAGCTCAAGCGCCCGAAGTGGTGGTGCTGGATGAAAGCATCGAGGAGAACGCCTGCGGGCACAATACTGATAATGAAAATGGTGTTTTGGAAGTGATGCCATTGGCAAATCCGAGCGATCCGCTGGGTTTGGCCACGGTTGAGCCGGTCAAAGAAATGGAAGTGGATGAGCAAAATGGGGACCAAGGGGGGGATAGTTTCGGGAATGGCGGGTTTTCAGGTGATGAGTCATCGTCTCGCCACACCTTCTTGTCAAACAAGGCAAAGCGCCTGGACCAGACAAATGCGTCAAAATGCTCTTCGTCATCGCAGGCATGTTTGGAAGACGGGGCTCTGATCGACGAATTCCAAGCCATCGGCCTGCGGGCCAAAGACAAATTGACGAAGACTCGTATTCAGGGGCCATACCCTGGCAAAAAGGAAGACGAAAAGGCGCCGAAGTGGTACCTGGTCGCCCAAATTGCTGCAAACGGCGTCATTGCTGCACGAGTTCAGCTGGCAGAGCAATGGCCTGCCCTAATTTGGGTGGACAATGACATTGTCCAAAAGACTCGGCCATTGGAAGTCGGCGATTCGGTCAAAGTGGTCAGCGTTGAATGGGCACAGACGGCGACGGGATGGGCAGGCGCCGGAGATTGGCTGATCATGGTCAACAAGCGCTTGAATCACCAAGCCGTGGCCAAGGAGGTAAGTGCGTGTTATCAGGGACCTTTCAGCTCAGCGTTGGGCCTTATTTTGTACGTCGAACGGCACGCACAGAAAAATGGCAACAAAACCATGAAATTCGCCACCATTGCTGCCCCTGAATTGCCCACCATAATGCGCATTCAGCGACGGCACATGTCTGATGCGATGGCGAATGAACTGCACTCGCAGAGCCTGGTGCAAATGCAGCTTGTGACCATCAATCGCCCACAGGGAGTGCTAATTTCACAGCACTACGTCCTGCCCATGGGTTTTCCATTCAAAAATGGAGACGAGATTTTGGCATTTAATGCCAACATAATTGCCAAGGTTGAACCGGAAACCCGGATTTATGCCTATCCCTTTGACAGCAATTCCACCTGGGAACAAATTGGATTTGGAGAGCGAGTCATGGCATGCGCAGTCGCTGCAGAACGAGCCACAATTCACCAAGAGCTGCAACGATTCACTCTCATCACGGAGCTGATCCGAGTCGAAGAACTGCAGGAGACGCAGGTGAACATCACGTTCAGGCACCAGTTGAACTCCGTGGCCGAGATGATGGACTTGTTGCAAATTTGGGAAGAAGACACGGCAATCAGCTGCCGCGTCGATCAAAATGACGAAACCAAGCCGTGTGCCCTTGGATTTCTCAGACGCATTGAAAAGCGCGCAATTGACAACGGATTTGAGGTCAGAGTCGAGGTGTTTTTGGCATTCCAGGATGCCAAAGGACAGAAGGCGTGGGAGCAGTTCGAATTCCTTCGGGAAGGGGCATTAGAAGCCGTTGAGCTTCGTCCCATGGTTTCCACGCGTGCGCTGAGGGAACGAGCTGAACTTCTGACCAAAAATGGCTGCTCCATCATTGCCAAGGACCACGCATCGCCTGCCAATGTGATCATGGCCATTCTGCTGGGACGGAGGGTGCCCCGGGACGTGGCATTGCAAAGTGTTGAGGAAAAGGTGATGAAAAAGGGTGCCGTTGGGCTTTTGAAGGCAGGACAGTGCGATTCGGCGGAACGGATGCTCGACGGAGTGCCGAGGGTCGTCTTTCAACAGGCCGGCCCTGTTACAGGCAAGACCTTTACGGCGGCGGCAATCATGGCTGCCATCCTGCGCGAGGACCCGTCGGCACGCATCCTGGCAATGGCACCGCCGAACATTGCCGTCTGTAAGCTGGTGCTGGAAATGGAGGAAGCGCTGCGCATTGAGGGCCAACCCGAGCCAATGATCGCTCTGTTCAGCGGAGCGGGCAAAATCAACTACGCTGAGGAGGTGAGGCGCATTTCTCAGCACCTCTTAGCGGCCGCCGTGGACACTGAGGAATTCCGTGAGCATTTGGAAAGACCGGACATCCGAAAAGTGGACAAATACGTCGCCGCGTGTGCGCGCAACCCGAGATTGGCTCAAGAAACGACTGTGGCCCGCATTTTGAAAGAGCATGCCGAGCGCCGCATCTGCTTCTGCACACTCTCATTTGCTGAACAGACAGCCGAACTTTTTGCCGGCACCACTCATCTCCTGGTTGATGAGGCAGGTCAAGCCCCGTACACACAGGTGTTGTCCCTCGCCTTCCGCTTGCCACATCTGCGAAAATTGCTGATCACCGGCGACCGCAGACAATTGAGTGTGCACTTGCCGTCACTGCCGTTCGGAGCCAGGGAAAATTTGGGCCTTGACACAGTGATCCAGCCCCTCGACTCGTCCGAATGTGTCGACGTCACAACACTCAGTGTCTCCTACCGCTCGCACCCGTCGATTGTTCGATGTGTGGAAACAGCATTTTACCGCCCGCACGGAGAACAATTGACACCTGGCCGGTCAGCTGAGGAACGTGCCATGCTCACCGAGCAAACCGTCATCAAACTCCCGGTAAAGGACAGCCCAATTGTTTTGATTCACCAGGGAGAAGAAGCGGAACCGGACGAGTTGTCACGTTCGACCTCAAACCGTGCGCAATCTGACACCGCAATGTTCGTCCTTTGGCGATTGGCAAGGGCAGTGCCACAGGACACCATCATTCGCTGCATCTGCCTCTACACCGCGCAAATGCTGGAAGTGGCACGCCTCGTCCGAGACCAGGGACTCAGCAATGTGCTCGTCACCACTGCGGACGCAACCCAGGGGCACGAATCAGCGTTGGCGGTGGTGATTACGACAGTGTCACGAAACACCGTCGACACGAACAACGACCAACCCTTTTGGGCCATGCCGAACAGAATCAATGTAGCGCTCTCCCGCGCTGGCCACGGATTAGTGGTAATTGGAAATCTGTTGGTTCTTGGCAGAACACCTGCCTGGCGCCGGTTCATCGACGAGGCAGTGAGTACAACTGTGGTCGGCCCTGACTACGTCCATGCCATTCGACAACCCAACTGCCAACACGATGACCGCGGGCATCTTGTGCTCGAAGGGGATGGAATGGTGAGGTCAGAGGAGTTTTATGCCCGATGGAGAGGTAATGAGGGCCGACGATCAGGTAATTCCCGCTCGGGAGACAGAAGGAATAAGTTTAATCCTTATTCAGTTCAGGGAAGCTCGCGCGGTGGTGGTGGCGGTGGTGGCGATCGGCGGTCAAGTCGACGATGAACGATGGAGGACAATTCGCTGAGACGGATGGATGATCCGCGGCGCTGGCGTTTTTTTCTTCCTCCCGTCCCTCTCCCTCAATTATGTACATTTCATTCTCCCATTTCCTAATTGTCTTTCCTTTGTTAATTTCCAAAATTGTTGCCTCTCAATTTCTTACTTTTGTACTGGAATTTCGGCTGCCTTTTTCTCTATTTCACTCTCCAATCTGGGCACCATTCCTATACAGCTCTCTCAAATCGGCACTTTCTTCTTTGGCACCGATTCATCGCACTACTCTGGGACGGAATGAGCTCTGGTTGATTTCCTCCAGCCCCTCAGGCCAAGACTGATCAAAATTTTGATCGGCTGGTGCGCAGGTGGTTGGATTGGGAACCGAAGGGCAAAGCCGTTCTCAGACTGGCGCAAATTGATCAGCATTCATCGAGGATCGCGGACGATCCTATGGAAGGGGGGAGCTGTAAGGGATTGGCCCACCCTCAAAACAATTTTCATTTCCCTAAGCGGCCGGACTTTCCATCTTTCCATTTATCGCATTTCTTATCTCTTTCATCCCCGCCCCTTTTCCGTTCCTTTCACTTTTCCTTTCCCCAGCGATCAGTTAGTCGTCGGAGTCATCGGATTTACCATCAATCAATTAATTCACTTTACTCATATCGTCCGTCCATGGAACATTTCGATCACATATTTTATCCGGAGAATAAATTAGTCTTTTAACACCGAGGCAATTTGGGGGATTTAATCATCGATCCCAGGGCCCGGGATCCGTCCTCCCAAATCGTCCTCCCCATTTATTCGGAAGCGGTGAGTCGTCTGGGGGACCCACGCGCCTCCCTCACTTTTTGTTCAAGGCTCGTCAGTCAGCGGTTTCTTCCATTGTTCCGGCATCCGCTCATCGTTCGCTTGAATTTCATCGCCTTATCCGTTTCGCTTTCCATCTTTCTTTCTTTTTGTCTTGTTTCTTTCACTGTCTGTTATTACAATTCTTCAACCATTTTCATCCGCCTTTGATCAGACCACCATAATTCCAGGCTTTGATCGCCTCTGGGGATATTTTGAATCTCTGAATCCAAATGATCAGTTCTGTTTATTCAATGTCTTCATAACAAACGCACACACACACTGCAATTTCTAAGTAAATTTTCACAAACAAATTTGTTAGGGCTTTCTTATATATTTTTCCCATTTCGGTATTTTTCCTTGCTTAATTTAAGAACGACTGACCTAGGAATTCGCTGAAGCTTTTTATAATCATGTATTTGAGCTAACATTATCACTCAATTTTTTTAGCTGCATTAATTACTCAATTTCTTTTGGCTGTATTTATCAATCAATTTTTCAACAGCCTTTTTGTGCCTTTTTTCCTTTCTGCTGTGGCACATTACTGAGGATTGTAAACTCTCCTCTCTGATCATTTGGGTTCGATCATTCTGATCACTTAATTTCTTGCATGATCTGATCACATTTCATTTTAATTATTGACTTTTACATTCTGCTCGGTTGCCTTTTATTACTGATCAATTGCCTTTTCCTTTTTGATCAATTCACTTTTCTCTTTCTAATCAATTTTTTTCTCTTTCTGAATTTGTCTTTCCCTTTCTGACCACATTCCTGCTCTGATTTATTTTTCACATTCTGATCTGTTGCCTTTTTACTCTGATCATTTCCTTTTTTCTTTCTAATCAGATGCCTTCACTTCTGGTCAGTTTTTCTCCTTGAATTCTGATCATTTACTCTTTCTTATCAGTTTTTGCCTTTTTCTGATCAGTCGCCTTTTCTCCTTCACATCAATTCATTTTAACTTTCTAATCAGTTGCCCTTTCTCCTTCTGATCTAATATCACATTCCTTCATGGCTTCACATTTCCATTTCAATATTTACATTTATTTAATTCCCATCTTTTTCATTGGTCTTATTTTATTTCCCCAAAAATTCCATTCTCTTGAACAATTCTGACATTGCCATTTGGCACCTTTTGTTAATCTCCGCTATTTCTTAGCCATTAATTGTGTAATTTGTTTTGTGTCACTCTTTTTTTCTTTTTCTCGTGACTCCCTTCTCTTATTGTCGTAATCGTATAATTAATTGCCCTGGCTTTTCTTAATTGCTTCCAGTGTTTGGAACATTTTGGGAGTCATTTGTTTGGTAACAATCAGCCGATCACCCTTGTCTCGTGATCTTTCAACTTTTACTCATATGACGGTAATTGCACGTCATAAGTTTTTCTTCTCAATAAAAATGTTAAAAATTGCGAAGTTTTTTTTAAAAATTCTGAAAATTTTTGGGAGATTAATTCTGAACATATCAAATGAATTAAATAAAAAGTAAAATATTTAAAATTAAAATGAAAATTTGATCCTTTTCCAGCCTTATATTCTCAACCACTAATCATTTCTGATTGCCTTCGGTAACTGAGTTTCAATTCAAAACCGTCACCTTCGATCTCTCATTCATTTCACTTGAATTTCATTGTCTTCTCATTAATCTTCTGATCAGAGCGTTTTTTTCTGGATTCCTGATCACTTTCTGCCGAATCACCGATCATTTCTGATCTTTTCAGCATAATTTGCTCATGTTCGAGTTTCCTTTCAAAATATTCATTTTTTGATCCCTCTCGGATCATTTTTTGCCTTTAGATCCAATCGATCACTCTCCTCTGATCATTTTTTTTCTCAATGAGCCGATCTTTTCGGAAATGAAATCAGAACTATTTCATCGCTCATTCTGCTGGGCATTCTCCGGTCTTTCCCCAAGTTTCCTCATTTTAATTCCATTCTCTGATCACTGATCAGTCAGCTTTCATCCGTTCAAAAATGAGTTCTTACCAGATCAAACAAATCAAAAAATGAATATTTAGTTGTAATCAAAAAATGATGAACAAATAGCCGTCTCCAAATGTACAGCGGCGGGACTTCCATGAATAGTTTGGTGTTAATGCATTCCCCAAAACACTGTGTAGCGGTAATTCGAATAATATCCTTTATTCGGAAGGGGAAAGGGGGAACAACAGTCGACTGTGTGGAACACCTCCCGATTCGTGTCTGCACAATTGGAGACAGGTGGAATAAAATGAACCAGGGGATGAACAATTATGAGGGAACACTACAAGCTTAAATAGTGATCGGGAACGGACCGCCCACTGACAATTAAAGGGATAAGACAAAGAACAAATGATGGCAAAGAAGGTTTAGGAGATGACGGGACTATGTTGAAATAAGGAAGGAATTTTGATCCGTCAGAAGTTTTAAAGTGATTTTTGGTCTTTTTTCAAGAAATTAAGATAAGGTAACTTAATTTGTTAATTATTCAAGTTCTTAAATATGACATAAATCGCGAAATAAAAGAGTTAAAAATTCCTTATGGCAGGGCTCCCATTCGTCCTTGAATGACAAGGACGTCCTTGAAATTGGGCCCTCTTTCTTGAAAAATGTCCTTGGATGCCAAGGACGTCCTTGGAAATGAGCATTTGGAAAAGTTTTAAAAAATTCAAAGAAATTTGAGAAATCTTTATAATTTTCAACAATATTTTGATTAAATTATGGCATTATGTCAATAAAAATGTATTTTTTTTCTTATAGTTGAGAATTTTTGAAATTTTATGACATAAAGTCACTATTTTTCTTAAAGAATTAGGCCAAAATCGCAAATTTTGTCATTTTTGGACAAAAAACTGTAAACAAATCGCTTTAAAAATTACAAGTTTTTCCCGGCGCGCCTATCGGCGCCGCCGGATCCCCCCCCCCCCATTTGAATAAATATTAACCGTTTTTCATTGAAGAAAATAAAAATTTTAAATGTCCTTGGATTTCATGAATTTTCCCCACTATGTCCTTGCAAATCGGCATACCCGTCCTTGGAAAGGGAGCATGGACGATGGGAGCCCTGCCTTATGGTAAAAAGACCGGAAAACTTGAACAAATTAAAACTCTTGAGTGATTTGATCCTTTATTTGACTTTGACCTAATTTTAATCATTTTTATTCACCTTTTTGTCTTTAATAATCCTGTGATCATCCATATTTATTGTCAGTTACTCTAAGATACTTTTATCTGAACAGTCATCAGAGTAAATGGTTTTCGCCTTTCTGATGACTTTGTTTTTAATTTACGATTAAGATTAAATAAATAATGCATATTTTTGTTTAACATTGAATAATTATTTTAAAACTTTACGAAAAAATTCACCGATTTTGAAGAGAAAAAATAATCAAATAATTAACAAATATAAACTTACATATATTTAATTCGATTAATGGGGAAAAAATCTCATTAAATAGATATATAAACTGAAAAAACAAAATATTTTTTTAAACGAAAATTGCGTTAGTCTCCTGCAGTTGGAGCGAATGTGCTTCCATTTTGCTGTGGCGAAACTTGAATTACATTTATATTTCGTTTAAATATCATTGGAAATTCATCCCGAAATGCTTGTCGATATTCCGTGCTAAAATAAAAATATCAATTAAGTAATTAATTAATTAAAAAAACACCTCGTAAAATACAAAATGGGTCCATTCGATGCCGCGCCAATGTCCAACAGAATTGCCGTGATTACTTGCACAAACCAAGCATTGATCGGAGAGGGAATTAAATGCATGATCAGAGTAACAAAAGACATACAGATTAAATAGCCTCCAATATTCACTATGATGATACAACAAAGAGCTCGAAAAACACCTTGATTAATCGAATTGGCTGAGGGCAAACCTAAAGTATGGACAATTAAAATTTTAATGATATAATTAAGCATTTTCACCGGTTGATTTAAATTTTATCACAATTCCAAGAAGCAAATAAATAATTAAAGTCATTGTAATGATCAAAAAAGATATAATGGCAATAAGGATTGACGAAAACTAAAAGAATTTAATTTTTTCAATTATGCTTTAAAAAATTAGACCATGAAAATGTCAACAAGGCAACCGGTGATCATTTGATTGTCGTGTAAGTTCCCATCATTAAGCACATTAAAACAGATAAAGCAGCCATACAACACAGAAATAATTGTGACAATTGCCAAATACAAGCGAATTTTGAATTTATTATGCCTATAAATTTTGATTTAATTCAATTAATTAAGGATAAATATACAGTACATTTCACCAGCGATTAATATGATCATACGGTCAATGCCGGTGAAAAGCATCGAAGTGTAAACTGCACCTGCCAATTAAATTTTCCATATAATTTTTAATTAGAAAAATTCTATATTAGCCAAATTATTACCAAAACCAAATGCTGGTAAACATAAAATTTTTGTGGCCAAACGAAACTCAATTAAATTTTGCCCAGAAAATGCGACGTAAACGAACAAAAAATGGCCAGATTGATGAAGAAATTCAAAAAAGGAGCAAAGTGCCAAAAGGTAATTAACGGAGCCATTGAGTTGCCTAAAATAATTAATATTAAATTATAAATATTATTTAATTACTTTGTCCTAATGGTGACATAAATGACTGAAAAATTAAGAACAATTCCAAGGGTGGCGATGACACCAAATATGGCAGCAAAGCTGATCAGTTTCCAGTTTGGAGTTTCATTTTTGAATTCCAAAAAGAACTGAAACCCATATAAAAAATAATATATATTAATTAATTTTTTAATTACCGTAAAATTGTTCAAGTCGGCCATTACTGGAACAGTTTACCAAGGAACAAAAATAATAAATAATTGAAATAGTAAAGAAAATTTAGTCCCACCAATGAAATTCTCTGTGCCTTATTTGTGATGCGTTTTAATTATTTTTTCTATCAAAAAGTTTTTGTAAAAAAAAGTTATCCAAACTTAATATTTGATAATTTTCCAATTTCAAAAGTTTCTTTAATGGACCTAGCTCATTTTTTTCAATTTAGGGGGTCATTTGAGAGTGCCAAAACGGTTGGTGTGGGAATGGCACATCACTTAACAATTTCTTTTGGTGTTACAAACTGAGTCCATGGCAAATAATACCAAACCAGGCATAATTTCTAATTATTTCAGAAGTTTTTTAATGGGCTTGGCTGATTTTTTCAATTTAGGGGGTCATTTGAGAGTGCCAAAACGGTTGGTGTGGGAATGGCACATCACTTAACAATTTCTTTTGGTGTTACAAACTGAGTCCATGGCAAATAATACCAAACCAGGCATAATTTCTAATTATTTCAGAAGTTTTTTAATGGGCTTGGCTGATTTTTTCAATTTAGGGGGTCATTTGAGAGTGCCAAAACGGTTGGTGTGGGAATGGCACAGCACTTAACAATTCCTTTTGGTGTTAAGAACTGAGTCCATGACAATTCTGGCGTGTTAAAAGTGGTAAAATGTAAATTAATTGGTTGAATCTTTTGCAAAATTTTGGCGAAAATATATTTAAGAAAAGCAATAAAAATTTATGAAAATATTAAAGGCATTGAAACAAGCCACATATTATGGAAAATTGAATAAAAAATGAAAAAATTTGTGGTGCTAAAAAAATTAACAGCTCATACATAACACGACCAAAAATTTATTCAGAGTGATCAGAATTCAACAATTATTAAAACATTTTTAATTTAAATATTAATGCAACCAATTAATTCAACAAATTTTGTGTGCCAAAACGTAGATGGGGGAGAATGGCACCGCACTTAAAAGACTGAGTCCATGACAACTATGGCGTGATAAAATCTGACTAATTGTTGCAATTTTCCGCATCAAATTCCATTTATTCGTTGTTTCCAATTCATTTGATAAAAATTGGAGAAATACAATTGCTAATTGTCTAAATTAATGGTAGAATAATGAAGAAATATTTATGAAAATTGAAAAAAAGAGAAAAAATTTGTTTGCAAAAATAATTGAAGAGCTCATAACAAGACCAAATGTTTATTTACTGCTGGTTACAGTTGCAGATAAAGGCACGTTAGAAAAGAAGTGAAAAAATTAAAAAACAAAATTTGTTTAAAACCAAAAAAAAAAAAATTAAATAATGGGTAAATTAGGGGAATATTTGTTGAACAAATTAGACCAATCCTTATGGAGATTTATGTAGTATTCGATTTGATAACCTTTTAGTGAAGAATTTCTTGAAAAATGTGAAATTATTTACATAAATTGTTTAAAAAATGCCGAAGTATTCATAGGTGCTGGGCCGTTAGTCAAAAAACCATCAAATGGAAAATCTTTGACAGAAAATAATTCATAACATCGCCCCAAATTAACCAAATTTTAAAATCTTTGATGTCTTTCGATAGCCCCAAATCTTTTCTATTATCCTGCAAAATTTCAAAAAAATTCATTCAGTTTCAAAAAAGTTATGACCTGAGAAGAAACCAAGTTTTTTTTAACATTTTTGGCATAACTTTTTTGAAGCTTAACAAATTTTTTTGAAATTTTGTAGGCTAATAGAAAACATTTAGGGCTATCGAATGATATCAAGGTTTTAAAATTTGGTTCATTTTGAGTGAATTTATACCAAAAAATATTTTCATTTGATGGTTTTTTGACTAACGCCATAGCACCTATTCATATGTAAAAAATTTTTAAAAAGGCACAAAATATATCATTTAGAACATTGAAGGAAGAGATCAATAGGACGAATAAATATAATGAAAGATCAAAGAAAGGAGATGAATAAGAAATAGTGGGGCAACAATACCATTCTCTTGCCCTTCATTGATCCCATCATAATTTTGAAAATCAGAAAACACTTAACTTAGAGAAAATAGCCAATATATGATTCTATTTAAATTAGTCCGAGGCACGTGGCTGCTATATGCAGAATAAGCCCAAAAAAGTACGAAAATGGGCAAATTTTTGGAACGGCACTGCCATTTTCGGCGGTGCTTTAACTGGCAGTTTAGATTTCGTAATTACGACCATTGATTGATGCCACCGAATTAAAGAATTGATCAACAATATAAGTCATTATTTTTGAATGCCTAATTACAATGCATTTCCAATGCCTTCTTCATTCATCCGTGTTTTGTTCCAAGGCATTTTTCTAGTAACAATTTTGGCAACTCCGTCACACCTAATTGATGTTGGTGTCCCGGTTAGAAGCCAAACTGAAGCAATCCGCCAAGGATTGATCCGCGCTTTCCAATATTTAATAATTTTCTCATAATTTCAAAAGTTTTTTAATGGGCCCGGCTTAATTTTCCAATTGGGTTCATTTGATAGTGCCAACATGAAGGGTGTGGGAATGCCAGCGCACTTAAGAGACTGAGTCCATGGTAACTATGGCGTGATAATCTAACAAAAGTATTGCAATTGTCCGCACCAAATATTATTATTCATTTATTCGTAGTTTCCAATTCATTTAGAAAATGACGGAAAATAATTGCCAATTAGGCAACTTAATGGTAGAATAAAGATGAAGATTTTATTAAAATGTTGAATAAAAAAAAAAGAAAAAACGCAGATAATGGCACAGTGGAAATTTTTTTTTAAAACAAAAAAAAATTAAAAAACCGAATTTGTTTAAAATTAATTATTTGATAAATTTTTACATTGTTTGGGCATATTTTTTGAAAAAATTACACCATTCCTACAAATTAGGGAGATGCATATAGATTTCGATTTTATAACCATTTTGTGATAAATTTTTTGAAAAAAAATTTATTTAACAAAATTGCTTAAAAATGCCGAAATATTCATACGTAAAAATTTTTTAAAGGTATAAGAATTTTAGTTTTTCATTTATGAATATTCATAATTGAAGAAATTTCTCGCTAAGAAAAAATGTTAAAAAAAACAGAAATAATAATATTTAAACAATTTATAAATTCGATCCATAATTATCATTGCGAGAAGGAAGACCAATAGGACGAAGAATATAATGAAGGACCAAAGAAATGAGACGAACGAAGAAATCTCAAAAGCAACCAAATTTTTAATTCTTGATATCATTCTATAGCCCTAAGTGTTCTCTACCAGTCTACAAAATTTGAAAAATTTTCTAAGTTTCAAAAAAGTTAGGGCCAAAGATGCTCGAAAAACAAGGTTTTTTGAGTTCTTTTGTTCATAACTTTTTTGAAACTAAATAATTTTTTTTGAAATTTTGCAGACTGATAGAGAACACTTAGTGCTACCGAATAATATTAAGAATTAAAAGTTGGTTGCTTTTAAGCAAAGTTATGAGAAATTTTTCGTTAAAAATTTTCATATTCATGATTTTTTAAATAAGGCCCTTTAGAACCAAAGAAATGAGACGAACGAAGAAATAGTGGGACAAAAATTGCATTCTCTTGTCCTTATTTGTTCCATGTAGAGAAAAATACATAAACACTTAAATAAGAGAAAAACCATTGAGTTGAAATATAAGCAAAATAAATTGTTTTGATTAAGTTTTTATGTATTTTGCTGACTAAAAAGCGTTAATAAAAATTTTTTATTTGTCTATTTTTGTGCCTATTTAATGCCTATTTCGCTATTTTTTGTGCCTAAAAATCGCATCCCTATTGATAAGCAATTGAATTAAATAATTAATCAACAGAAAATTTTATTTTTGAATGCTTAATTGCATTTTTTTGATAATTATGCATTCCCGTTACTTTTTTAATTATTCCTCGATATTTTATAATGTTTTTTGGAAAACGACCACTTATGATACTTATAGAATTGTAAAATTATTTAAATTTTTGACAGAATAGCCACAAATTCTTACTATCAATTTTCAACATTTATTTTCCACAAAAAATGAAATTCTTTTTACATAAAAATTCAAATCTTCAGTAATTTATTAATTAATTATACAATATTTTATAGCACAAATGAATTTTTGTTGGTTAAATTTTGTAAATTTCAAAAGAATTTGGAGCCGGCGGTGTCGGTAGGCAGCACTGAGGAAATTTTTTTTAAGATTTCTATGAGATTTGATTCGAAAATTGAGTTTTTAAGTATTTCTGTACAAATTTATGAACCATTTTTTATATATTTAAGTAAGTTTTTAAATTTAACATTTTTAAATTTCGAATAGCTCGCATCACTAAGAAATGTATAATTTTAATTTTGCCCCTTGTAAAATATGCATATTTGATGTTGGCTTCGATTGTATTTACGTCATTAAGCATCATTACAATTGATTATTGATTGGCATTATACATTTGAACAATAAAGGTATGTGCCATATGCCAGCATCTCTCCAATGCGCCCATTTCTCATTTACAAATTTTTCCATGCATATTACTTACCCATGCATCATTCACTATACACAGGCCCCCCTCCTCCACAAATTTGAAAATGTATAATTTTTATATATTAAAAAATAAAAATTAATTATTTTTAGCTTTTGAAATGAATTATTATTATTATAATAAAGCATTTCCAATGCCTTCTTCATTCATCCGTGTTTTGTTGTTTCTCCTCGGCATTTTTCTAGTCACAATTTTGGCAACTCCGTCACACCAAATTGATGTTGGTAGTGTCGGTTACGAGCCGAACTGAAGCCATCCGCCAAGGATTGATCCACGCTTTATCCACCACCACTAGCACCATCGATTTTGGCAAATTTTTTAATGATAATGTGCCGTCAACCAAGCAGGACAGAAACAGTCGTAGAAGCACTGAATACAAAATGCCGATGCCGACATTGCTGAAATTGGGTCAAAAATTCACATTGGGCGCTGACGGAAAACGCCAATTTGAATTCACTGCCTACGGCACGCAAGCATTCAGCAAATTGGCACATTTATGGAACTTTCCAATGCAACAATTACTGGTAGACAAAAATGATGAATGACATTAAAATAAATTTAAAAAATTTTTTGAAAAATTTTGTTAAAAAATTCATAGAATTAAAGTTTTTAGTAACTTTGAATTTTTCAATTTCTAAGGATTAGGATTTGCTAAACAATGATTATTGTTAGAAACAAGGACATTTGTGAATATTTAGCACAATGCCTTTTGTATTGCCAATTTTTGATAATTTCAGACAGCGTTGCAAATGGGCGAACTTCATCAGATTTCAAATCCCAACGGTCGCTTGTCCAACATGGACATTTTCATCAAAACGGCTGACCAACAATTCTTCATCAAAGATGTCAAGACGGGCATGGAGACGTTGAAGAATAAGCAGAGAAAAGCACTCAAAAAAATTAGGCCAAGGGCGGAGATTGACTTTTTTGAAAAGCATTTTTGGGCATATTTTGCCAGAATGGAGGAAGAATTTGAAATGGAACGCCAACAATCTCTTCTGCCAAAATATTTTGCATTTTTCGGCATCAAAGTGAGTTTAAATATTTTAAACAAATTTTCATAAAATTTTTAATTTCATCAAAATTCATAAATTTCATTTCAAATAATTATTTTAGTACATTTTAGAATAAAACTAATGGCCAAAAATTCTTCCTCATTTTATAAATGGCCTCGAATTTTTGATGCACAACGAATATGATAGCGAAAAAATATTTTTTAATTTTATTACTAATCACTAAAATTGAAATTTTAAAATACAGTTTTTCAATTTCGTTTCATTAAGGACAACAGTTACGGTGTGCCGGGTGAAGAACGCTTTTTTCTTCTGACCAAAAATTTGTTCCCAGAAAAGTACAAAGATGAAAAGAATGGTGGTAAAAATGAACAGCAGCAGCAATTTGCATTGGATTTCACTTACAAATTTGATGTTAAAGGATCGCTGGACCACCAAAAGGTAAATTAATTAGTTTGTAAAATATAATTATTGTTTTTAAAATTTAAATTTTAAGTTGTCGGTCAAAAAACGAAATGCCAGTAAAGAACCGACCTTTCGTTATTTGGACCTTTATGATGAGAGTGAACAGCAAATGAGTGCCGATGAACGTAAAAAGCTTGAAGAGACGAAGGAGGGATGCTTTTTCCGCAATGGCATTATGCTGGAGGATGAAACGTATGAAAAATTCATCGGCATTTTGGGGAGAGATGCATTGGTAAAAGGAGAATGAATTAATTAAATATTTAAATTCAATTTTTACAAATTAATGATGTGCCATTAAATTATAAATAATATTTTGTAAATAAATTTTTTATCGAAATTTAAAAATATAAAAAGTTTGATTAATCAAAAGCAATTATTATTAGGAAACAAAATATAATCAAAATAAATTCGATTATAAATTTAAAAAATTTAGATAATATAATTAAACAAAAATTAATTTTGGTATTAATTACTGAAAAAATTTGCATTTAGTTTCTGAAGGAAACCGGCAAAACCGACTACAGTTTATTGATGGGCATAACATTTGACAAATTGAATGAAACTCAGATGGAATTGTTGAAAAAGTCTTTATTTATTTTTATTATTTTTAAATAAAAGAATAATAATTAATTCAGCGAAAATGCAAATGTTTTGGTGGCTTCGTGTGAGAATTGTTCGGCCAATCGTGGCGAAACATATTCAAATCGGATCGACAAATTCATCATAATCCCAGGCACGGATGAAGGGATTTACACTGAATTTTATGTTAAAGATGAGCTAAATGAATATATAAAAAAACGTTTTTTAGCCATAGATATTTACACTGCCTGCCTCAGCTGGAAATAGATAAATTAACAAAAAAGAATTTCCTAAAAATCTGAATTGTTACTACTATTTCCGAAAATTTTAAATTTGCGTATCCTTATGCGGGATTGGAGCCCAAAATTTTGCGGGACGGGATCTCGCGGGATCATCTCGCAATTTCCAAAAATGCGGGATTGCGGACTGGGAGCAAGCAAATCCCGCGCCGGGCTCTAGTTACTAGGGATTTATAAATTCAGGCATCATTGACGCATTGGCACAATTCAATTGGCGCAAAATAATCGATTTGGTAAATCGCACGGTTGTGAAGCATGACACGGAAAAAGTGAATGAATAATTCTTTATTAAAACTTTAAAATCAAATCAAATATTTCCATTAAAAATAAATTGGAACTTTTAATCAATTTTTTATTTTTCGAAATTTTTCTGCTAAAAATTAATATTTTTAATTATTTAAAGAAAGCAAAATCTGCAATTGACCCCACTGATTATTATTATCGCTTTATGTGCGCTATTTCAACAAAAGTTTTTCGTCCACAGCACAACAATGGTGCGTAACAAAAATGACAATTTAAAAGAAAAATAAAATATTTTTATATTTGCTAATTATACTCTAATTATGTTTTAATTTTAAAGCAAACCAAATTGAAGCAAACGCCGAAAAATTCTGCACATGGAAAATCACAGAACCATCTCTGTGAAATTATTGTATATTTTCGGTTTTTTAGCCGAAGAAAACGTTGGTTTTTGCATTTATTATATCGGTCGATTCTATTTTTTATTATGTAAATTTCATTTTTTTATTATGTAAATTTCATTTTTATTATGTAAATTCCATTTTTTATTTTGTAAATTCCATTTTTAGTGTGTAAATATATTAGCTAAAATGTGCCAAGTTTTAAACAATTTTCATTATAGAAATTAAAAAACCCAATGGCTGATAGTCGATTATGCAGGTTTTTGTAATCATAATATCTGCTTCAATTTTACAATTTAATTAGGTAATTATTTTGTTAAAACAATAAAATTTAACAGACGCCTCTAACACCGTACCCAATTGTCAGTTAAAAGTTTTAACATTTTATTAAACTTTTGTTCACTGTATTTTATGCTGTATAAAACGAAAAGATCAATTAACCATTGTTATCAATTTTACTTTTATATAATTCAATCATTAATACAAATGCCGGTGTAATTACTTAACAGTGAGAATTTCGACATATTCCACTCAGAATTGGCAGCTGCACTTTTAAGAGTGAATTCGGGATCCCCCACAAAAAATCAGATTTGCGGATTCCGCACGGGATTGGAACTCAAAATTTTTGCTGTACCGGATCCCACGGGGATTAATCGCGCACCCGCAAAACTCTCAATTTCCAAAAAATGTAGGATTGCTGATTGGGATGCCACAAAATCTTGCGCGAGATCCCATCCCGCGCCAGGACTGATATCATGAGCATTTCTATTCCATGACTCATTAATGAACTTATACTTATTTTACAATGATAATTGTTCATTATTTCTAAGATTAACGAAAAAAATGAACTATTTTGAAAATGACAAAATTTATCAATAATAAAAAATAATAAATTTTACATAAATATTAACTCGTACAATGGCTTAGGCTAGGCCTAAGCTTTAGGCATAAGTATAGGCGATTTCGAAATTTTTATTGTCAAATTGTCTTTTATACGAGTTGACATTGACTCGTTTCTTCCCTATTTGGTTCCAACAATTCCAACATTTTTTCCCTATTTTTCAAATTTTAATTTTTTGTCTGCGGCTAAATTTTATTTAGCATTTAAAAAATTTAAATTTTTCATTAATTTTTTGCACAATTTATGGGCGAGTCGGCGTCGGCGAGTTGAAGTGTACCCACTCGCCTGGACCTTATTGCTTTCTCGCCACCACATTTTTGTCATAATACAAAGCAAACACAGCTAAAATGGAACCAAAAAAAACATTCGGTGTCACTTTGGCGCGGGCATTTTGGCACCGCCAAACTTGAAGCGTTATAGCTTCTTTTTTTTCTTAAGTGACCAAAAAAATTATTGAGGTTTTTGGCCATAACTTTTTTTTTGTGTCTCAGCTAAGTTTCTTGAAAATTTGCAAGTTTCATGGATTATCAAACACTATAAATCATAACAAATTATTAAATTTGACTGACAAATAAAGTGTTTTAGAGTTTGGCATCTTTTTCTTTATAATACAATTTGTCTAATAATCAAAAATATCGAGAATTTGTGTGATTTTGGTTCACTAGGCCAAGGAACGCGGGGTATCAATTTCTGTGCCAATTAATGATGGGCCTGATAACTGTACTCAATTTGTACAAATCATTGTGTGGCGCCTAATGAGGCACATTGTGCAATGGAATAACTTGATTTGGATTTGAAATTCGGTTGAAAACAAATGGAAACACCGTTTGGAATGCTTGCCGATACTCCGTGCTAAAAATAAAATAAATTTTTGAAATATTTTTTAATTAAAAATACCTCGTAAAATATAAAATGGGTCCGTTTGACGCTGCGCCAATGTTCAAAGGAATTGCGGTAATTGCATGGCAAAACCACGCAGTGATTGGAGATGAAATTGTGGGAATTAACCGAATGTAACAAATTAATGAAAAGAAATAGCCGCCGATGTTAACAGAAATAATGCAAAAAAGTGCGCGAAAAGTGCGACGATTTAACGAATCGGCGGACGGCAAACCTATAAAAAAAGAGTTAATTAGGCAAATTAATGGCATAAATTTGATCAAAGGACTTGTTTACCTGAAGCTTTTATGCGTACTGCAATTCCAAGAAGCAGGTAAATGATGCAAGTCATTGGAATAAGCAAAAAACTAATCGTATCAAAAACAGGCGCGCTCTAAAAACCATTTAAAATATTAATATTTATTATAAAATAAATAATATTGAACCTTTAAAAAATCGGTATATGATCCGGTGATCATCTGATCACCGTCACTAATTGCATATTGGTACATTGGAATAGAGAAGCAGAAACCATTGGACACACAAAGAATTGTTAACAGTGCCAAATACAGTCGCATTTTAAGGTTATCGTGACTGAAAATTAATTAATTAAAAATTTATTAATGATCTAATTAGTATACAATTCCGAAAAAACAATTCCAATCAGTCGGTCAATGCCAGTGAAAAACATCGTCGGAACAATTCCCCCTGAATTTTAATTATTAAAAATATTTCTATAATAACATATCATCACCCATTATAAAAATTACCAAGTCCAATCACAGGAATGAATAACATTTTTGCTGCTAATCGATACTCAATGAAATTTTGTCCAGAAAATGCGGTGTACACAAACAGAAAATGACCAAGCTGATGAACCAGTTCAAAAAAGGAGTAAAGTGCCAAAAGGAAATTAACGGTGCCACGGAATGACCTTAATTAGGATTCAA
Organism: Heterodera schachtii; assembly: GCA_023374025.1. Classification (NCBI taxonomy): domain Eukaryota; kingdom Metazoa; phylum Nematoda; class Chromadorea; order Rhabditida; family Heteroderidae; genus Heterodera; species Heterodera schachtii. The sequence continues at coordinate 92,030 of SIJG01000070.1, read as the reverse complement.
TAAAAATTGATATTTTTATACATAGTTTCTGTAGTTGTAATTAGGGTAGTAGTGCACTGTCGTTTAACCAAACCTAAACCGAAAACCGCCTTTTTTGGGCCAAAATCGAAACCGAAAATCTGGGGTACCGGTTTTTCAATTTTTGGTTACTTCGGTTTTAAAAATACACCCTTAAAAATGCTATCTCTTTCGAGGAATTAAATTATCGACTATTTTAAGATTATTTTGCGTTTCACCAAAAGAAAGGTTTATTTCGCCAAAATTTTAATTTTTAATTAACCGTAAACCGGAGGTACCGGTTAATAACCGTCGAACGTTAATTACCCTAGCTTTAATTACATTCATTATCGAAAGTACTTTGTTAAGAATGTTACGGCAATGACAAAAGAATTGAAAATGATTCCAAATAAGGCAATGATTCCATAAGTTAGTGCGCATCCAATCAAAGACCAGCTGGGATTAACTTCTTTGAAAGCCAAATAAAACTGAAAAAATTAAAAATATTTTAATTACTTCAATTAATGATAATACCGTATTGTTCGTTGTGTCATTCATTTTGAAAAATATTTTAATAAATTTAAAGCCAATGGCAATATGATGAATAATGAGATTTTAGTCTTCTCTCTTCCATTTTATAATCAATTTTATAGCCAAAAAGTAGCAATGAAAACAATTCCAATAATCGCAACAATTCACCTGCCAATTAATTAATGAAATTACACTATTTATTCAAATCAACTAAATGAAACTTTCTGTCTGTTTTATTTAATTGTGAATTTAACAAATTAATTCATAAAAAGGGCAAACTTTAAGGGATTTTTTTTTTTGTTATTAAAACACTGACATTAGAAAAAAAAATGAAAGAAAAGTTCCTTTTTATGCAATGATAAAATAATTTTATTACACTTTCAACGACAATTTATTTGAAAACAAATTAAAAATTAAGCATTAACAAATGAACATGAAAATGAGTCATTAATTAAATTTTACATAAATCCAAGGTTAAATAGCCATTTTAAAGGAAATATGAGCCGAAATTTCCCTCTTTATTTTATAACTTTTTTTAAATATAAAATTTCGAAGAAATTTTCAGTTTCTAAAGCATTTGAATACCATAAATGAGTGACAATAACGAAATTTGTGATTATTTGAGCATCACCACAACCGCCAATTATGATTCAAATAATTAAACGGCAAAATTTATACATTTGGAAGCGTCGCAAAATGTCACACTTTTCGAATGGCTTTTCAGCTCAATGACGCACCAATTTGTGGTGGAAAAATGTGCCTATCAGTTCAAAGTGGCACATGTTGCGGCGATAAAAAAAAAGACATTTTTAATTTAACGGGTAATTTAAATAATTATAAATTTCAGTCGGATTTTTATCGGGATAATGTGCTCATTTTCTATGGGAAATACCCAATCATTTCTCCAATGATCGCATGGATTATGTTGCCAAACATTTTACACTGGTTTCAATCATTTTCAACCTTTCCCTCATTTTGGTCACAATTACAACAATGTAATTAAAGTTTAATAATTGGATTTTTTAAATTTTTTTTTCGTTTCAGAAAGGACCGCAAAGTGTGTAATTAGCTGATCGCCTTCGATTCACTGTGACGCACGAATCCGAAAGAATTTTTTGGCGGAAACCACTTTGGGCCGAGTTTTCGAACTATTTTAGACAAAATACTGTATGGGTTTTGCTTAAAAGGTAACAAAATTTTACATTTTTGATATCGTTCGATAGCCCAGGTTTTACTCGGTGTTATGATGTTAGCCAAAACATAGAAATTCCACGTAATCGGTCCCTATCGAAGAAAAATAATTTTCAGGAAATATGTACATTATAAATAAAAAATTTTTTTAATAAACAAACATTGAAAAACAAATAATTATTTTTTTTTAATTTTTTTATGATAAATTTAAAAATTGAGAAATTTACCTGATATTTACAATTTCCAAAAATCCACTTATTTAGTAGAAATATCTAACAAACATTAAATGTTTCTGCTCATTAATTTTTTCAAAAATTCTCTAGTGGATGGAGGAGGACCGGTAAATTGGACACCGGAAAATTGGACACCGGAAAATTGGACACCAAGCGGAAAAAATGGACATTGCCGGAATTTGGACACCAAAGGAAAATTGGACACCGGAAAACTGGACACCAAATTCCTATTTAAAAAAAAATAAACACAGGAATTAAGTAAAAAATAAATTTTTCTAGGGTAAATTGATTAATGAATTGTGACACTTATAGTGTATCAGTTTCAGTATGCACGATTATTGGCCAAGGTGCCAAAAAATTGCACAAAAATGGGCAATCATTGGTCAAGTAGCCAAGTCAACGAAAAATGGGACCCTATCTAAAACAAAACTTTTTTTTTCTTTATGAATGATATGATGGTTTTATTTTGCTGGTGTTAAAAAAAATAATGATAACAATATTTACCTCCATTTATCAAGCTTAGTGTCCAATTTTCCGGTGTCCAATTTTCCATTAGTGTCCAATTTTCTAGTGTCCAATTTTCGGTGTCCAATTTTCTGGTGTCCAATTTTCCGGTGTCCAATTTACCGGGAGCCGTGGATGGAGTGAGCCCGCTGTTTCGATAAGCGCCGCCGTATAAAACATTGAAATTTTAATTGTTTTTGTTAACCGATTTTGTCTAAAAAACAACGAGTTTTTTGATTTTGGACAAATTAAAAAACTATAGGTGCTGACCAAATATTCGGAAATTTTGGCCAAATTGTTAAACGAATTTATACCTAAAAAAATCAATTTGAATATTTTTAGGATAAATTTAAAAAAATAAAGAATTATTCTTTTTTAAATCATTTTTGTTGGTAGAAAAAATCAAGTAATTAATGTTAATTCAATAAAAAAAAAACTGTAACTTATTTTAATAAAAATTTTACAAAATAAAAAATGAAAATAAATTTTATTCACTGTTGTGTGGGTAGAACCAGAGCACTAATTCAAGAACGAATGAATCAAAGTTTAGTCATTTAGCTACATGTTTAACCATGGCTCCCAACTCTGCTGATTTTGTAAGCATTTTGCTGATTTCTAGGGGTCAAAGCTGGTTTTTTTGTGAGATGAGATTTGCTGATTTTTGCTGCTTCTTGAGAAAATTTGCTGTTTTATGCTGATTTTTGGAAAAAATCCACAAAAATAGCCGTTTTCTGTAAAACCGCTACCAAAAAGGTACCAAATTTTCAAATTTAGGGCGATATGTTGATTTTTCTGTGTGTGTGTTTTATTCCCTAGAAATTTTATTGCTTTATTGTTTATTAACTAATTAGTTTCTCCATTTTTCAGTAAATTTATGACTTTAAAGCGCTAAATTTTCAATATTTGCTTATTTATGCTGATTGTTGGAACAATCTCAAAATGGCTATTTTTGGCTATCGCTCAACCGGACCCTAAAATTCCCCTGAAATTTCCAAAATTTAACTAATAAATTCACAATTTTCAGTGAAAATCTGTTTAAAATTTTGGATAAAGCGCGCCGCACAAAAAACCTTTTTATTGGGTTTTATAAATTTGGAATAAAATTCACCAAAATGCTGATTTTTTGCAGGCCAAATGTTGATTTTGAAAATTTTCAGTTGGGAGCCCTGTGTTTAACTGTAACTGTTTCATGGATTTAAATTTATCTATCTTCCTAAAAAATTTCCAATAAATAATTTTTTTCTTTGTCAGACCCGGTCCCATTCCCACCAGTGCATGAAAAACTTGTGCTTCGTGCCAAAGTATGAGATACGAGACGCCCTAAAAACACGCGAATACGAAACACGAGACGAGCAAACATCTCTTACTGTATTTACATATAATTCCGAGCCCTAGTTTTTAGCTTCATTAAAAGTTGCTCACAATTTTTTAGCTAATTAAATTGTTGGATTTGTTCGTTCTATTAAACTCCTTTTTGACTTTTCACCTTCATGTTTTATTGTTCATTCATGATTGTTTTTTTTTACATTGTTGGCATTTTTTTTACATTATTTCATGGCTTTGTTTAAATGATAAATTATTACTTCTGAATGAACATAATGGCTTCGGCAATGGAAACAAAAAAGTTTTTGGCACGGCATTTTCAAAAGAATTAATTAGTGTCACTATTTGAATTACATTTTCAATTGCATGAATTCGCTGGGACAATTTCACAAACATGGCACCGCTGCACGCCATTTAAGCCATTATGGCATTGTTCCGCCTCTCTTAAATTCATTTTCCAAATTATAAACAAACTCATTTCAAAAAAAAATAAGAGAAAATCTCGGTAAAAAGCAACTAAGGCAGAAAAGAAATTCATTTGCTAAGTTATTCTTTCTGAACTTTTTTTATCGCTTTATCCCAACTAAAACGGATATATAATACCAATAAAAACTTGTGGCCAAAAATGAAAAATCAAAAACTTAGAGATTATTTTATTTTCATTTTTTGACAAATTATTTGATTTTTCAAATTTTTACGAATCTAAGTGTGTGGATTGATAAATGCTTCGAGTCTTCTAGTTGAAAAATCCGCTATTTTAGCTAATTTTTCGACAAAACATGGTATAAAACTTTGCTTAAAAGTAACAAAATTTTATATTCTTGGTATCATTCGATAGTCAAGCTTTTCTCTATTAACTTGCAAAATTTCAAATAAAATTACCAAATTTAACCAAATTATGGCTGAAATAGAAATTTTTTTAATTTTGCAGGCAAATAAAGAAAAATCTGCGCTATTGAATGATACCAAGAATGTAAAATTTAATTGCATCTTAAGTTATGCCATATTTTGTCGAAAAATCGCTCAAATGGCGGATTTTACGAACCATTTGAAGAAGGGGTCTTTGCTGGCGTCTCAGATAGTCCCTTCCATTGGAAAGTTTGAAAAATTTTGGACCGATTTTAGTGAGAAATGAATTTTTGTTGACAAATTTTTGTTAACAACAGATTCAAAAAATTCTAAAAATAAAGTCAGTTTAAAATTTTTTAGGCCTGTTTTTTTTTTGTAAGGAACGAAAATTTAAATTTCCATATTAATATAGTTTTCAAAATGTTTGCGAATAGAATAAGACAATTCATTTGGCCCAAAAGGAAAAAAATGATGAATTTATTATAATGGATCAATTTGTATTTTCATGTCTGATGGATTATTTTCTTTAAAATTTAAAATTGGTATTTTTTTCATAATTATTGCAAAGTAAAATTATTTCATGGCACCGTTCAACTTTTAGTGAGACGTATATATTTTTTGATCCCTTTTTTTAGTCTGTTCCTTCGCTGGTAATAGGGATTCATTATCAAAACTAAAATAACATTTTTTGCAAATTTGAACAATTTCTAACAAATTTACAAAATTTCACTGGCTGCGCACGTTAGGCACCCACCGGGTTCATCAATAAGCATTTGCGTTATTTTTGGCACTTTTTTGCTGTTCGAGCAGTAATTCTATTTAAAAAAATTAAAGTTTTTTGAAAGAAGGTTTTAATTAACATAATTAATTGTGATCAGAATGGCTGATTTGAACAATGATACAGTAAGTGAAGATTATCAAATTAATTATTTTGCCGATTAATTCGTTTTTTTCAGTTTTATTTGACTTTCAAAGATGCAAATCCAAGCTGGTCGCTTATTGGGTGCGCGCTTCAATACTTGGATTAATCGCTTCATTTGGAATGATTTTCAATTCATCTGTAATTTATGTAACGATTATGACAAAGTGTGTAAAAATTATCATTAATTAGTTTATAAACTCTGTTAATTTGCCTTAATTAGGTCATTCCGTAGCACTGTTAATTACCTTTTGGCACTTTGCTCCTTTTTCGAATTGATTCATCAACCTGGCCATTTTCTTTTTGTTTACACTGCATTTTCTGGACAGAATTTCATTGAGTATCGTTTGGCCGTAATGATTACTTTTATTTCATGGTTTGGAATTGGTAAAAATTATAATAAAATTTAATAAAAATTTGTTGTAAATTAACGAATTTAGGTGCAATTTACCCATCAATGTTATTCACTGGCATTGACCGACTGATCGGAATAGTTTTTGATGAAATGTAAAAAATGAAAGTTTATTTATAAATTTTGGTTTTTAGGCACAGCAAACTTAAAATCCGATTCTATTTGACTACGGTAACAGTAATTTGCTTTGCTTTCGGTTTTGATTTTCTCGTTACATTTTATCAATATATGAATTTGTATGGTGATCAGATGATCACTGGATGTATTACAGATTTTATCAAAGTTATTCCTAATCATTGGTTGTTTTAAAATTATTCAAATTCAGGACACTTCTCATCAAAGAATAATGTGGTTTTGTTTCACAATCATCACTAGGGTTGGTAATTATATGCACATGCATATTTTTTTCCTGGACTGTGGGAGGCCTGAAACGCACGAAAAACATGTTTTTGGCTTGGTTTGAAGCTTCTAGGACGTATTTCCATATGCATATTTTGCTTATTTGTGCATATTTCGCGATTTATGTGCATATTTGCATATTTGTGCATATTTTGGAATTTCGTGCATATTTTATGTGCATATTTTGGCATTTTTCCAAAAAACCTCTAATAGAACGACTCCCAACAGACAAATTGGCCTTTTTGACCTCAAAACCGGAAAATTTTCCAAAAAAATAATTTTTTAGCAAAATTTTCACGAAAAATATTGAATAAATTTAAATTTTCTCAAAAAATGGTTAATTTATGTCAAAAATAAGCAAAATTTCGCTTTTTAGGTTGATTTTTCGCTAAAAATGAGTAAATTTTTGCTTTATCATGTTTTTTTTCTCCTAAAATGATTTTTAATACCACATTTAGCCATTTTTGAAGATTTTACTTTATATTTAACAAATTTGAAGAAATTTTGAGAAATTGCACCCTCAATTTGGAAAATTTTATGTGCATATTTTTCACTTTTTATGTGCATATTTCGCAATTAATGGTGCATATTTTATGCGCATATTTTGCGATTTTATGTGCATATAATTACCATCCCTAATCATCACAATTGTTATTTATTTATTTGTTGGAACGTTTATAAAAATTAAATCGTATGGTAATTAAATTTCCACTATTCAAAAAATGTTCATTAATGTTTAGGTTTGTCATCCGCTGATCAGATCAATCGACGCACTTTCCGATCACTTTTTTGTATCATCGCTGTGAATGTTGGTGGCTATTTCATCAACATGGTTTATGTCACTTTGATCAAACCCTCAATTTCGTCTACGATCACTGCTTGGTTTTGTCATGTAATTATTGCAATCCCTTTGAACATTGGCGCGGCATCGAACGGACCCATTTTATATTTTACGAGGCGAATTTAAATTAAAATATATTTTTAATTTAATTTTAAAATTTAGTACGGGTTATCGGAAGGCATTCCAAACGCAGTTCCCATTTGTCTTCAGACAAATTCCGAATCAAAATCAAGTGGTACCACTCCAGCAGCAGAATGGACATCCCATGCAATTAGTCACTACAATTTTTTAGTTTACCTGTTGACACTTAGCGGCTTTTTTGAAATGCTTTGCAAATTTGGCATTTTCATGTTCATTCTCCGTTTTTATTGCAACCATTATCAAAACATTTTCTATCAGACACTATTAATTTTCGAATTCATCTTAAATATTTTAAATGTCTTCAAACAATATTATTTTTTTAGATTCTTCAAGCGAATAAGACATTTTAATTCAATAAAGTCACCTTTTCTTTATTTTCTATCAAGACCACATAAACTTTTCAATTTCCATCATTTGTACCGCGTAAATATTTTATAAGATTTTACACCGCGTTTGAAACCTTCTATAGTGCAAAAAAATATTTCCATAACATGCTCATTTTTCATTTTTATTGCAACCACTATCAAATTATTTTCTATCAGGTCACATTTCTTTTCGAATTCATCCTTTTATAGAAACATTTAAATGATTCGAATAATATTAATTTTTTGAAAAAAAATGTCTTCATTCACGGGTTAGAATCTTTAAAAAAAATTAATATGCTTGAATCATATTTAAGCAAATATAAATGATGAATTCGAAAAGAATTAGTGGTCTGATCAGACCACTATTTTCTTTTTGAATTCGTCATTTGTATTGCTTAAATATTTTAAATGATTCGAATAATTTATGTATGCTTATGGGAAGGGGTGAGGTCGGCCGGTTCTCGGCCTCGCTTCCATCATGTCAAATTCCTTTACATTTGAATTTCTCACCATCCTTTGGCATCCCAATCACCGGGACTCAATCTCACCAATTCTTCGCATTCAAATCACCTGGACTCAATCAGCAATTCTACGGCATACCACACAATTCTAGATGAAATCAAAACAAACAAATTCAAAAATCATTTCTATTTAATCCATTAATAATTTGCCGTAATCAAAGACTACAAAAAAACATTTTTTTTTAATCGAAAGATTTCCATCAAATGCATTCCATAAGAGAAAACCAAAGCAATACCTTAAAAAATATTTTTCATTTCCCATAAAGTACTTCTTCTTTCCAAGGCAAATTCTATTCACTATATCAACGAAATGTAATTTCATTACCAATAATCAAACATTTTTTCACACCGATAATAAATCAATTTTATAGAAAATTTTTTTTAAATAAACAAATAATTTTTTATGATATTTACATACATCCAGGGCTGGGACGTGACCGCGATCCGCGATTCGCGGCATTTTTTTCCGCGATGCGCGACCCGCGACCGCGTGATTTTTCTGTGCGCGCCCCACCCCTGATACATACAACAATCCTATTTTCTTAAAAAATAATTCCTCTTATTACATTTAATTATTTTATTCGATAATGATGAGTTTAATAAGGAAGGGATGCTAGACAAATTATCTATCACCGGCGGTTGGATCAAACTCAGTACCGATTTTTCAGGCTTCGATTTTTCCTAATAATTTAACTATCATTTAATTCAAAATTACAAAAAACTTGATTTGATTATCCGCTAATTGGTGTAATTCCCATATTATTTATTCTGTTATATGTGGCCCTGCTGTGCAATGAATTGGCGTGCCAATTAGTACTAATTTGTTGAATTGTTTGCGTGTTTTGAAACAATTGAGCACCACTTCTGGTGTTATTGTTGCCAACAGCAGGAGATAAGTTATTGGGTCGTCGTAAAAGAGAAGAAAGTTTCTTCAATTCAACAGCAAATGCCTCATGATATTGTGAACTAAAAAGTCAAAACATTATAAAGCTTATGGGTACAAATTTCTGTCAAAAATGGTTCTTTTTACGTTTTTGGTATCGTTCGATAGCCCAGATTTTACTCGGTATTATGACGTTAGTCAAAGAAGACCAGCGAAGTTATGAATAATTTTCTGTCAAATATTTCTATTTGGTGGTTACGGCGGATTTTAGGAAACGACCCAGCACGTCAAAAAATTTTAAAAATTTAGAAATTCAGACAAAATTATATTCCGCCAAAAATAAAATAATTATTAAGTAATTGACTAAATTTTGTCGGATTTTGGGCGGTATGCCAAAGAGCAATTTATTATAGAGAAAATTTTTGCGACCTTTAACCATAGCAATTAATTTATTAGTTTTTAATCAAACGCAATTTTGTATAAATTTTACCTCGTAATGTATAAAACCGGCGCATTTGAAATCGCACTGATCATCACTGGGATGGCTGAGATCACAATGCCAAACCAACTTGTGATGGACGATTTGAATGAGGGCAAAATAAAAATGCGAAACGCAACTTGTAAAGCATATCCACCAATATTAACACAAATGATCAAACACAGAGATTTGAATATTCTCTTGTTCCTCTGCTGCTCAACAATGGTGGTCGAATTTTCTTAATGAGACATAATTAGTGTCAGGGTGTTATTAAATTAGCAAAAATGCATTTAAAAAAGTAGAAAAAAATTTTGTAAAACTTGACGTAAGATATATTTCGAATTTTATAGCAATTGTATTCTTCATTTTTACCAATAATTGGTTTGGCCCATAAAATGATGCCAATTACAATGTAAACAATTGCTGAAGTAATATTTAGATAGAAGCCAATTTGGGGCAATAAACCATTTAAATCTTCTCCCTAAAATAAAAAAAAATAATATTTATTTTTTTCTAATTTTAAACCTGAAACAAATCGCCAAAAAATCCAGGAATTTTCACTGTTGACATTTTGCTGTTGTTCGCTGTTTTGATGAGCAATACAAAAGAATATATGCTTTTAACGGTACAAATGAATAGAACTGCCACAATGTATATGCTTTTTTTGTTTTTGTAGCTATATTTAAAAAAAAATTTATAAATATATAAATAAATGAAGAGCCTAATTTTATTGATTTCCTTTTATGGAATTTACATTCATATATATATAAATATTATTTTAATTATTATTAGGGCTTCCAAAAATATGGATATAAAATCATGAAATATTGCCATAAAATATTGACCAAAAATGGCAAAATATGGACATAAAATGGCAAAAACATGGACAATATATCGCGAAATATGGAAAACTATGGAAAATATGGATATAGAAATCTATCCTAGAAGCTTCAAACCAAGCTAAAAATATGTTTTTCGTGCGTTTCAGGCCCCCCATAGTCCAAGAAAAAAATATGGATTTCTATATAATTGGAAGCCCTAATTTATCATCATTCTTTTTTCATTAATTCGATTAAGCAAATTAATTTTATCTTACAAAGTTTGGGATATTATGCTGATCAGCCGATCAATACCGGTGGAAAGCATGATTAAATCGATACAGCAAAGTGCGAGAAAAGACGGTGCACAAATTTTTGCTGCCAATGCGTAATCAATGAAATTTTGGCCACTCAACGCGACGAAAAGGAATAAATAATGGCCAGACAAATGCACATGACTCAAATGCCGAAAGCAGTGCCAACAAAATAAATGATGTGCCATGGAGACTTCTGAAATGAATTGGAAATTTGTTTTTTTTAAGGGGAGCCAAAAAGCATTTAATTTATCATTTATGGGCATGAAAAGCAAGTAAAACCGGAATTACGACTTAATTAAATTAAAAAAAAACTAATTTGTAAGCTACTTTAAAAATAACATTAGAAACCCATTATCGGGGTGGGGGTGCTGGCTCGTTAAGCAAAAACCATCAAATGGAAATTTTGAAAATTATTCATAATCTTGCTTAAGAGTAACCAAGTTTTAATCCTAAATATTATCTATCAGCCTGCAATTTTCAAATATTTTGATTGCTTTAAAAAAAAGTTATGGCCAGAGGAATTAAACAAGAAATATTTTGGCTGCTTTTTAAGCAAAGTTACAAGCAAAAACTTTTATTTTGATGGTTTTTGAGTAAAGTAATAACATTTTATCGGGACTGGAATTCCCAGAATGGAAATAAGAAGTCAAATAGTCCTTCCCGCAGTTCGCTTTCCATAAAATATTGGTAAAATGAATTTTTAAGAAACTCAAATATTTGGAAATAATTAAATTTATGATGCTTTTGTCAAACCCTTTTATATTACTTTGTTTTGATTGTCACATAAATGTGCAGTGTGTTCAGAACAATGCCCACAGTTGCGAGCGCGCCAAATGTCAAGGACAAGCCAATAAATGGCCAGCAAGGACGCTCGTCCTTGAAACGCAGAAACAACTGAAATTATAAAATAATTTTTAATTAAATAAAATTTTGTATCGTTAAAATTTCATTTCTATTGTAATACTTCTGATTCATTTTCAACTTGCGCTTCCGCGGCCGACGAATTCATTTTCCTTGTTCAGGAAGCTTTTAAATATTTAAAAAGAAAAAATGCAATTTTAATAATAAATTGTAATTAAATATCGCTAGAATTTAAAAGTTTAAGCTTCGTATAGGAAATTAAAACAGTGTAAGAATTGAAAAATTTACAATAACACGCAATTTATGTTTAAATAGTCAGTACACTAAGTAATTAATCTTTTTGCACGCAAAATTTGATTTCGATCTTTTCGCTGGATATCAAACTGCTCGGTGATAGGATTCGGTCTAAAAATTTTACACAGTAATAAAAGGTCATTACGGAAATCCATTAGCTTTGATTTTTCGTGCTGTTCAGGCTAGCAGTGGGGGGGGGGGGAGGACTAATGAATTTAGGTAAAAAATAAATATGAACCGTATTTTAGTTTACAGCGCTATTATATTTAAATTATCCATTAATTAATATTGACTTTCAATTTGCATTTGCACTCATTCTGCTGATGGGAATAATTAATTACCATAAAATAAAAAGATAAATCGAATTGCTTGTAATGAAATGCCATTCAACTTTATTGCAAATACAACTCATCAAACACAAAGCGTTTCATCATACATTAATTAGCATTAATTACTCATTCATAAACTCCAATTTTTCCATTTTCCCCAATTATTTCTTCCGTTTCTTTTGGCACTTTCTCATTTTGTCGGGCACGTGCCGTTCAATTTGGTGACGCAAAAGGTTGGCGAGCTGAGAATGGAAACGCAAGCATTGCTGTTCAACAAATTGAGCGGGCAGAAGTGCCAAATTTTAAAAATTATTAAAGAAAATTATTTAAAGTTAATTTGGCAAAAAAAAAAAAATTCGATAAAATAATATAATATTTTTTATTACATTATGCTCATTAATTTTTATGTTTAATTACAAATATTTTTTATTTCTTCTACCGTCACTTTGTGGGTTGGTTTGCACAAATATGCGTGACCCGGCAATCAGTTCTTCTTGCCCATGAATACATCCTTAATTAATTAATTATTTATTAAATTTACAATTTTAATTGGGCAAATGCCATTACCAATGGTCTTCAATCCCATCTCACAGGTGCAATTGTCACAACCCATTGAAGCAACCGCAAAACTCACCACAAACAAAGGGACGACGAAACTCATCATTTCAAAATAATTTTTATTATTTATTTGATTAATTTATTCGAAAATATTTGTTGAACCAAAAATTAATTTTAAATTAATTGATATTAAATTCGAATATATTTTGTTAATTTGATTAATCTATTTGAAAATATTATTAAATTCAAAAAGTAATTTAAAATTAATAATTGATATTAAGTTCGAATTTCTGTTGGCCTTTTATATTGGCATTGTTTTCACTAAAAAGCCAAAAATAATTTTTGTCATAAACATCTTAAAATTTTTTATTAATCTCACAATTTTAGTGCATAATTTTTTGTCAAAATAGCAGATGGTCATTTGAGTGCACTTTTAAATTTTAATTTCACTCATCAAATATTGTTTGTTGTTCATGTTTTTTATTTTCGAGGAATTTTCATATTTAACACTTTTTGCACCATTTTATGTCCACAAAATATTTTTGATGAACTTAATTCTTCAAAAAATAAGCTAAATTTTTTAAAAGCCATTAATATATATTTATACCCTTTTCCTCAATTTTTTTTTTTAGTAAAATGTTATTTTAGAAATTTTTGTGATTTTCAAATGGAGTTTTTTATATTGAATCAACGATTTATGCCAAATATGAATTTCATAGGATCGGCACGGATTTTCAAAATTTTCTTTTATATTTATCTATTATAAACAGCAGTTTTTCAATAGCAATCAATCATAATTTAATAACACATTTTGCCCACAAAAAAATTTGTTGAAACATAAAAAAGGAATAATTTACATTAAAAAATTCGGTAAATCGTATTTGTCTATATGAAAACTATAAAATTTTGAAAAAAATCATCAAATGAATATAGAAATTTGGAATTTTTTTTTTCCAATTTGGTACTTTTTGCCACAATTTTTCGCTTTCTGTCTTCTCAAATTTTCATCTGTTGAAGCATTTGAGCAGCATTGGACACATCGCCAACACCTTTGAACAGGGGCCAAGTGAGCTGAGTGCCAAGGATTTCGTCCTCCAATTGTTCTACTTCATTGTTAGCAGTGGTCAAAACAATGCTCACAAACAGCTAAAAAATTTTTTTAAATTATTCAAATTAAATTGTTTTTTAAAATTAATGAAAGGAGTTAAAAAAATTCACGATTTATTAAATTCAAGCAGTATTTAAATGTATATTTTTATTAAACCTAACTTCGGATTCTTTCAAAATAATTTAACAAAAAAATTCGAACAAAAATTCCAAATTTTTATTTAATTAATTTAGAATATAAAATAAATTTTATCAGAAATTGTTAACTAACCGTGCCAATTTGCTTGTCACTGATTTGCACCTTCTCCAGATGGGCAGTTTCTCTGATTTTTGCCAAATTGTTGGCCAAATTTTGCGTGAAAAGGTTGGCGAACGACGGCACATTTTGGACCAACAATTCATTGATGCCAATTTGTCTCAAATTGATGCCAATTTTGGAGGCAACCCCTTGTTGAATGGCGCCCAATTTTTTCTGATTTTCGAGGAACAACAGCCATCAATTGTTCAGATTGTTCAGTGCTCAGGAAATTATTGTCTATAAATAATGACATCATTCAATTAAAAAAAACCCAAATAATTTAAAAATGTAATTTACCAAAAGCCCATTTGCCGACAACGACTAATTGTTCCAAGTATTGGATGGCAATTGAAATTCCGCCCAAAAGTTGGCCCAAATTTTTCACATAATGTGTTGCCTTTCGATTGACCATTTTCCACATGAATTCCGACTTCTCTTTTTCATGTACATCATTTCTGACGATGTCAAGCACAATGTCCAAAACTGCTGGAGTTGCCTTAATGCCGGCCAAATTCCTAAAAAAAAATTTCCCTAAATATGCCATTCTATTTCGTGCAATTCACGGGAAGGACGGGACAAAGTCGGCACATTCAGATATGACCAATGTTTTATCCCAATAAAATACCCTTAAGTTCAGATTCAAAGGGAACCCTTCGATTTGGTCATGGATAGTGTCACTCATCTATGGGTCATCTCTCTTAATTACCCCCTAATTACGTTAATTTGTTTACTTTATGGGTGCTGACATTACCTTTGTATTTCTCTTAATTAACCCCAATTAGGATAATTAATTTACTGTTCAGGTCAGCTTTTCGTCCATTTGTCCAAGCTGTTCTCCACCTCGAAGAGCTGCCTAGTTTCTTGATCAACATCAATTGGTTGCACCGACTGCTTCCAATTTTCGACCATTTTGGCCAATTCCTCCGTAAATTTTGGTTTTACGCTTGAGGACGGCACGTTTTGCAAGAATTTTTCCAATTTTTGGAAAATCAACATCGAGAAGGCTTCAAGATCACCCTCAGGGTCGATGACCTGTTCGTCCTCCGACCGAATGGCCATCTCCCATTGCAACACGTCGTTCATCTCCACCAGTTCGGCACGCTGACTTTTCGGGTCCGCCCGCACGGCGAACCCTGTTTCATGTTCAATGCCAACGGCATCGGCACTTTCTGCTTGCTCCATGCCGCTGGACTCAGCGTGTTCCGGCACCATGCCTTCCGCGGTTGATTCAACCGCATTTCCTTCTTCGTCTCCCATGGCATAATCTTCCATGGGCAAAGTTGGCACAACGGCTTCTTCAATGAGTGGTGTAGATGGTTGTATTTCAATGGGTTTTACTGCCGTTTTGACTTTGGACGACTTTTTGGCTTTATGCTTAAAATTTGATTATGCGAAAAGTTACGGAAAATTATTGCTTCTTTTTTACCTTTTTCTTTGGAGTTTCATGAACTTCCTGCGCATGGCCATCATAATCTGCCATTAACGACCCTATTAATTCACCCTTAAAAACAAAAATATTTATTTTTCCATTTTTATTATTAATCCGTGCCTTGTCAGTTAGAGCAGAAGTCCTCTTCCGATACATTGCATCGGTGTAGACAAAGAATGCAAACAGAAGGATGATTATTTGAAATTTTGTGGACATTTCAACGAAAACTAAATTTTGGATTCAAAAGAGTAAAAATTTTTGCTTATTTTTCAATAATTAAATTGCCTAATGTAGATTTCAAGGTTTATTATTATTATTATAACAGCTTTTATTAAAATGAATTAGTATTGGTGGTTTATTCTTTTTTTTTAATTTTATTTTATTTAAACAAATTATTAAAACATAATTATAATAATGAATATTATTAACTGATTTCCCTCTGTTGGCTTTGCTATTTATTCAGAAAAATACCACGTTTTACACGTATTATAAATTTATTTCTATAATAAAATTCAGAGAAAAAAAATATGGAAATTTCTCTCTCTCTCTCTCTCTCTCTCTCTCTCTCTCTCTCTCTCTCTCTCTCTCTCTCTCTCTCTCTCTAACTCTCTCACTCTTTACTCTAGAAATAAAAAAAATGAAAATTATAGATATTGTAAACCTACTGAATTAGGTAAGGCTTGGCATTTTTATCATGATGCCATCCCCACTTCAATTTCTTTTTTTTTGATTTAAAAATTTTTCATTTTATTCAAAAAGTAAAATCGAAAAAATCTAATATCAAATTACTAAAATTCTTATATATTACTTTATTAATATTGAATGCTTGATTTAAATAAGATCATTATATTCTTTTTGAAAAAAGTTGTATTATTAATAGGGCTGGGATTTTTAGGTAATACTTAAAATTTATGCGCATTTAATAAGTGTAGCTAAGCGGGAAAAAATCATTTTTATGAGTTTAGAGCTTCCGGGCACCGTTTTATAATACCTATTCTTACCTATTTGGGAGTTTTTCTACCTATTACCTAGATACACTATTTTTATACCTATTTCGGCATTTTTGTTGCCTAATTTAAGGATTTTCGGAAAAATCCTTATCAAAAAAGCAATAAAAATAAACTCCCTAAGATATGACCCGAAATTTTTTTAGAAATACACGCCTTATATATTCAATAGAGTTGCGCCCTTTATAGTATTTTCCTTTAAAATAATTCGATTAAATATACCACTATTAGCATCAATTAAATCATATTATTATTTGTTTCCGCTTTCTGTTCGCCTTTTTTTGGTGTGAAAGTACAAAAACAAATTTTTTTTTTATTTCTAATTATAAAATTGCGAAAAATAATTTATTTATTTATTTTTTTTTGTTTAAAGGCAATTTTACTTCTAATAAATCGCTGAATCATTTCATTGGTTTCAATATTTTTTGCCCGAGGTCATGGGAACGATTTTCACCCAGGGTTTAACATATTCCTGATTTCTTTTTATAAGGTGAAAATTTATGAACCAAAATTCGTTTTTTGTGGGACATTTAATTCAACGTCTCCCGCAAATCGTTTTTAAGTTCAGGATTTATTTCAAAAAATCAAATTCTAGTATCCCCAAAAATAAAAACTAAAATCCTAAAACGAGTCTTTAACTATCTTAATAATATTTGCAATATCATTAAAATTTATTAAGCCTTAAATGCAATAAAGAATTTATTTTATTTGCAATTTTTTAATTTTAATAATCCAATTATTCATTTGATTTAAGGAATAAATTTATTTCATTTTCAATTTCGTGAAAGATTATCGAAAATGTCTTACTCTTCAACATGCTATTATAAATTTTTCAGTAGATGATTTTTTTGAAATTAATATTGAGAAACTTAATTAACAAATTGACAGGTGCATTCTTTTCCAAGTGGAAAATTGGCGAATTGCCACTTTGGCATTAAAGCAAATTAAATTCGCAGAAACATGGCAAAACACCAAAATGTAATTAGTGAATTTAATTTGGCAACAATATTTACGAGTTGGAACTCATTATTGTTGTAATAAAATAGCTGTTTTTTGAAATATGTTTAAAATTTTTCAATTCTTATAATTGATAAATCCATTTGGGTGAATATCAAGCAAGAATTTTAATTTTTTTTTCTTTTGATATTTAGATAAATTCATCATTAATTTGGTGGTTGTTATAGTAAATATTTTTAAATGTACCTTATGAGAATCTTTCTTTAGTCGAATGACCTAGAAAAATCTCAGTTTTCTTCAGCACCTAAATGATTTTTTGAAAATTCATTGTTCTTTTTGCTTCTTGGGGTTTGTGTCTTTTATTTTGCTTTCATTATTTAAATTTTTCTTAAATTTTCTTTCTGTTTTTGTTGATAAAGTGTTGAGAAGATTTGGATTATGTTTAAAAACAATTGTATTGAGGCGATAGTATGATAATATTAAACTTTTTAAAAAGTTTATATAAAAAAGGCGAATTTTCGATTTATATATTTTTTTTTGCGGTTCTCATACGATAACTTTTTTTTGCTCTTCTGACTGCGCTTAATTACTTTATCAATAGCTTTTATTCCTGTCAAAATCACTGATTATTAATATTTTTATTTTAATATTTAAAAAAAATATTTATTTTTTATGGAATTGCCCTTTTTGTATGTCCAAATTGGCAGGTGCATTTTTTCTGACGTTTGAGTAAAGGCAAATTGCCATGTTAGCATTAAATAAAATTGCATTTCAAGAAACAGACGATGAAATAAAATGTGAAAATGAAATTCTTTGGGCTTCGTCAGGCAAACGCCTACTCTCTTACAGTTACTTCATTTACCACTTATTTTTTCATATCTGTCGGGTGATTCTACTTAAAAAAATATTTTTTTTTTTGAAAAAATATTTTAATTAATATATTTAATTGTGATCAGAATGACAGATTTGAACAATGATACAGTAAGTTAATATCAAATATTGTGTCGAATAATTTGGTGTTTTTTTAGTTTTATTTGACTTTCAAAGATGCAAATCCAAGCTGGTCGCTCATTGGATGCGCTTCAATATTTGGATTAATCGCTTTGTTTGGAATCATTTCCAATTCTTCTGTAATTTATGTGACCATTAAGACAAAGTACGTAAAAATAATCATTAATTAGCTTATAAAATCTGTTAATTTACCTTAATTAGGTCATTGCGTGGCACCGTTAATTACCTTTTGGCACTTTGCTCCTTTTTCGAGTTGATTCATCAACCTGGCAATTTTCTTTTTGTTTACACCGCTTTTTCTGGTCAAAATTTCATTGAGTATCGTTTGGCCGTAAAGATCACATTTATTCCATGGTTTGGAATTGGTAAAATAGCATAAAATTTAAGAAAAAAGTAATAAAATTTGCTTTATATTAACGAATTTAGCCGGAGTTTTTCCGATGATGTTTTTCACTGGCATTGACCGACTGATCGGAATAGTTTTTGCTGAAATGTTAGAAAATGAAAATCCGATTTACATAAATTTTTGCTTTTTAGGCACAACAAATGTAAAATTCGACTCTATTTGAGTACGGTAACAGTAATTTGCATTGCGTTCGGATTTGATTTACTCACTACATTATACGAATTTATGAATTTGTATGGCGATCAGATGATCACTGGCTGTATTGACAGATTTTATCAAAGTTCTTCCTAATCTATTGCTAGTTATACAAAAAATTAATTCAAATTAAGGGCCCTTCTCATCAAAAAACAATATGGTTTTGTTTCACAATCATCACAATTGTTATTTATTTATTTGTTGGAACGTTTATAAAATTTAAATCGTCCGGTAATAAATTTTAAAATATTCATGAAGGATAAATAATTTTAGGGTTGTCTTCCGCTGATCAGATAAATCGCCGCACCTTCCGATCACTTTTTTGCATCATCGCTGTGAATATTGGTGGATATTTCATCAACTCATTTTATATGAATCTGATCAAATCCTCAATTTCGTCTCCGATCACTGCTTGGTTTTCTCATGTAATTATTGCAATTCCTTTGAACATTGGCGCGGCATCGAACGGACCCATTTTATATTTTACGAGGCGAATTTAAATTAAAATATATTTTTAATTTAATTTTAAAATTTAGTACGGACTATCGCCAGGCATTCCAAACGCAGTTCCCATTTGTCTTTAGACAAATTTCAAATCCAAATCAAGTGATACCACTTCAGCAGAATGGACATCCATGCAATTAGTCACTATAAATCTTTAATTCACCATTGACACTTTACGACTTTTTTTTTTGAATTGATTTTGCCAATTTGGCATTTTCTGTTTTTTTTTTTGTATATACGGCATTTAAATATAAAAATGACTTTGACACGGTTACTATAGCTTAAATTAAAAAAAATTATTTATTTGTAAAGCTTGATATTCCGTATGAAACGAATTTACTTAATTTTATTGGTTAAAAATTTAAGGCATCGAATGGGTTTGCCGAAACGATCCCCTAACTCACTTCAAGCGTTGGTGTACTTTAATGGATTTCTTCGTTTATGAGTTTAGATCCCTATTTTAAAAATTATTTTGAAAATTTAGATTTTAAAAAATAAGGTCTTTAAATCTGTCAATATTTAAAAATAATAAACTGATCAAAATTATTTGGTAACGATTTCGTGGCCTTTTTCGTGGGTGGATGAATTGTGTTTAGCTGAATTGGGTTTACCCGCAAATTAATTATTCGTTTGACAAACATTTTTTAATTAACGAAAACTAAAGGCAAAATTTCTTTGTCATAATTGGCACGTGCATTTTTTGTAACGTTGTCAGCAAAGGCAAATTGCCATGTTAAAGCATTAAATAAATGACATTTCAACAAAATAGTCTGACATAACTGCCAATATTTGAGCATTTCAATATTGGATATTGAAACAAAATTCGCCGTTTTGGACAAAAATTTGACGAACATTTAAAAATTTAAAAAATTAAATTTAAAAATAATAAAAAAATTACATTAAGCCTCATGGGTTCTGGGCCCCGTCAGGCATGACAATCAGCTGGCTTGCATCTCTACAATAGGTTAGGGACCAAGCCAATACCTTTTGGCTTGGTGTAGGGATATACGAGAAATTATTTTTAGCGATAATCGAGAACCGAGAAGAGAAAAACCCGAGAAATTTCTCGAATAGAGGACAGAGAAATCTTAAATGAAAAAAGGGGGTGGTTCAACAGAAATTTTTGCTAAGGTGTTTCAACGCCGAATTTGGATTTTTTTTGCTATTCAGAACCGTTTTTTTTTGCGGCGTGATTTTTCAAAAAACTTTTGAGGAACTCGAGAGGCCAGCGGTGCCGAAAGGCGCTGGGGAATTTTGAAAATTTGAGTGCAAATTGTTAACAGATTTTTTCCAAAAAAGCTATTTTTTGCGATATGAGCTATTTTTTAAAGAAAATATTAGTTTTTTTTAGTCCGGAGGTGCCGACAGGCGCCACCGGTGGAAAAATTGGAAATTTTGAGCTTTTTTAAACAGATTTCATAAAAATGGCAATTTTAACTCAACTTTTGAAAATTTTAGGGAATTTTGGGGGCCGGCGCCGCCTACAGGCGCCGATGGGAAAATTTTTTGATTTTTATTGAATTTTGTTAAGAAAATTTATTCAAAGTTTCAATAAGAGACAAAAAGCCCAGACCGTGAACGAGAAGCGAAAAACCCGAGAATAAGTTTTGCGAAGCTTTAAACGCAATAACTAATTATGTTTTTTGTTTTTTTTGATTTTAATAATGCAAATAATTTAATTGATATAATGAATAAAAAATTTCATTTTCAATTTCGTGAAAGATTATCGAAAATGTCTTACTCTTCAACATGCTATTATAAATTTTTCAGTAGATGATTTTTTTGAAATTAATATTGAGAAACTTAATTAACGAAATTGACAGGTGCATGCATTTTCAAAGTGGGTAAATAGGTGAATTGCCACTTTGGCATTAAAGGAAATTAAATTCGCAGAAATATGGCCAAACGTCAAAATGTAATTAGTGAATGATATTCCTTTAATTTTGCGATAATATTTTCGAGTTGGAACTCATTATTGTTGTAATGAAATTGCTGTAATTTGATTTGACAAACAATCTTTAATTAAAGAAAATTAAAGGCAAAATTGTCCAAATTAGCAGGTGCATTTTTTGACATTTTTAAGTAAAAGGCAAATTGCCATGTTAGCGTTAAATAAAATCATATTTCAATAATTGGCCAATAATTATTTTCCTAGGAATATTCGCATGGGTCTCAGTTTTGTTCAATTTTTCGTTAATTTTGGTGGTGCTAGGTCGATCCTAAAAAAGTATCAATGCGGGCGATCCTAAAAATGTATCAATGTGGGCGTTCCTAAAAAAGTATCAATGGGGCGTTCCTAAAAAAGTATCAATGATAATAAATAATTAAATTAATTATAACCATCAAATTTAAAGATAAATTTTAAAAAAATAATATAAAATTTGTCATTTTGTTTTAAATTTTTTGCACGAATATCTTTTGTAATCGATGGGCGAAGTGCAAAAAAAAAGGGTAAACAAAAGGAACGGCATGAAATTTCATACTAAAACAGAAAAAAGAATAAAATAAAAATCGCATTCCATATCCGATCAAAAAATCATACCGATACAAAATATCCGCTTGTTAGGCCTTAAGCAAGCCGCCACGATTTATTAAATTCTTTATAATTTTGAATTAAAAACTCTACTCTCAAATTTAAAGCAAAATTCTGAATCTTTTTAAAATTTATGCAGTCGAAATAACAGTGTTGAACAAATATGTGTGTTAAATTGGATAGTATTTACCAAATAATTCAAGGTCAATTATACAACTGTTAATTTAATCGGCTCAACGATTACTTCGTAATGGTCTACCGAATTGTAAATAAAAACACTTGGGCGACCTTCTTCTTGTTCCCAATTTAATTTTTAATGGAATTAAATTTTTTGCAAAAAATTTACCGAATGGTTAAAATATTTACTGTAGTTTGATCAAAAAATAATTTTCATTTAATTTAATTGGAATAATAATTTTAAATATTATGATGATACTTTTCAATTGTACATTAATAAAATTGAAAATCGGTCTAAAATTAATTGAAAAATAAAATATTTATATAAATTTTAAAATATTTTTATTAACAATTATTAAATTTAATTATTTATTATCATTGATACTTTTTTAGGATCGACTCAGCACGAATTTTGGTCACTTTTACCAAAATGTGAGATTTGTTCAAATTAAAATTTAATTCATTTTCGATTTTAAAGAAAGGATCACAAAGTGTGTAATTGGCTGTTGGCCTTCGATTCGTTTTGCCAATTGTTTTTCGCTTGTCCTTTCCTTGTCAATTTTTTAGCCGCGATTTTACAGTACACAACAGTTGATTACCGTATCTGTACTGGTACTCTTATGGTATCAACTTTGGCATCGTATGCTTCATTTTTGGCAATTTATTTGATCTCTGCCGAACGATTATTAATTGTTTTGTTCCCAATCAAGTAAATATTTTTTTAAACAAATTTAATTATTTTGTATATATTTTTTAGAATGAATTGGATCAAAGAACAAACAATTCAACGATTTTCGTTGTTTTTTTCTTTATTTTCTATTCTTTTTGGGGTCATGATGGTGTTCATATTGTCTGGCGAATTGTCGGATATCACTATAAACTATGAAAGGCATTTGATTTTTTATTTTAAACTTTGAAAGGCATATTAATTTTTATTTTTTTAAAATAAATTTTTGTAAAATTTTGTTTTTTTAGCTTTGTTTTCTGCAACACTTCTCTTTATGGGAAAGTATTGAATACAACAATTTCAAAAATTATTCTTTCGCTGTGTGTTCTCAATTATGTTGGCATTTCTGTCCAAATTTTATGGCGTTATGTCAAAAAACCAAACCAATTATCATCAACAATTTCAAGTACTGTAAAAAAATTTAATTGAAAATAAATATTTTAATAATATAAATAGTTTAGCAGTTGACTTTTGTCGAATAAAACCCCAATTTCGAAAGTTTAAAATTGATTAATTCACCCAATTTAGGCTCTGATCATTCAACGCGCAGAATGTTACGATAAGTTTTTCTGTTGTCTTTTGTGATTTTGATCGGATGGCTAATTGCAACGATCTATAGTAATATAATTACAATTCATTTACTGCCGATAATCAAAGCTATATTAAATGATGATAATATTCCAATTGCCGGCAGTTTATCGGTTTCATTTCTTTTTTGTATTCCAATTTTGGCTTCAGCTAGCGGAGCACCCATTCTCATATTGAAGTAAAATTAATAAAATTTATTAAATTAATTATTTAAATCCAATTTTTTAGCCGAAATTATCGAGAAGCATACAAAAAATTGTTTAAGCGCAACTCACCATCAGCAGCTGTTGGACCGTTATTCGCTAATTGAGAAATTTTGAGGAAAATTTTTTTGCTTGATTAATCTCTATAAATATTTTGTTTGATTCCTTTTCTTCTTTTTTTTCATCTAGCATTTCGTTTTAATGAAATTTTGAGAGGATATTTTTTTGTAAAAAAAAAATCAACCCAACCCTTCGTCTTAGGATGACATATTTTATCACAATTATTAACACGAGGCTGAATTTTAAGAATAAACTTTTTGTGTGTTTTGAAATTTTGATTGAAACACATTAAAATTAAATAGTTTAAAAGAAAATGATTGTAATTTATCGCACCAAAAACTAATTTAATATTTGATGAAACATATAAACAACCCCTTTTTTGGCACGAATATGTTATGAAAACACTTAAACAAGGGGTTAGCCCAAAGGGCTTAATATTTCACGAAAATATAAAATAACACATCAATCCATACCTTAGAAATCGGTTTTTCATGTAAACTGTAGTGCTGCTCGAGAGTCTCGATCTCGAGTCACGACTCGAGAAAACTCTCGGATTTTTTGAGTCTCGGTTTCGGGGTCATGTCTTGCTCTCGAGTCTCTGGAGATTTTCGGTTTTGAGCAGCACTAGTAAATATCCACACAAAACAATCGGTTTCTTACGCAAATATAAATACCCGCACTCTTTATATGATGCACAAAAACATTTTAATATATTTTTTTAAAAAGAGCACAACCAATAAAAATAGGTGCAAGTGGCAACCCTGAAAATACTTCATTGTCTGTATAACCAAGGCGGTTCAGGATATAGTCGGGGTTTTTCCCGGATCCTTGATCCCGATTTATTTAATCCATCCCATAGAAATCGGCTTTTTTCTGTAGAGAAAGGCGGTTCAGGATACCGTCTGGATTTATCCGGCATCCTGCTCCATATCACGATTTTTTGACAAATTGAACTGGCTTGAGTCTCAGTAACCCCATTCCAGCCTGATTAACAATTCCTAATATGTTATAATAGGGACCCTGAACCTAAAATTTTGAGCTGAAATTTGATAGTCTTAAGATTTTAATTTAAAAAAATGCCGATATTTTTTGCATTTTCTTATTACATTTTCCGTAATAATTGTTTATTGAATTGAAATGTTTTTAATAAAAATCACGACCCTTAAAATAATGCATATGAAAATCACAAAAATACAACAATTTCCGTTTTTCGATAATATTATTTATTCGATTTTTACCAATTTCTTGCGCCACTTCCTTTGACATTATAATGTTGGCAATTACATTCAATTAATAAATGCAAATATATAAAGTAATTGCGTTCCATTCATTTTATTAATTTAAAAATTTAAAAATAGTGAATAATGAATAATAAATGCCAATTAATTTTGGTTTTATTTTTTTCAAAATTTTTTATCGGAATTTTCTGTGCCAACAAAACCGATTCTCCTCTGGAAAAAGATGAAAATGTTGCCCCAAATGATGATAAAAAAGCATCACCATCAAAGAAGCCAGCAGCAGCAGCAGCAGAACAAATTGATGTGGATGAGAAAGAATTACTGAAAATTTTTTTTACTTATTTATTATTAAAATTCATAATTTTGAATATTGTGGTGCCAGAGGAAGGCAATGTGGTAGAAAATGGGATAAAAGAAATGTTAGAACCTCAAAAGACACGGTCCGTAACACCTCCTCGACCCTCAATAGCAGGGGGAAAAAAAGTCGTGGAAAGTCAATGAAATTCCCCCGACAAAATTTTGAATTTTCATTTTATTTCCTTACTAGGGCTGCCAGTTTTATGTAAATACATGTTTTTTTCCTGGCTTCTCCATGCTCTAAATAGTGGGAAAACACATTATTTTTTGTGTTTGAGAACAAAAGTTGGGACTTTTATTTACATATTTCGGGATTTTCTTACATATTTGATACATAATTTTGGATTTTTTTTTCTTATATATTTTCATTTTTTTTTTTTACATATTTTGCGGATTTTTTTTACGGAAATTTTGGAATTCTCAAAAAATCCAAAAGTTCGGCAAATTTCTTGTACATACATAGTTTCATTTTTTTTTTGCATATTTTGAGAATTTTTAAAATTTATAATAAAAAAAATATGCCAAAAAGTATTTTAAAAAGTGCTTCTAAGCTTATTTAAGTAGTATTTATCGCAATATTTGTGCCAATTTCATACTTTAAGGGGTGGGGGACACTATAGTCTTGCCGGTATAGTCTGAGCCAAGTTTAAAGCATCTTAACTTTTTTCTCAGCTGACCAAATTTTATAAATTTAGCATCATTCGAAAGCTCGAATGTTACTAAGTAGAGACCGGATCGGTCGGTTTTTTTTCGGTTTTTTTACGGTTTTCGGTTTTTACTTTTTAACCGAAAAAACCGACCGAGTAATTTTTGATTTTTTCAGTTTCGGTTTTATTTGGGTTTTTAACCGAAACCGACCGACCGAATTAATCAAAAAACCGAAACAACCGACGAACTTTTTTAATGCGATTTGTTAACAGATTTTGTCTAAAATGACAAAGTTTTTGCAATTTTGAGACAATCTTTTAAGAAAATTAACGAGTTTTAGGGTCCGTTGGGCCATATTTTAGCAATTTTCATCAAAAAATTCCCAATTTAGTGAGAAAATTTGTGATTTTGTGGCGTATTGTCAAAACAGATTTTAAAAATTTTCCTAATTACATAGGGCACTGCTGGACCTTAAAATCCTTTGTTTTCTTAAAAATTAGCTCAAAATCACAAAATTTGGACAATTTTTTGACAAAATCTGTTAAAAATTATACCCAGATTTTTAAAAAAAAAAATTTCCCGGCGGCGGCTATCGGCACCGCCGCCTGCGGGTCGGAGTCACTTTGGCGCGGGACATTTTGGCGCCGCAAAATTTAAAGTATTCTAACTTTTTTCTTATCTAACTAAATAAAATATCTTGATATTATTCAATAGGTCTAAGTGTTCTCTATTAGCCTGCAAAATTCAAGAAAAACATATTCGTATGGCGTGCGGCGCCAAAATGGCCTAAAAAAGTCTGTTTTTTGAGGTTTATTTATTGGCCATAACTTTTTTGTATCTCAACTAAAGTCTGAAAAAATGAGCCGCAAAAAAAAGTTTTTATGATAATTTGAGTACTATTGCATTTAAATGTACGATTTACTTATTTCCTCTCAAAATTGTTAAAAATGATAACGGGAGGCTAAAAATACGAAATTTGATAATATTTAATTGTTGGATTTGGTTAACAAATAAAAAAGTTATGATGCTCTAAACTTGGCTCAGACTATACTTTTTTGTTTTTTTTTACCTTTTTTTTCTTTTTTTTTTAATTTTTTTTTTAATCTTAATTTAGGATTTGGTTTATTAGAGTTTTGAATATGTTTTGTTCCAATTTTTTTTTTGATTTCCCAAATTATTCCTTCTATTTTTTTACTTTTTTTTTTTAATTTTTCCAATACTGGTTCAGATTTAGACTTTAGTGTCCCAGTCCGACTTAAAGGGTTTTTTTTTCAAAAAATAACCATTTTAAAAAATTTATTTACATATTTGGTACATATTTGAGGTTTTTTGTACATATTTCGGGATTTTTTTACATATTTAATATATAATATTTGAACCACTTTTTGTACATATTTTGGCAGCTCTATTCCTTACTTTTGGTTTTCAATTGTTAGTATTTTTTTGTCGTAATTGTAGATTGAAAAACTGAAAAATTCAAAAGACAAACAAACAAAAAAAATAATGGCAGAAAAGCTTCCATCGCTTGTGGTTGAACTGAATGAAATCGCCAAAAAAATTGTAAACACAGACACTTTGATGGACATGAAATTCATACATCAATTGCTACACAAAGTGCGACCAATATACGGTAAGTTGATAAAAATAAATCTAGATAATAGCGCAGTTTCGAGAGTCTGTGTTTCGACTCGAGAAAGGTCTAGGGTTTTTCGTCTCGGGCCTAAGTCTCGGTTTTTCAGACTGGTCTTGAGTCTCGGAAAATTTTTGGTCTTGACCAGTACTACTAATTAACGGCTAGCGGCGTTTGTAAACTGCAAGCTGAATTTTAGTTGCTGCTACGAAGGACCATTGGCTATTGCTAGCCAAATTACGTCAGATACTAAATGATAAAAAGATCAAAAACGATGTAAAAACGTTGGAATCAATGGTACAAATAAAATAAAATTTATAAATTTAATATAAAAATAAAATAAATAAAATTTGTGAAATTTTTAACTTAAGACTGCAATTCGAGAACAGATTATCTACTTACGCACTTGTTTCGACACCCAACTGAAGGTTACACTTAATTATTATTTTTTATTTAAAATTAATTTTAAAAATTTTAAGAAAATTGGCACTTACCATAAGGAACGTATGGAATTGGAGCACCAATTGGAAAGGTTATATTTCTTTTATTACCTTTCACAATTTTTTGTACATATTTCGGGATTTTTTTACATATTTAATATATAATATTTGAACCACTTTTTGTACATATTTTGGCAGCTCTATTCCTTACTTTTGGTTTTCAATTGTTAGTATTTTTTTGTCGTAATTGTAGATTGAAAAACTGAAAAATTCAAAAGACAAACAAACAAAAAAAATAATGGCAGAAAAGCTTCCATCGCTTGTGGTTGAACTGAATGAAATCGCCAAAAAAATTGTAAACACAGACACTTTGATGGACATGAAATTCATACATCAATTGCTACACAAAGTGCGACCAATATACGGTAAGTTGATAAAAATAAATCTAGATAATAGCGCAGTTTCGAGAGTCTGTGTTTCGACTCGAGAAAGGTCTAGGGTTTTTCGTCTCGGGCCTAAGTCTCGGTTTTTCAGACTGGTCTTGAGTCTCGGAAAATTTTTGGTCTTGACCAGTACTACTAATTAACGGCTAGCGGCGTTTGTAAACTGCAAGCTGAATTTTAGTTGCTGCTACGAAGGACCATTGGCTATTGCTAGCCAAATTACGTCAGATACTAAATGATAAAAAGATCAAAAACGATGTAAAAACGTTGGAATCAATGGTACAAATAAAATAAAATTTATAAATTTAATATAAAAATAAAATAAATAAAATTTGTGAAATTTTTAACTTAAGACTGCAATTCGAGAACAGATTATCTACTTACGCACTTGTTTCGACACCCAACTGAAGGTTACACTTAATTATTATTTTTTATTTAAAATTAATTTTAAAAATTTTAAGAAAATTGGCACTTACCATAAGGAACGTATGGAATTGGAGCACCAATTGGAAAGGTTATATTTCTTTTATTACCTTTCACAATTTTTTGTACATATTTCGGGATTTTTTTACATATTTAATATATAATATTTGAACCACTTTTTGTACATATTTTGGCAGCTCTATTCCTTACTTTTGGTTTTCAATTGTTAGTATTTTTTTGTCGTAATTGTAGATTGAAAAACTGAAAAATTCAAAAGACAAACAAACAAAAAAAATAATGGCAGAAAAGCTTCCATCGCTTGTGGTTGAACTGAATGAAATCGCCAAAAAAATTGTAAACACAGACACTTTGATGGACATGAAATTCATACATCAATTGCTACACAAAGTGCGACCAATATACGGTAAGTTGATAAAAATAAATCTAGATAATAGCGCAGTTTCGAGAGTCTGTGTTTCGACTCGAGAAAGGTCTAGGGTTTTTCGTCTCGGGCCTAAGTCTCGGTTTTTCAGACTGGTCTTGAGTCTCGGAAAATTTTTGGTCTTGACCAGTACTACTAATTAACGGCTAGCGGCGTTTGTAAACTGCAAGCTGAATTTTAGTTGCTGCTACGAAGGACCATTGGCTATTGCTAGCCAAATTACGTCAGATACTAAATGATAAAAAGATCAAAAACGATGTAAAAACGTTGGAATCAATGGTACAAATAAAATAAAATTTATAAATTTAATATAAAAATAAAATAAATAAAATTTGTGAAATTTTTAACTTAAGACTGCAATTCGAGAACAGATTATCTACTTACGCACTTGTTTCGACACCCAACTGAAGGTTACACTTAATTATTATTTTTTATTTAAAATTAATTTTAAAAATTTTAAGAAAATTGGCACTTACCATAAGGAACGTATGGAATTGGAGCACCAATTGGAAAGGTTATATATTTCTTTTATTACCTTTCACAATTTTTTGTACATATTTTTTAGGATTTTTGAGCATTGATAGAAATTCATATGAAAATTTTAAATAAAAAATTTTTTTTGAAAATATACACCTAAAAATCGTTTTTGTTTTAAAGAAATAGTAAAAGGGGTGCTTCTAAGCCTATTTAGGTCATTTTTATGGCATTTTGTACTTATTTCACCTCTATTAAGATTTTTTTACAAAAAACACCATTTAAAAAATTTTATTTACATATTTTAGTATAAATTTGGTACTTTTTGTACATATTTCATACATATTTTAGCATTTTTATACATATTTTGCGATATTTCTTACATAAAAAAAGAATCCCTGTTTATATTGTTGCCCAATTAATCATTATGCCATAACCCAAAATATAAATTTATTTTATTTAAAATTATGCATTTGAAAACATTAAAGCACAATTCTTTTTTTACCTATCAATTAAAAACAACTTATTAGGGCTGGTTTCGTAGGTCCAAATCCTCGTGATTTGAACTTTTAAATTTTTCCATTTTTATAAATTTCTTTGAGAAAGTGCCAAAAGCTTCATATGTATTTAATGTTTCTTTATGAATTGTCAAAATTAGCAGTAATAAAAAAAATAGGAAAAAAAAATTAATGATGTAAAAATGCACTGAATTCCTTTTGAAATTTAATTTAAAAAAAATATTTAATTTATCGATTTTTTAAAGAAGCCAGGGTAACGAAACATTGGAAGAATATGACCGCAGATTTGTTGATTCATTACGTCTCAATTTGGAGGAATGTCGTGACTATATCATCACCCTGCTTGCAATAGCCGAGAAGCACATTGATTTATTGGTGATGAGCAACGAAGAAAAACAAAAACAAACCATGAAAGAGGAAGAAAATATGTCATTTTATAATTAATTAGTTCGATGATTAGTGAATTCGGCTAATTTTCATGGGGAATGAATGATGTCATTAGTTGGGATGCAAATTATATGTAATAAATAAGTTTCACGATAAATAGTTGTCAGAATTATTTCAAATTTACAGTAAAATACCGTAATACCGGGCTATTAGTCTGCGAAATTTAAATTTTTCGTTCATGTAGAAATTTTTAAAAAATCCACATTTTTGTAAAACTTAAAAATTTACAGAAAAATTTTCAAGTGTAATTTTTCAAATCTTTAAAAGCATGCGAATTTTTGTAAAAATTTTTGAATTTACAAATGTTATTAACATTCTAACAATTACGAACTGATTGATAGAAGAGACCGGCGCGGGACGGGATCCCGCGCGGGTTTTTGCGGGATCCCGTCAGTTTTTGCGGGATCCCGTCACGCAAAGAATTTTGAGTTTCAATCCCGCAGCTGGACCTGCAAATTTGATTTTTATGCTGGGATTCGCATAGGATTTTTTGAAAATTTCAAAGACAGAATGCCAATATTTTTTGAATAAATTTTTAATAATTCAATTAACGTTTAATTATGGACCATGAACAGATTTGATTCCCGACCTCTCTTTACCATCTGAGCACTTCGAATAATCTTTGTCGACCCATTAGCCCCCTTTTATTGCATCCTGCCAGCCCCTAAAATTTTCTTTTTCAAAAAGTCAGATATGTTTTATTTTTTTGAAATTTATTTGAAATTTTCTCGAAATTTCCAGAATCCCGCGATCCCGCGCGGGATCCCGAAAATTTTAATTGCGGGATTGCGGGATTAATCCTGCGGGATCCCGTCCCGCAAAATTTTGAGTTCCAATCCAGCAGCGGGATCCGCAAATTAGAAATTTCCTGTCTCTAATTGATAGTGTTTATTTCATTATAATAGTTTTTAAAAAATTTAAAAAAAAAATTAAAAATAAATTTTTATAATCAAAAAAAGGATTACGGAAATGGTTTTTAATTCACACTTTTTTCTTTTTACATTTAAACGGAACGAATGAAAAAACCAAAATTTGTTGGCATAATTTATTTCATAATAAATCGCATAATTCGGATTTGAACACTTTTTCAAAAATTGATAAAATTAATTTCCGTCTCAAAATCCGCCCATTAACAGGTGGCGCTTTTGGCATTTCTCCATCATTCCGTCCTCATAACTTTTTGACGCCAATGACTGATGTTTTGTCGCTTTTATCACCAAAAGATTAATGCCATTTTCAAGTTGCTCAAATTGTTCATCAACATCGAAATGAGAACGAAGCAAATCCTAAAAAAGGGAAAAATTTAAAAATAATTTTTTTCAATTAAATATTTTAACAAATATTGCCTAAAAATTTATTAAAAGCGTTTATGTACAATAATAAAGATTTATTGAAAATTCATACTAAAGTGGCTTGGAGCTTTTTGTCATCGATGCTTTGAGTTTGGTTTGTGTCCAGCACTTCCACAGTGGCAAAATGTGCTCCATTTTCAAGCATTTGCTTCAAATAGGGAAAATTTTTTATACAACAATCATATCGGAATTAAAAAAAATCATAATTATAAAGCGTTAATTAATCATCCAGAAATCTTTATTAATTTTTAAGCGTAGAATGGGGCTTATGTGGTGTGGGTTTTAAGAAAGTGCTCCCGGAAAATTGCTTCAGTGGAAAATACGTTAATGAACAGATTTTAAAAGGACCCGCCGGAGGGGGTCGGGTTCTCGCCGGAATTTTCCCTGATCCACAATTCCAATCCCGATTTTATTGGAAATTGGAAAAAGGGACAGGATCGGAATTTCGGCAAAATCGAGATTTGTAGTTTTAAACTTTTTTTTTTTCAAAAAATGGATTTTATTTGGGTATTTATTTAAGTCGGCAAAATAAAGATTTCTTAAGGTGAGTTTTCTAATATTTTGTGAAATTTTAAAACCAACTGCAAATTTGCCGAACACTTGCTCATCCTGCAGTTGTGCCAACAATTCAGTGCCAATAACTGCAGCAAACATTGGCATCCGTTGTCCAACAGTTCGCCAAAAGTCCAATGCACTGACAAAATTTGAATGCCATGCGAGACGGACTCGTCGGTCGGCGCATTGATTTGCGCGCGTCAACGCATTTCGATATGCAAATGGATCCGTTTCAACAACCCAAACTCGGCGAGCAAAGTGCTTAATGAAGCCATGAGTAAAAAATTTAGAAATTTTTTATTTAACAATAAAATTGAAGAAAATTTTATTTTTATTTGTAATAACGGTACCTTAATTTATCATTTAAAATCGTATTTATAAAATAAAAATTTTTGTTAATGTTTCATCAATATTTCTATTTAATTGATTTTGTTTACTTTTGGAATTTAACATAATTATTTTAAAAAAATTTTTAATTATTATTTTTTATTTGTTGAAACTCAATTTACCTCTGCCAATGCCTTGTGCATCAACACCGAATTCTTTAATTGTTTGCCTGCCATTGAAACCGAAAATGATTCCATCTCCGCTCAATTTGATGCCAGCAACGCATTTGTCCAACACCTTATAAATTAAAAATATAATTAATTATTTTCTTAATTATAATTACATTTTGCATCCATCCCGGCTTTTGTTCGTCCATTCGTCCGTCAAATTGTCGCTGTTCCGTGGGCCATTGGTCAGCAAATTGGGTGGCCAATGATCCAATAGATTTTGGGATGCTGTTTTCTGCTGATGTTACACGCACTTTTTTGGCCAGCCAATGCACTTGTCGCCAGTTTGATTGTCGCTAATTACAAAATTATATTTTGTGAAAGGTTTTTTAATTAAAAAAATATTTAAACATTCAGTATTTTATATTTAATTATTTTATGCTTTATGGTGTTAATTAATGCCGAGCTTTTAAAAAGTGGCAAATTTTTTGGCAAAAAATTCGTAGAATATAATTCTATAATTTTGGGTGCTTTTTCAAAAAATTATGTTGTGAAGCTTTCGACAAAATGTCATCATCTTCTGACGACGGTTCAAATTTAATTATCCTAAATAAAGTTTCATTTGCAATAAATAAAAATTTGTTTTTTCATTAATTATCCTCTAATTGACTTTGGACTCAAATAAATAATTTTTTCAACTAGTTGCTTTACACCAATCACACATACCTCAATGTACACACCGACAGAGCATGCCCATTGCACATCGAAGCGCCACTGGGTTCCGCTTTTCACGTCCGTGTGCCGGAGTGAGCGCAACAGTTGGATGTAGGCGGATGAGAAGCGGTAACGGGTCGGATTTGGCTTCGAATTGTTGTGCAACGACGAGGATGAGGATGATGAAGTGCTGGTAGTGGTGGTGGTGGTTGAGTGATCAGCAGATTTTTCTGTACAATTTAAAAATTAATAAAAAAAAATAGATATCTTTTAAATGCACATTTTGATTAGTAGGGGCTGTTTTGAAATAGCTATGTTTTAAAATTGCTATTCTTGGTCTCAGTTCCCGTGCCGAGAAATTACTCGGTTTTAGGCTTTCGGTCTCGACCCTCGTGGTCAATTCTCCGTTCTCGAGTGTTGGAAATTTTAACACTAATGCAACCATCGGTGCGAGTTCTTTAAGAGCCTTGACGGCAAAGACGGACTTACCTTTCCATAATTGATGTGCGCGGGAGGGGGGGGGGGGGGGGGGTATTCTCGGCATTTGGCTTGAGTGTTGGCAAATTTTCGGTGTCATGCAGACACCCCAGTTTTCAAATAGCTTACGTACTTGTCGAAGCTTCTGAGCACGACTCGCGCAAATGGAGATAACCGTCAGGACGAAGCCATTGAAGAGCATTGGCAACAAATTGTACCGCTTCCTGATCAGCCAAGTACATCAACAACCAATTAGTGAAAACCAAATCAACACTAGCAAAAAAGAATAAAATTAAAATTGTTAATTAATTATCTCAAAAAATAGGTTATAAGACAGTAAGATGATCAGATTCATTACATTAAGCAATGAAAATGGCAAAAAGTCACAAAGAATTGAAAATTTTTTTAAAAAATTAGCCCTTTTCGAAGATTTATCAAAAGAAAAAATTCAGGAAAATTAAATAAGAAATGATTTTGTGAAAAATTTTCTATTTTTTAGAAGAATCTTTTTCTAAGTTATATGCCTAAAACTGCTAAAAATGGATTTAAGCCACAAAAAAAAAGGTTAAAAAATATATAGGTTAAATAAAGCATTTTAAAAATCACAAAAATTTTTTGGCTTTTAAATGTAATTTAAGTGTATATTTTTTTTTTCCAATTTTATCAAAAAATGAACAAAATATGCTTTAAAGATTTAATAATGGCGAAATATGCACTCAAAAACCCAAAAATGTGCATTTAAAATTCTTAGAAAAATTTATCAATTTTTGGAGAGCATTTCTTTTAAAATTGGGGGTCTACGCTTTCCGGTAACTATTAAACAAATTTAGTAAATTAAATTAAAATTAATATATTTTTACATACATATAACCAATTTTAAAATGCAAAAAATAATAATGATTTTTTACCTGCCCTCGTCAAACTGAAGTCCTGTGGCATCGCCCACCCGCCACTCAACAACATTTGCATATGCGCCGTTCCGTTCCCGATTTTTGTCCACAAATGAGGCCACAAAATCAGTGGCCACCACTTTTGTTGCTTCCGACTGGGCAAACACTGTGGTGAAACGGCCAATGCCGGCACCGATGTCCACCACAAATTTGCCTTTGACCGATGGTAACAGGGCGAGAATATTCTCTCTGGGATCGATTTTATTAAAAAAATACCCTTTAAAATATATTTAATTAAAGAAATAGCGTAATAAATTTAATTGAAATTCAAAAAAAAAACAATAATTAATTAAATAACAAAATATTATTTTAATTATCAATTTTTAATTAAAATAAAAATCATATACAAAAAATGGTTTAAATTTAAAAATTTAATTCTTTTTATTTTCAATTGATTTAATTTTTATAATTAAAAAAAATATTTTGCATATTTTTTAATAATATTAATTAATTGATAATTTAATTCATCTACCTGTCCAATGCCTCAATTTGATCTGCATTAGCATTTAGCATCATTGCCGAATTGTCCGCTCGCCCAGAAAATTGGTCCCAAAAAGATTGATATTTTTGGCGTTCATCTGCAGCCGTGCCGACATGGTAAGAAGCCATTTTTGAAGAATTAATGTGTTTAAAAATAAATTCTCTGAATAAAAATAAAAATAATTGAATTAATTAATTTTAAAAATTGAATCTTTTGTAAAATGACAAAATAGGCATTCTTTGTGTCCCATTTATCTTCGTCATTCATTAATTGGGAAATTTCCCAATTCAAATTCACCAATAAATAATATTTATTTTATAAATAATAAAACAAATAAATGATCATTAGTCTATCAATTGATTTTCATAACTGTCAAAAGTACCGGTTATAATTAATATTAATTAAGAAATAAATTAATTGCAAGTCATTACCAGTTTTAATGGTTCACCTAATTGTAATCAGAAAGCATATGGGCCCATTCAAAAAAAATTAGTAATCAAGTTTTAACTGATAACAATTTGCTATTGTCTGATTATAAGTAAATTACTTTAATTTAAAATGCTTAATCATTATTAAATATATTAAATACCTCGTATTTTATTAATTAGCCATTGAAATAAATAGCTTTTAAAAATTTATTAATTAGTCATTAAATTAAATACTCCATAAATTTTAAAATTACTCATTGAAATTTGACCCTGCTTAACATTTTACTATTATTTTTTCCACAATTTTGATTAATTTTTTCATATTTGTCAAAGCATTTTTGTTATCAATTAATAAAAGGGTTTTGATTGTGATTTTATCAATAATAAAATTAATTTTGACAAATTCTGCCTTTGCTAATTATTGAGAGAGACGAAATTTTTATGAATGTCAACGATTAGGGAGAATTAGCAAAAGCAATTAGAAGAAAATAAACCATAAATTTTATATCAATCAAAGGGATAGAGAAACAAAATTTAATCCGAAAATATTAAAATTTTATTTCAGGTTTTACGACAAAATGATAAGCAAAATATGCTGCTCACAAATTTGCCAACCATTTAAATCGGTTCAAAAACATTGAAATTTATAAATTCATTTTATTTGTTTAGAAATTATTGCTGTCTTACTTTTGGAATCAAAGTAAATTATAGTTAAAACATATATAAAAAAAATAATTTATAATATTATATTAATATATTTTCAATTTTTTTTTGTGAAGTATATTCAAATATTTAGAAAATAGAAAATATGCGTATATTTTTTAAACGAAAAATTAGCATAGAAAATTTTAAAAAGTATTAAAACAATTAAAGCATTACGCCGCTTTTAATAATTTAAATTGAATTTAAATGAAAAGATAAATTGTTTGAAAAAACTTTTTTTTTCTATTTTCAACTAAACACACTTACCATTTAAATATGACTTTTCGACTGTAAACACAAGAACAATAATTCATTTATTTATGTGTGTGGAGTTTATGCGTCGTTTTGTCCGCCTCATCATCATCATCATTAGCATCTGCTGATGATCACATTACATTTCAATCAAATCACGTTAATTAATTATACTCCAAAACATTTCTTCTGTCCCATGCTTCGCATTATGACCGTTTTTTTTAATGAGAAAAAAGGAGTGTCACGTCGTCCGAGTCCTATGTAATTACAGCCAAAATTTCCGTCATCTCTCCTCGCGCCGGCGGCGAGTCTATCATCAGTCGTCGTCGTCTTCCCCCCCACAATAAATGTGACTGATGGAAATAAGACAATAAATTGCATCATCATCCCACCAAAAATTTCTTTCAAACAATTTGCCTTGTTATGTACATAATTTAATGATAATATAACAATAATAATATAATTAACGCTAGAAAATATTATGAAAAATAATTCTCTTTTTTATTTTTATGTAAATTAAAATGGTTTTGAATGATTATTTTAAATTGGTAACAATTCTTTATTTTCAGTATTTATTTGAGAAACAAATATTATTAATAATTTAATTTCAAATGTGACTGATGGAAATAAGACAATAAATTGCATCATCATCCCACCAAAAATTTCTTTCTACTAATTTGCATTGTTATGTACATTTATTTTAATGAAGATAATTATAATTATAATATAGTTAATGCTAGAAAATTTCATGAAAAATAATTTTGTTTTTTATTTTTATGTTAATTAAAGCGATTTTGAATGATATTGGTACAATTCTTTATTTTCAGTTTTTATTTGAGAAAAAAAATTATTAAAATTATTAGTAATTTAATTATATTTATTTAAATATGACTGATGGAAATAAGACAATAAATTGCATCATCATCCCACCAAAAATTTAAAATTATAGTATAATTAATTCTAGAAAATATTATGATATAATTTTTATTATTTTTTATTTTTTTGTGAATTAAAGTGGTTTTGAATTATTATTTTGATTGGAAATTTATGAAAGAAATCTTATTATCAGTATTTTTGAGACATAAATATTAGTAAAATTTATTAATAAATTATTATATTTATTTTTATTAAATATTCAAAATTTATTAACAACATGCGATTCTTTTGCTTCGAAAAATTTGCAAAAAAATGGAAAAGTGAATAATTTAACCTTGATTTTATTAATCAAAATCATCAAATGAGCTCTGCTCTCAAATCTCAATTAAACTATGGTGCAAATAAAACGCACAAAAAATTTATCCAAATTGTTAAAGTGAAATTATACGACAAAAAAATATTTTGAAAAATAATAATAATTTCTAATTAAATCCCAATATTTAAGCTAATTTATTCTCCAAAATGCCGTGCTCTCTCGCCACACAATCTTCTGTTCTGAAGCGCAGAGCACCTGCGTCTCCTCAGCAAGCAAAAATGCATGACAAAAAGGGACACATTGACGAATCGGCAAACAATGGAAAAGAAAAAGCGGACAAAGTGCCATCCAAAGGGGACAAAGTGTCGACAAATGAGGAAAAGCATAAAAATGTTGCCTTTGCCACGCTGGCAATCCATGCTGGAAATGAGCCCGAGAAATGGGACATGAATCAGGTTGTGTTTTGGAAAATTTCAATTAAAAACTATTTTATTTAAATTAATAAAAATAAATAATTATTATTTTTTCGGTGGTTCCACCAATTTCACTGGCAACAACATACAAACAGCAATTTGCTGGAATGCCCAAAGGTCATGATTACGCACGAGGAGGTTGGTACATAAATTTCATTGGTGCTAATTAGTTAATTAATTGTTTTGCCTCAAGGCAATCCCACCCGTGATGTGCTACAACAAAGCATTGCCGCGCTGGAAAATGCTCGTCATTGTCGTGTGTTCAGCTCCGGACTTTCGGCCACAGCAGCAATGGCAAATTGGCTTCATTCTGGCGGTGATAAAAATTTAAATTGTTCATTTTAAAATTTTAATTTGTTATATAGACCACATTATTGCGTCGGATGACGGCTATGGTGGCACTCAACGCTATTTTCGGCAAATCTCTG
Source organism: Heterodera schachtii (assembly GCA_023374025.1). Taxonomy (NCBI): domain Eukaryota; kingdom Metazoa; phylum Nematoda; class Chromadorea; order Rhabditida; family Heteroderidae; genus Heterodera; species Heterodera schachtii. The sequence continues at coordinate 52,506 of SIJG01000070.1, read as the reverse complement.
TCGAGCATCATGGCATGGAATTGAGCTTTGTTGATTTAACGAAATTGGCAAACTTGGAGAAGGAATTTAAGCCGAATACGAAGGTCTTTAAATAAGTGCTTAATTATATTAGGAGGGTAATAAGAAAAAGTGATTTTTTTGCGTATTTTTTTGCAAAAAAAGAAAATCATAGTCCACGATGCCGCACCGATGGGGAATTTTTAGTCCAGTGTATTAAAATTTTTATAATTAATGTTTCAATAGAGCGAATTTTGCAAATGTGGCGCAATTCCCTAATTGGTCACACAGACTTCCCTGATAATGGCATAATGAATTTGAATTTATTCCGATTAGATGGTGTGGTTTGAAACACCCTCAAATCCCCTTCTGAAAGTGATCGACATTGAAGCAGTGTGTCGTGCGGTTCGGTCACGATCAAAAGAATGCATTATTGTAGTCGACAACACGGTAAATCAATTGTCATTACTGTACCTTTTATACTGTATATTCCAAGTTTATGACACCGTATTTTCAACGCCCGTTGGAACTTGGCGCTGATGTTGTGATGCATTCGTTGACCAAGTACATCAACGGGCACACTGATGTGCTGATGGGTGCCATGGTGACCAACAATGACCAACTTGATCAACACCTTAACTCACAGCAACTCGGTGACAACCATTTTTCAAATTTACGAAACTCTGGCATAAAGATTAATTATATTCGATCAAATTGCAATGGCCAGAGTAACACCAGGGTCAACCGTAATTCTTGGCACTGAGTTTAGAGCAGAGAAAGACATTATCTTTTGACTCAATATCATGTTTTAGGTCACGTAATTTGGCAAGCCGTTTTCTTTTTATCAATTTTGTCAATCTTTGTCTATATGATAAGTTTTCCCAATAACATTTGGGTCAACCACAACAATTCTTAGTATCAATCAGGAAAATTCTCTGGAAATGTTTGAGTCCTGGTAGTTACGTATAAATTAAATTTTTTCGGAACAATTTTAGCTTATTAGCAGGTTTCTTAACTTTAAGCTGCTGGTGCCGTCCCGTCACCGTTTGACGCCTTTTTGGTGATCCGTGGCATCAAAACGCTCCATTTGCGAATGCGACAGCACATGGAAAATGCGTTGGCAGTTGCACGATGGCTTGAAAAGGACCCACGAGTAGAAAAAGTGATTAAATCATTGAATTAATGAATATGCAACACAATAATTAATTACTCATTATCTTTGAAATTTTTTTCCTAATAATTTTATATTTAATTGATTATTTAAATATTAATTTATTTGAAAAATTTTTCAATTTATTTATTATTAGTGAATTTTATTTTTATAATTTTTTCAATTTATATTATTAGTGTTTTATATGTTTTAGGTGCTTTATCCCGAGCTCGAGTCGCACCCGCAGCACAAAATCCATAAGAAACAGAGCAGCGGAATGTCCGGCATGGTCTCTTTTTACATGCGCGCCGATGCCGACGGGGCACGCAAATTCCTCGCTAATTTAAAGGTATAAAATTAATTTGACATTTTAATATTAATTAATAATTATTAATAAAACTCTAAATTCATTCAGCTGTTCACACTCGCCGAATCGCTTGGCGGTTTCGAATCATTGGCCGAGTTGCCGGCCGTCATGACGCACGCGTCGGTGCCAGAGCAAATGCGCAATCTGATCGGCATCAGCGACAATCTGATCAGACTGTCGGTCGGGTGCGAGGACAAAACGGATCTGATCAACGACTTGGACATGGCATTGAACTTGGCAACGGACGAAATGAACCGAGGCGGATAAATTAATTAGGTGATACGGTAATTAATTGGAATTGGTTTGAAGAATATTTCATGTTTTGTTCACACTTAACTTTTCGTTATATTGTATTTTTTCGGTTGTAAAGAGAATTTTTTAAATTAATTTTAATTAACAAATTTTCCCAATTTTTTTAAAGCTTTATGCAATTATTTTGACTTTTCTGTCGCATTCATTATTTTGACGAGATCAAAAATAAACATTTAAACGCCCAGAAATTTAAGAAATTTTATTTTTTCTCAATTTTCAAAAAGAAAATCATTTTAAAACCGGCAATTCTTTTTTTTTCAAAATAGGCTTCCAACTTTATTATTGAATCACTCGTTGATCAGTTCCATATTGTCCCCCCACACGCAACCGGCAGTCTGATCAGGTTGTCGCTGATGGCGATCAAATTGCGCAGTGCTATGACGAAGTACGAAAAGTGCAAAGTGGACGAAGTACGAAAAATGCAAGTGATCAAATTTAAAGCAATTAATTATTTTAAAAATTTAAACCAAAATAGTTATTTTATAAATTAAAAGCAAAATAAATTTTATAAATTAAAAGCAAAATCATTATTTTAATTTAATTTAATAAAAAATGGACCTATGATATACTTGGTGATATTAAGTTTAAAAAATTCGAATTTTTTATTTGCTTGATACTTTGAAATAAATTAAATTTTTAAATATTGTAGCTTTTGCTCAGCAGGTATAAGATTATTATAATATTTTAATTATGTAAATAAAATCTTTTTTTAATTTTTAAATAATTTTTTTGCTTTTAATTTATGAAATTCTTATTTTGCTCAAATTTTTAAAATAATTATTTTGCTTTAAATTTTAAAATAAATATTTTTCTTTTTTATATCTTCCAAATCACGAAATTTTATAAATTCCCATTAAAAAAAAAGCTCATTTAGAAGTCAATTTGGAATTTTCCTTCTCTGGAAGATTACAATTTTAATTGTTCTTATTATTTCTTTTTTTTAATTTGACAAAATTCTTATTTGCAAAAAGATTTCTTATCAAATATTGGACAATAATTTGAATGTATCAGCAAAACATTAACGACAATATATTTTGTAGGTTGATAAGACGAAATTTTCATAAATATTAATGAAATTTCAATAAATAATTGCAAAACATTATCATTCATTTTAATCACACATTATATTTATTGTTAGTCGTTTTTCTGACAAAATAAAATATACACCCAAAAAATTGGACAATCATTTAAATCAATATAAATGATTGAAATTACGAAGTATTAAACCAAAATTTAAATTAATTCTTTATGGTATTAATCTTCCACCACAGATAAAAAAAAATGCTTGGAAATAAAGAACAATTTGAAGAATTGGCAAACAATGGGAAAGAAATTGCGGACAAAGTGCCAACAAATGAGGACAAAGTGTCGTCAACAAATGATGAAAAAAGGAAAAATGTTGCCTTTGCCACGTTGGCAATCCATGCGGGAAATGAACCCGATAAATGGGACATGAATCAGGTTGCGTAGGGAAATATCAATTAAAAAAAAAATTAAATTTTTTCATAAAAAAATTTTAAAATTAATATTTTTAGGTGGTTCCACCAATTTCACTGTCAACCACTTATAAGCAGCATTTTGCAGGAAAGCCCAAAGGCTATGATTATACACGAGACGGTTTTTTCCAAGAAAAATAAATAATTTGAAAGGGCCAAAAGACATTTTCATTGGGCTAATTAGTTAATTAAGTGTTTTGCCGGAAGGCAATCCCACCCGTGATGTGCTACAACAAAGCATTGCCGCGCTTGAAAATGCTCGTCATTGTCGCGTGTTCAGCTCCGGATCTTCAGCCACAGCAGCAATGGCAAATTGGCTTCATTCTGGCGGTGATTTATTTATTTTTAATATTTGGAATATTAATTTTGGTACATAAATCTGTGGCGTGCCGGAATAGGTTGGGCCTGTAATCTGGATTTCATGTTTTTATAATTCCGTTAATAAAACCCAAATTTAACAAATTTCATTGTTTAAAGTCTTTTTGAGGGGTTTGGGGTCGGAATTTCTGATATGCGCCACCCAGAAAACAAAAAGCGGATTCCCTATATTTTTAACAGATTTTACAGCAAAAAAAAAAAATTTTTTTTGCTAATCATTCATCTACGCCACTTTTATAGATCATATTATTGTATCTGCTGATGGATATAGTGGCACTCAAAACTATTTTCGGCAAATCTCTGTCGAGCATCATGGCATGGAATTGAGCTTTGTTGATTTAACGGAATTGGCAAATTTGGAGAAGGAATTTAAGCCGAATACCAAAGTGATTAAATAATATTCTTGATTATAATTAGGAGGGTAATGACTTTTTGATGAATATGTTCTTGATTATAATTAGGAGGGTAATGACTTTTTGATGAATAATGTTCTTGATTATAATTAGGAGGGTAATGACTTTTTGATGAATCAGAGTTCCCCTAATTGGGCAAACAGGCCTTCCCTGATAATGGCATTAATTTGAGTTTATTCCGATTAGATGGTGTGGTTTGAAACACCTTCAAATCCTCTTCTGAAAGTGATCGACATTGAAGCAGTGTGTCGCGCGGTTCGGTCACGATCAAAAGAATGCATTATTGTAGTCGACAACACGGTAAATCAATTGCAATTACTGTACCTTGGTACTGTATCAATTCCAAGTTCATGACACCGTATTTTCAACGCCCGTTGGAACTTGGTGCTGATGTTGTGATGCATTCGTTAACAAAGTACATCAACGGGCACACCGATGTGCTGATGGGTGCCATGGTGACCAACAATGACCAACTTGATCAGCATCTTAAATCACAGCAAATTAGTAAGCCTTTTACATTTTGCTTACAATAATTTTAGAGTCTACTGTCATCCTTAGGCATTTCCAAAAATTTTAAGCTGCTGGTGCCGTCCCGTCACCGTTTGACGTCTATTTGGTGATCCGTGGCATCAAAACGCTCCATTTGCGAATGCGACAGCACATGGAAAATGCTTTGGCAGTTGCGCGATGGCTTGAAAAGGACCCACGAGTGGAAAAAGTGATTAAAATTCAGCAAAAAATATTAGTGATTTTTTTGTTGTTGTATGTTTTAGGTGCTTTATCCCGAGCTCGAGTCGCACCCGCAGCACAAAATCCATAAAAAACAGAGCAGCGGAATGTCCGGCATGGTCTCTTTTTACATGCGCGCCGATGCCGACGGGGCACGCAAATTCCTCGCTAATTTAAAGGTATAAAATTAATTTGACATTTTAATTAATAATTATTAATAAAACTCTAAATTCATTCAGCTGTTCACACTCGCCGAGTCGCTTGGCGGTTTCGAATCATTGGCCGAGTTGCCGGCCGTCATGACGCACGCGTCGGTGCCAGAGCAAATGCGCAATCTGATTGGCATCAGCGACAACTTGATTAGACTTTCGGTTGGGTGCGAGGACAAGACGGACCTGATCAACGATTTGGACATGGCATTGAACTTGGCAACGGACGAAATGAACCGAGGCGGATAAAGTGATTACTGTGTAGGCAATTTTGTAATACGTTAATTAATTGGAATTAATCATGCTAATAGTCTTCTGATGTTTAAAGCGTATGTATAAATTTTTATCAACGACGCTTTACGCCAACAGAGATGCATTTTCGATAGTTATAAAGAAATTAAATGTGAATTGCAGAAATTTAAATACTCCATCGCCTGAAAGAGGCATAGATAATCAAAAATGATTCAAAACATTTAATTTTTAATAAAAAAAAAAGTCAAAAATTTATTTGTTTAATTTCAAAACGGTGGAAAATGCGTCAGTGGTTTTTGTGAACTTTGTTTATTTTAAAATTTAAAAGAGTTTATTAAGGCCTCGTCGAAAATTAACACTAAGGATCTCAGATTGTTTAAAAAAATTAGATTATTTTTTAAGGATAAATGTTTTGAAATATTGGCGTAAAAAAAAGAACAGTAGTGACAAATTAAACTAGGGTTGCGCCCCGAGCCCTCGGGGGGCAAAAAATCGGGGGCCGGGGACCTCGGGGGGCGACATGTCGGGGGTCGGGTCGGGGGGGAGCTCAATTGTCGGGGGTCGGGGGCCCCGATCGGGTAGTGATCACGTAATTTTTTGACGAAAAACTCAATTTTTATTTTTAAATGCTCGTAAATCTTCCTTTTTTTCACTTTAATCATCTGATTTCGTTAGCGCCAGCAAGAGTGAGTGCAAGCTAGCCTTTAAACCAGGGTTACCCTTGAAAATTTCCCGAAATAAGAACACCGCTGAGCAAAAAAAAAAATTTTAGGGTCAAAAATAAGGAAAATTGGTCATTTTTGGTGAAAATCTGTGGGCAAAATAAACTCAAATTTTCAAAAAATTCTCCCGGCGAAGCCTATCGGCACCGCCGGCCCTAAAATTTGATAGCATTTTGATCAAATAAATTGTAAAAATTTACTGATTTGAAAAATGTTGCTAATTGTTATTATTTTTGAACCTAAAATCTTATTTTCGGCCTTGATGTTCATGTTCAAAATCTCAAAATTTTTCAATATTTCCCGCCTTCGTGGATGAATTAGCTTTTAAATTTTTAAAACGCTCGGAGTCCCAAATCCCCCGAAATAGTGTCGAGGGGTCGGGGGGCAAAAAGTCGGGGGTCGGGGACCTCGGGGGACTACATGTCGGGGGTCGGGTCGGGGGATCGGTCTAAAAAACGTCTCGGGTCGGGTCGGGGGTCGGGGGGCTCGGGGTCGGGGCGCAACCCTAAATTAAACTATGTTTAACATTAAAAGCTTAAAAGAAAAATATATTATTAATCAAATAAGTATTTTTTATCAAAATATTTTTAAATTTTATATAATATGTAGATTAGTTTTTTTATAATTGTTACAACTTCCAAAAAATGTCGTCGTCCGCCGACAGCTGCTGCACTTCCTCTCTCAACACTTCGCCAATAAAATAATTCACATCGTTCAATTTTCCGTATTATTCACTTAACATCAGCATCACCAAATTCACCCATCCCCAAAATGATGCTGCTCAACTCGCACCCCATTCATCCAACAAATTTGTGCGCAATTTATTGATTCAGCCGACCGTCCGATCTCGCGAAAATTATTTCTCGAAAAAATGCTCCTATCATTTCATAAGTTATTTAAAAAAAAATTAATTTAATTTTTTCTTGAATTTTAAACATTGCATTTTAAAAAAGTTTGATTTAATTATATGAATGTATTTAAAGTGACATTTTTTTCGCAAGAAAACCATTCCATTTTTCATTAAAATGGCATTTAAAAAAACATTTTGAATATGAATGACTCAGCTCATTAAAATGGCGAACAATTACAAATTTATTGAACATTTTTCTTTAGCTACACTTTTTTTTTTCATTTTTGAATTTTAAATCGTCAATAAAATTAAAAATTTAATTTTCCGCGTCGCTCTATCTTTTTTCACCATTAAAAATGCTTTCACGGGCGGCTGCCCAACCTTATTCAAGGCCACTTTTGTGCGCCCCGAACAGCGACGACGACGACGAGGACGACGACGAAGATGAAGATGAATTGGTTGGACCACGTACAGTCTGTGGTGAAGGTGAAACAATTATTGCATAACCAATTTTTTCATGGAATAAAAAAATATTAAAATATTTTTATTATTATGAAAATATATGAAAAATAATTTTTATTTACCTATTATTAGTATAAAATTATTTATATTGCATAATCATTTCTTTTGATGGAATAAAAAAATATTAATATATTTTTTATTTTTATTAAAATATATTTAAAAAATAGTAATTTTAATTTATACCTATTTATTTTTATAAAATAATAAAATAATTCACCCGTAGTTAAAATATATTTATTATACGATTATTTTAAATACAAATTTATGATTTTAATTTTATCGAATTCATTATTTTAACAACAAACTCATTTTGTTTTTTTTTACTTCTTAAGTCAATTTTGTTTTTCCTTAAAAAAATTTGATCAAACATTTTCGGGCGATGAAATAAATAAATAATTTTCAAAATTATTGACCTAATTTTCGCTTATTAATTTTTTTTTTCACTATTTTTCACACACATAAATAAATTGATCACTTCTTTTTCTCTCTTTCTCTCTATCTCTCTCTCACTTCCAAAACTGATCAAACAAACACAAAAATTTCGCGCAAATGTCCGGCTTTGAGAATTTTTTGGTCACTTTTCTTTCTCTAACCGCTCCGCCCGCCGCTTCTTCGCAGCCATCAAAAAGCATTCAAAAAGCGTATAACTGAATCTGAGTGGGCTTTTTGTATGTAATTAATTGCATGGGCAGAGAATGGACCGGTTCCACAGCACCACCACCACCCTTTTTTCATGCTTTTCCCCCAATTTCCCCGGACGCGCATGGCGCGAGCAATGAATGAATGTTTATGTTTCTTGTGTTACGTGCGCAAAAGCAACATCATCAAATCGGATGATTGAATGCTTCTTCTTCATCTTCTGCCAATCCATAAATGCGTGGATAAAAATCATTTTTATAAATGAATAAATTTAAAAAAATGAATAAAAATTTATTTAGAAAATATAGAAATGTTTATATTCTATTATTATAAATTAAATAAAAAAAATCTTTGCTTTTTTCTTTTATCTTCTCATATATACTAAATTTATTGCCTTAAAACAAAAAAAAAGAATAAATGAATAAATATTTAGCTAAAATGTCGGAGTGTGATCAATTTGAGCAGCAAAGTGGCGGTGGCATACTGCTAAAACGATGGCTATCCGGCAGAAGCAATTGGTTTAAGGTTGGCATTTTAAATTTAAAATTTGAATTTCATTTTTTTTACTATTTTAGCGTTACAATTCCGATGCGCTAAGCCATCGTCGAGCGCGTACCGGGCTTGGCTGGGTAACCGCAGCATTGTTCATTGTTGCTGACATTGCCGGCGGTGGAGTGGTGGCGATCCCAGTGGCACTGCTTAATTCTGGCAAATTAAAAATTTATTACTCAATTAAAATAAAGGCAGCACAATTTGGCGCGGGGTGGGACGGGGTTCTAATTATATTAAAATCGATATATGCATTTTATGTTTAAAAAGGTATGCCTGGGTTTTTAAAAAATTATGAAAATGGACCGTGGTGTAATCAGTGATGCGATCTTGAAATTTGAAAAAAAAAAACTCAAAATTCAAAATTGCTTAACTGGTCCCAGGCTTTCTGCTTTGTGGGGATACCGCTCACGGGCGACGACCAAAATTAAATTTAATTGCAAGTTATTAACAGATTTTATCCAAAAAATGATATGTGAGTTTGAAAAAAATTTATAAGAAAATTAAAGAGTTGTCCGCGTTGCTGGGAATTGACGAAATTTGTTGATAAATTTGCACAAAAAATTACTCATTTTGTCAATTTTTTCAAAAAACAAAAAAAAAAAAAATTCATTTAAAAACCATAAACTCATCAACCATTCAAAAAAGAAAGTTTTAAAAAATTCATCGAGTTTTTCGAGTTACCTGATAAAATTTTTTAGATTTAAAATTTATTTATTTATTTTTTACATTTTATTAGAATGTGTTAATTCATCTATCAATTTTGTCAGGTCTTTTTATGGGATCAATTGCAATGTTTTCAATATGTTTGACATTCTTTTACACCGCACATCTGATTGGCAAAGTGATTCATTAAATAAAATTTAAAAATGTCAATTTTTTAATTTATAGAATTGGGTAACCATGTGCACCAAATGGCCAGAAGTGTATGGAAAGGTGCACTGTCGGAAGCCATACCCGGGTAATCCGCTTAATGTACATTAATTATATTATTTTATTTTTAATTATTATTTTGCATTGCTTTTGCTTCCAGAAATGGCTTATAGAGCAATGGGACAACATGCCAAGGCATTCACATCCGCCATTTTGAACATAATGGTTAGAAAAAAGTTTTTTCAAAATTAAGGCTTTTTACTGAAAAATATTTTGAGTGAAATAGAGAATTTTTGTAAATTTTTAATAAATGGTATTTTAATTTTATTTTTGGCTCCCATCATCACAACCGGATGATAAATGAAATTTTAATGAAATTAATTAAAAAATTAAATTTACTTTTGTGGCGCTGAATCAAAGAAATGTTAATTATTGATGTGTTTAATTATGAAATTTAAATGTATAAAAACCTCATTTATCAGTAAAATATTTTAAAAAAATAATTTTTGATAATTTTTATTTATTATTTGCAAATTTTTCCCTAGAATTTTGGCATTTCAACTGTTTATTTGCTGTTAGCTGCACGAATTTTGTCCGAGCTGCTGTCCTCAATGTTCCCAAATGTTGTACAACATCAAATTGGTCTCTGTTCAATGATGCCAATTTTGGCACTGCTTCTTTTGCCTGTCACATTTTTGAAATCGCCACAAGATTTTTGGTTGGACAAAGCTTTGCATTAGAGACCGGACAACTGGGGTCGGACGGAACCCGGGTCGGGACTCAGACCGAATCTCGATCTTCGATCAATCCTATGATTTTGTGAATAACGATCGGGATTGAGCCCGAGTCGGGGTCTCGGCCAATCCCATTTCCCGATCAATCTCGAAGATTTTGGAAAATAATCGAGACGGATCCAGAGGTTGGGATACCGAATTTAATCCCACGGGACCATGATCCCGTCCGGTCTCTATTTTGAATAACATTTTTTTTATTTTTAAAATTTTTCATAGGTTGGCCGTCGTTACGGCAATGGTCACCACAACATTGTCCGTGTTGTTGATTGTTTTTGGCACTTTTCTTGACCAACCTGAATGTGCCCCATATGCGCATCATCCGCCATTCAATTCGGGCTCCTTTTTCCTCTCAATTGGCATCTTTTTCTTTTCATTTGGTGGTCACAGTGTGTTCCCGACAATTCAGGCAATTATTTACAATTTAATATTTAAAAAATAATAATTAGAATTTAATGGCATTAAAAAAATGTTTTAACTATTTTGCAAACAAAATAATTATTTTCAATGTTAATAAAAAGATGTTTCAACCATTTTCAGCACGATATGCGAAGGCCGAAGAAGTTCACTCGTTCTTCCTTTCTCGCATTTGCCAGTAAGAAATTATTATTTTTAAATGTTTTCAAAATTATTTTTCATTTTTTATTCAAATAAATATTTGTATATTTTTTTACCATTTTTAGTTGTTGCTTCAATGTATGTGCCAATATCATTTTTTGGTTATTACGTTTATGGCGATTCGTTGCACGATTCAATCATTAGCTCAATTCAAACGCCTCCCATTCAACAGGTAAATGTGAAAAATTAATTGAATGAATTTAAATGTTTAAAAAATTTTACTATTTCTTGAATATTTGGCCCAGAATTTTCTAAAATTTTCCCGGCGGAGTTTAAAGGCACCGCCGGATCCCAATTTTTTTTTTTAGAATTTTTCCAAGGTCCGAAAATAGCCAAATTCGGCGCCGAAAATTTAGGTCAATTACATTGGGAAACAAATTTTTTGACTCTAAAAACCAAAAAAAAGCCCAACTTTTTTCTGGTTATATGTCTGTTTAATTCCGCCATTTTTTATGTTTAAATAATTTCGTTAAATTTAAATTTTTTATTATTTTGTCGAGGTTTGGCTTCTTAATATAGGACATTATAAATAAATTTTTTATCCAACTTTTGCAATAAAATTATTAATTTTTAATTTCAAATTCATTGGCCCCTTTTTGGCTTTCCGTTGTTTTCTGCAATCAAAAAATTCTGTTTCTTTTTTTTTTTACAGTTTGCCAATTTGTTTATTGCACTTCATTGTATTCTTACCCTGACCGTAGTGATCAATCCGCTGAATCAAGAAATTGAACATCTTCTCGACATTCCGCATCGTAAAAAAATCCGTTTAAATATTTTATAATTTTTTAAATAAATTTTAAGAGTTTGGTTGGCAACGCATTGTGGTCAGAACATTTGTGATGTTTTCCATTGTTTTTGTTGGACTCACTGTGCCAAGTTTTGGGCCAATTTTGAATCTCATTGGTGGCACAACTGGTGAATATGAAAAAAATAAATTTTTAAATTATTATTATTTTTTAATTTTTCAGTGGCACTGACTTCAGCAATTTTGCCATGCCTTTTTGATTTATATTTGCATTCATCGGACAACAAAAAAGGCGTGCAAAAATTGGGCGGTGACCAACAGCAGAACACCACCAATTTTAAACGGTTTTTAAAAATAATAATTCTTATTTTTTATGGGAAAATTTTAATTATATCTTCATTTAAAATGTATGACAAATTCTTTTTTATTTTTTCCAAAAACTGAAAATTAAAAAAAATAAAATCTTAAATCATTTTAATTTAATAAAATTAAGATAAATCATCTTAATATGAAAAATATTTGCATTATTTTAGAATTATTGAAACAACACCTTTCCCAAAATTGGCACTCAATCTCAGTGTGATAGGTAAATGTTTAAATGAATTTAAAATTTATATTTAATTAAAATTTAACATAGAATATTTAAAATGAATATTAATATTATATTATTTTTTTTTTATAGCTATTGCCATTGTGTGCGGATTCGCCGCCACTTATTCCGCTTTTGTGGAACTGTCAACAAGCCGATTTTCTGGCCCATGCTATTTGAGTTCGACCAATTTGGCAAATAAGGCAACAACCACTGGCCAACAATTAATGCATTGCTGCGGACAATTTCGTAATATTACAAGGCAGGCATTTAAATATTTTAAAATTTCATTAAATAAATATATTAATTGATTAATTTGAAAGGTTTTAACTTTAAATTTGTAATAAAATAAAATTATCTTAAAAGATTGTGATATTTTTAATATTTTGTGTGAATTTTTTCATTTTGTCATCAAACTTATTTTAAATTATTAATAATTTTAGGTATGACAACGGGTTTCAATGTCAACTGCTGGTGAACAGAGAAGAATTTTGATTTAGTGTTTACTTAAATTAGGTTTTGATTCCCGAAATTCATATTCATACTTAATAATTTGTAAAATGGCAAGAATTTTTTCATTGAATAAATCGGTAAATATTGTAAAGAATTTTTTTAAAAATGATGTAAATTAACTAAGTTTCAAAAAAATTCAAAATTTTTTTTGCTATCTAAAACATTTAATTAATATTGAGAAACTCCGACAAATATTCCACTCAAAATTGGCATGTGCATTTTCTAAGTAAATTAGCGAATTTGCCAATTTGGCATTAACTGACACTTCGTGGGAACGTTGCATTTTGTCAAAATGTAATTAGTGAATGTTAGTTAACGCATTCATTTTCAATTAGATTTTGACAGAGTTTTAATAAAAGTGCGGACAATAAGTTTGGTTTTTACCATTTTTAAACATTTTTCTGAACTTTATTTGAATACATTTTTTTTTCTCTTTAGTGTCAAAACATGATATTAAAAATATAAACGGGGTTTCAACATATAAATTTATTCTCGAAAACCACCAAAATATTATCGTTTTTGTAAAATTGGATTTTGTTTGAGTTCGGGTCAGGGCTTCGGAATTGGCGAAATGGATCTCAAAAAATATTTTAAAAAAAAGATTTAAATTCCTTTTTGTACCTATCTTTTTGTCGATATTTAAAAATCAAATTACCATTCACACCGCAAAATCGCAAATTACCCATTCGTTTGACAAATTTCTAATTAACAAACTTAAAGGCAAAATTTCATCGCCAAAATTGGCAGGTGCATTTTCGAAGAGGGTAAATAAGCAAATTACCACAGGCATTAACTGACTTTGTAGAAACGTGGCCATATGAATTTTCCATTTTAATAAGAGTTTCTTTCTCAAAATTACTACCCAAAAACAAAAAGTGAAGGAACTGCTTTTTTCAAATCGGATACAATCATTTAGTTATTTTTCATGTCTGTCTCGTGAACGAGTTAGTAAATCATTAAGATTCTTAATTAATTTTACTAGGGTTGCGCCCCGAGCCCTCGGGGGGCAAAAAGTCGGGGGCCGGGGACCTCGGGGGGCGACATGTCAGGGGTCGGGTCGGGGGGGGAGCTTAATTGTCGGGGGTCGGGGACCCCGATCGGGTAGTGATCACGTAATTTTTTGACGAAAAACTCAATTTTTATTTTTAAATGCTCGTAAATCTTCCTTTTTTTCACTTTAATCATCTGATTTCGTTAGCGCCAGCAAGAGTGAGTCCAAGCTAGCCTTTAAACCAGGGTTACCCTTGAAAATTTTCCGAAATAAGAACATCGCTGCGCAAAAATAAGATTTTAGGGTCAAAAATAAGGAAAATTGGTCATTTTTGGTGAAAATCTGTGGGCAAAATAAACTGAAATTTTCAAAAAATTCTCCCGGCGAAGCCTATCGGCACCGCCGGCCCTAAAATTTGATAGCATTTTGATCAAATAAATTGTAAAAATTTACTGATTTGAAAAATGTTGCTAAATGTTATTATTTTTGATCCTAAAATCTTATTTTTCGGTGTTGGTGTTCATGTTTTTAAAATTACCGATCGGCACCATGGTTTTAGGAGGCCGGCGGTGCCGATAGGCGCCACCGGAAAGTTTTTCGTAATTTTAAATGAATTTTATTAAGAAAATTTGTTCAAAATCTCAAAAATTTTCAATATTTCCCGCCTATGTGGATGAATTAACTTTTAAATTTTTAAAACCCTCGGAGTCCCAAATCCCCCGAAATAGTGTCGAGGGGTCGGGGGGCAAAAAGTCGGGGGTCGGGGACCTCGGGGGACTACATGTCGGGGGTCGGGTCGGGGGATCGGTCCAAAAAACGTCTCGGGTCGGGTCGGGGGTCGGGGGGCTCGGGGTCGGGGCGCAACCCTAAATTTTACTATACAAATCTGTGGGGTTTTTATGAAATTTTCACAATTAAAATAATAATCAGCGCCTGGCAAAGTTCTTTTTGCTGCCCGAGCAGTAATTCTACTAAATTTATTATTTTTGAAAGAAGAAATTAATTAATATTCTTGATTGTGATCGGAATGGCTGAATGGAACAATAAACAGTAAGTGAATATTAAAATAATAATTTTGTTAATTAATTTGTTGTTATTTTTAGTTTTATTTGGCATTCAAAGATGCAAATCCAAGCTGGTCGCTAATTGGATGCGCTTCAATATTGGGATTACTCGCTTTATTTGGAATCATTTTCAATTCTTCTGTAATTTATATAACCATTCGGACAAAGTGTGTAAAATTTGATGAATTTGTATTTGTGAATTAGTGGACTAAATTTTTTAAATTTACCTTAATTAGGTCTTTCCGTGGCACCGTTAATTACCTTTTGGCACTTTGCTCATTTTTCGAATTCATTCATCAACCTAGCCATTTTCTTTTTGTTTACACCGCATTTTCTGGACAAAATTTCATTGAGTATCGTTTGGCCATAAAGATCAGTTTTATTTCATTTTTCGGAATCGATCGGTAAAAATATAATAATAATTTAAGAAAATTTTGTAATAAAATTTATTGTAAATTATCAAATTTATCTGGAGTTTTCCCAACGATGTTTTTCACTGGCATTGACCGACTGATTGGAATAGTTTTTGATGAAATGTAAAAAATGAAATATGTATAATTATAAAAAAATCGAATTTTTAGGTACAACAAATTCAAAATTAGACTCTATTTGACTACGGTAACAGTAATTTGCATTGCTTTCGGTTTTGATTTTCTCGTTACATTTTATCAATATATGAATTTGTATGGCGATCAGATGATCACTGGCTGTATGACCGATTTTATTAAAGTTCTTCCTAATCTATTGCTTAATTTTCAAATTCAATTTTAGCGCATTCCCCGTCAAAGAATAATGTGGAATTGCCTCATATTAATGACGATTGCTTTTTATTTATTTGTTGGATTTTATATAAAAATCAAATCGTCAGGTTATAATTTTGAAAATATTCACCAAATGTTAATTAATATTTAGGTTTACCATCCGCTGATCAGATCAATCGCCGCACATTCCGATCACTTTTTTGCATTATCGCTGTGAATATTGGTGGCTATTTCTTCAACATGATTTATACAAATTTGATCACTTCCTCAATTTCGTCTCCGATCACTGCTTGGTTTGGTCATATAATCGCCGTAATCCCTTTGAACATTGGCGCGGCATCGAACGGACCAATTTTATTCTTAACGAGGCGATTTAAAATTAAATATATTTTTAATTTAATTTATAAATTTAGTACGGACTATCGGCAGGCATTCAAAAAGCAGTTGCCATTTGTCTTCAAACAGATTTCAAATCCAAATCAAGCGATACCACTCCAGCAGCAGCAGAATGGACATCCCATGCAATTAGTCACTATAAATTCTCATTTTGTTCCCGTTGTATCCTGATATATGAAAAATATTGAAAAAGATTTTAAACGAATGCGAAATCAAAAATATGATAAAATTAGTTAGCCAATTAGGCAGTTTCTGTTCTGTTTATATATTCCGCATTTAAATAGAAAAATAAAAATAATAAAAATTATTCGATGTATACATGGTTTTTGAACATTAAAAAGTAGGGGGTAGTCTGGGAATTGAACCCAGGACCTCTCGCACCCTAAGCGAGAATCATACCACTAGACCAACTACCCACGCTGATCATTGTATAAATCACTTTGAACAGCATTATACTGATCACTGCGCAATCCACAATCAATCATATGAATTTATTTCAAATGATTATCAATGTTTATTTCTGTTTATGATTTATTGGGTTTAGATGCAGGAAACTTTTAGATTAAGATGAAGCAAAAAACTAAATTATTGCATTTAATATGTCAATATAAATTTGTTAATAAAAATATAATAAAAGGAAAAATGCATCCCTAAGAATAGGGCTCAAAAATTTCTGAAGAAAAAACCCATAGAATCGACCAAAAAATTTCTGAAAAAACACCCCTAATAAACGATAAAGTTTCTCAAAAATTTATCTCCAAAATTTATTCATTTATTTTCATTACAAATTTTAGATTTAAAAAAAAATATTTATCTCAATACTGATTTGGCTTAATTTGTTGTTTTTTGGATAAAATTTTACGATACACACTCTAAATTTCAAGGTTTTCGCAACTATTTTCCCATTTTTAGCAACTATCTTGGGCTTTTTAGGATCTAAAATCTAAATAGCTTGGCAGTTTTTAGAACTATAAATTTCATTTCTTCTCATAAGGTACATTTAAATATTACTATAATAATAATAATAAAGAATTTATGTAAATAACAAAAGAAAAAATTCAAATTCTTGCTTGATATTCGCCCAAATGGATTTGCGAATTATAAGAATTGAGAATACAGCAATTTATTTATAAATAATGAGTCAAACTCTTAAATATTTTTGACAAATTAAAAGAATATCATTCACTAATTATATTTTGACATTTGGTCATATTTCTGCGAATTTAAGTTCATTTAATGCAAAAGTGGCAATTTGCTGATTTACCCACATAGAAAGGCATTTGTCAATATTAATTAAAAATGCAAAAAATTTTTTATATATATTGCATGTTGAAGAGTAACACAAGTTCGATAATCATTTCATGAAAACGAAAACGAAATAAATTTTTATTCGTTATATCAAATGAATTATGAAACTTTTTGCCACCTATTTTCCCAGTTTAGCACCTATTTTGGGTTTTTTAGAACCTAAAAACTAACTACTTTGGCAGTTTTTAGCAATTAAAAATCGTATCCCTATTAATCAAATTAATAAATGGTAATTTTTGAGAATTATTTTTGAAGCTTCTTGTAAAATTGCATCCCGAATAAATGACAAAATTTCATCATTAAACAAATTTTAAGTACATATTTCACTATATTTTGTACCGGTTTTCATGAAAATCATTGCGTGACTTTGTGTAAATCTTTTAAAAAAGTTGGCTTTGCGTGTTAGAACAACGACATTAATTTTTGTTTTATTCAAAAATTTTTATTATTGCATGTTCACAAACAAAGCTTAAATTAATTTATTGAAATGCTTTCGGCAGAATTTTTTGTCTTAAATGACAATAATTTAAATGTCATAATGTGTAAATTTTGTAAAAAAAAATTTCATTTTCCCTTTTTTTTTTTATTCAAAATTAATAATGAATAAATTTTAATAGCTTTTCCTGTATTTGTGACCAATCATTTTTAGCTAAACCGTTTTGTTTAATCCATTAAAACACCAATTAAAAATGTCTACCGAAAATAAAACGACAACAACATTAACTGATTTTGAACCATTCCTTCTGTTCCTTTGCGGTGCCGTTGAGCTGTTCATCTATTTGTTTGGCATTCCGTTGTCCATTGCCAATTTGATTTTGGTGGCACGCACTTCGGTCATTCATCCGAACATGAAATTCATCCTCCTTTTCCAGAGTTTTGTCGTTCTTCTGGTAAAATATTCGGGTTTTTTATATAATATATGCCCGCATTTTTTTTATTATTTTTTATTTTAGCACGGTTTTTGTCCTTTTATCATTTGTCTGTTCAAATTCATCCTTTGGAATCCGATCAGTGCCGAAAGTGGCTTATTTTTTCCAGCCATTATAAAAATAGGCTTTTTCGGCATTTACAGCCGTAATTATGTGCCCCATATTCTGATTATTGAACGCATTTTGGCAACTGTTTTTGTCCGAACTTATGAGCAGCATCGGGGCTTTTTGTTCACAATGATTTGACTTCCATTTGCGGTAAAATTTTAATTTGAAATGATGGCACAAAAAATGACAGAGTTTTTTAAGAATATATAATTGAAATAAAAGGAAAAAATAGAAAATGGGAAATTCAATTTTAGGCGAATAAATTGATTTAAATATTTTCATAAATATTTTTTTATCATTTTAAAATTATAAAAATGTATAAAAAATTCATATAAAAATATGCCGTAAATTCAAAAAAAAATTTTCGTGCCTAACATTTTTTGGCCAAATTTCAATAATTTTTTACTTAAATTTTAGTTGACCATTTCCGTTTATATTGCCGTTCACGTCGCAACCAGAAATTGTTCCACCGCTTGCAAATTTGTTGACAACATTTGTTGAATTTGTGATTGGAACCGTTGAAATGGCCATTTTCTACCAATTGTCTCTCTATAACATAAAAATTTATCAAAAAATGTTGCGAAATAACGAAGGAAACACAACACATAATAATCTTTCAGTGAGATATCAGGTAAAGTTCAATCTTAAATATATTTAATAAATTAACATAAAGAATATTTTATTTTGAGAAAGTTATTATTGTGATTATAGTTTCTAAAATTCTAAAATATATAAGATTCGAACATTAAAAATTCTTAAAATAGAAAAAAAAATCTTTCGCTAGATTCAAAATAAATGGATTATAGTTCATTTCTAATAATTTAAAAATAAATGTAAATAAATTAAATATTTAAAACTCTTTTAGCTCTCTGAAAATATTCGAATTGGCAAGCAGCTAATTCCTCCATTATTTCTCTATTTATGCAACATTTTTGCTGGATTAAGCATATTATCTTGGGGTTATTTTGGCCTTCCGTATTATTTTTTGGTGTTAGATTTGCTTTTTGTTATGAACTCGTTAATCGGTCAATTTATTGAGCTGTTCATTATAACGTGAGTAAATTGGTTAATTATTGAATTTCCAAATTATATTTTAATCATTTTTCAGATGTCACCCATTTTTGAAAAGAGACTTTTTTCAATTTTTGAATCGCTTTGGCGAAGTGTTTGGCCGCTGCTGGCGACTATTTTTCCATAGAAATCATCGAATTGGTGATCAAACGGCAACAAATGCGGCCGTCTGTACAGCTCCTCATGGCACTGTTACTTCTCCACCGGCTGTGGCAGTTGGCATTGCGCAGAGGGATTTGATCAGCGGAAAGGCACTAATTGACCAATTAAAATCGGACGAACACTTTGCCATGCTGAACCAAGCATGGGAGATGAAGTCGATCAAATCAACAAAATGATAAAATGAAAATTCATTGATTATTTTAAATAAAAAAAAGTAAATTTGCGGTTTTCTACAAATAATTCCTTCAAATTTATTAATTTAAGCTAAAAATATATAAAATTAAGCGAAAATTATTAATTTGGAAGAAAATTGAGTCGAATGGATGAATACAATAGATGGGAAAGGTTGGAAAAATTACGAATGAATAAAAAAGTAGAATGGGTGGCCCAATCTGTTGTGGTGTAATTTTTGAAAAACCTATTTAAACCTATTTTGGCGTTTTTCCAAAAATTATTAACAAAAACCCAATAAAAACATAAAATACACCCCTTAAGAAACGACCTAAAAAATTTTCAGAAAATACACCCCTAAGAATCGAACCGAAAAAATTTGGTGACATATCGCATCCATCAATTGATTAATTATAATTAATTAATTCATTTATTTCTGCCCATGAACGCCTGTGATTTCAATGTGCCATCACCGTTGCCACCAAAAATGGCCATTTTTGGACGGAATGGAGACGAGAAGCATTGTTGGACCGTTGTTCAATGTCAAATGTGCTTTCATTCACATTACTGTGACACAGTGTGTGGTGCAAAAAGATGAATAACGAATTGTTGTTGAAAAAAACAATGATCAAATCGTGAGGAGTCCACCGCCATAGCCGAGTGTGGTCATTATTATTATTTAGGGATTTTTTGTGACTTTTTGTTTTTTTTTCATTTTTTTTTTTTTTTTTTGCATTTTCGTGACTTTTTGGCTTTTTTGTGATTAAATGGTTTTGAAAAATCATCTTTGCTTTATGGTCGAGTTGAGCTTCTCATGAGCGAAACCCACGTGTGGGTGGCCCATTCTGTTGTGGTGCAATTTGATTTACAGCTGAAATTCGTCGATTGAAAACAAAAGGGAACACCGTTTGGAATGCCTGGCGATACACCGTACTAAAAGCAATTAAAAATTTATTTATTTATTTACATAATATTTTGGGGAAGACCATTACCGTATATTCTCTAATTATATGCCATGGTATATTATTTTTCAACCTCCTCAGAAGGGGGTAGATAATTGGAGATTGGTAGACTAATGGAGACTGGGAGATTATTTTTCGACTGATTTATTTAGTGGAAATTTTTGAAATTTTTTGAATATGTCGCCAAAAAATGTCATCGCGTCAAAAAAATCATTTTTATTGCATTTTTATTAAAGAACTTCTGAAAATGACCCCAAAATGGCAAAAATATGTAATTTTCTTGCTTCCGGTATGCATAAAAATTGAAATTTTTAATGGTGAAAGATGGACGAAACGATGACGAAGAAGCCGGCTTATCTGATGATTAGGGTCGCTACTTTTAGTGATTTAACTAATTTTTTTACTCAATTGTTTTGAAGAAAGGAGCTCAAAAAACGTATTTCTGCGTTAAAATTTTTCGATTCTGATGTCACTATCGGTCACTAGAAATCATTATTTTGGCGCTTTGTCACTAAAATAGTGAAAATTCACTATTTCGGCATTTTTAGGAAAATTCCTTAACAAAAATGCAATAAAACCAAAAAATACACCCCAGAAACGACCTAAACATTTTTTTTCAAAAAATACACCCCTAAGAATCGGTCTAAAATTTTTTTCAAAAAATACCGCTAAGAATTGGAAAATTTTCTTAAAAATTCTTACCACAATTTTTTTTCTTGACAAATTTTGATTAAAAATGTTCAGTATTTGATAAGGGAATAGTTCAAAGGAAAAGTACCTCATTTTCAACTCCAACTAGTGAACAAAAATTATTTTGGCTTAATTTTTGTCTGAAAATTATGTCACTATTCGTCACTATCTCGGACTTTTTGCCACTATTTTGTCACTATTTTGGAATTTTTGATCACTATTTTAGTTAACTATTTCGAGATTTTCCGTCACTAAAAGTAGCGACCCTACTCTGATGATGATGCAGGGCTGGATGAAGTCGGAGATGACAACGAATTGTTCATTTATTTGCCTCTTTTACTGTTGAATTGATTTTTTTTTTTTTGGAAAATGTGCCAAATATAAAAAATTCTATTTATTCCCCCTGGCACATAAATGGAGACTGGGAGATTTTACTGTTGAATTGATTTTTTTTTTTTTTTGGAAAATGTGCCAAATAATTAAAAATTCTATTTATTCCCCCTGGCACATAAATGGAGACTGGGAGATTATTTTTCAACCTAGTTCAAAAGGGGTATATAATTGGAGACCGGCAGATTAATGGAGACTGGCATATAATTAGAGAATATACGGTATTTTAGTCATTTTCCTCGATTCATTTAAACTAAAGAATTTCTCAATTTTTTAATTAATTAAAATTTAATTCTAAACATTAATAAAATTCAAATTACACCTCGTAAAATACAAAATGGCCCATTCGCTGCCGCGCCAATATTCAACAAAATACCGGAGCCATTTAGTAAAAACCAAGTGGTGATCGGTGATTGGATCAGTGGCCTGATCAGTCCATTACAAATCGAATGAATGCAATAGCCACCAATATTCACAGTGATGATGCAAAAAAGTGCTCGGAACGCTCGGCGATTTATCTGATCGGCAGATGGCATGCCTAAACATTTAATATTAATTTTAAAAAATTTTTATATTTTTTTGTAAAATTTCTCACCGGCTGATTTGGTCCTTATCAAAATCCCAACAACTAAGTAAATAATGCCAGTAATTAACATCATGCAAGTGTTGATCACTGTTTTATAGCTGGTACCCTGAAATTTTTTTTTTTTAAATTTCGTGTATGAAAAATTCATGAAAAAATGCCTTGAAAAAATCCCCGATCGAACCAGTGATCATCTGATCGCCATACAAAAACATATTTCGGTAGAATTCAAAACATAATTCTAAAGAGAAAGCAACACAAACAGATGTTATCGTGGCCAAATACAGTTGGATTTTGCGTTTGTTTTGCCTAAAAAAGGAAAATTAAAAATTTTATGAACAAATTTTTAATTTTTCTTACATTTCATCAAAAATTACTACATAAAGTCTGTCAATTCCAGTGAAAAACATTGTCGGATAAATCCCACCTGCAAATTGAATAAATTTAAATTTTCAAAAATCAAAAACAATTAACTGTCGAAATGCAAAATTTTAACGGAAAATTAAACTTTTTTTTTTTCTTCTATTGTTAATTTAATTTACACAAGTGTAATCAGTTTTTTAAATTACCAAGTCCAAATGCTGAGACAAAAACCAGTTTTGTGGCCAAACGAAATTGGATGAAATTTTGTCCAGAAAATGCGGTGTAAACAAACAGAAAATGGCCTTGTTGATGAAGCAATTCAAAAAAGAAGCAAAGTGCCAAAAGGTAATTGATGGGGTCACGGAATGCCCTAATTTAAATTCAAATTTTAATAGATTTTGACAAAAAACAATTGTTGGGATTTCAATTTTTACCCACTTTGTCTTAACTGTTACAAAAATGACAGAAACATTGAAAATGATCCCGAGCAGAGCGATGATTCCAACAATTGAAGCGCAACTGATCAGTGCCAAACTCGGATTGGCATCTTTGAATGTCAAATAGAACTAAAATAATTTTGAAAAAATTTAAAAACATTATTTTTAACATTCTTTTGACCACCGTATTGTTGTTGTTCAAAGAGGTCATTATGAGGAAGAAATAAATTTGTCAATTAGGGACAAAAATGCTGAAATTAAGGTACAACAGAAAATGACGAATTGAAGAAAAGAATTTTTGTTCAAATTGAAGAAAAATTTTTTTTTCAAATTTTTAATTACATATTTAATAATTTGTTGCTGATACTTTTCTCAATGCAGGTGTCATTAAGCAAGTGGTCGGTCATACACACACACATATG
The DNA here is from genome assembly GCA_023374025.1 of Heterodera schachtii. NCBI lineage: Eukaryota > Metazoa > Nematoda > Chromadorea > Rhabditida > Heteroderidae > Heterodera > Heterodera schachtii. The sequence goes on along the minus strand of SIJG01000070.1, from coordinate 28,984 downwards.
ATCATGGCTGTATAATTATTGTGGTAAAATTTCCGTGCATTTATCATATCGCATGAAAATTTACTTTTTCACATTTATGTTTATTTGAAATTAATTGCCGGATTGTGAGTGTGAAAATTTTTTACCTTGCCGGGCACTAATTGGCACATCTATTTAAGCCGCTATTCTGTGCTCTGTATTGTGCCGTGGATGGCCCTATTCTACCTCATCATTTTGTTATTTCTCGCATTTTACAGCCGTTTAACGCCTCATTCATTGTCTTAATTGGGTTGAACTTTTTAATTTTTTGTATTACCCTCGCTTGTTTACCACTACCAAATGAGCAACCACGTAGTCATTTCGTTAGGGGTCAGTTGCGTCTGAGCCAAGCATAAAACATCATAACTTTTTTCATTGTTGGTAAAGTTTTATAAATTTGGCATCATTCGAAAGCTCTACATGTTTAGAAGCTTTTGATAAGGTATTTCTAAGCGATTGAACAACTTATAAAAAAGTTGCAACATGAATACTACCAAAAAGTCAGAATTTTTGCATATTTTAATTTATAACTTTTTTACATGTCGGTATATCTTTGTGATTTTTTGGAAATCGATAGAGCTTGTTAAGAGCTTTCGAATAATACCAACTTTTTTGGATTTGGTCAACAAAGAAAAAAGTTATGATGCTCTAAACTTGGCTCAGACGCAAGTGGCCCGTTCCGTAGTCATTTAACATGGTTATTTGACCATGATGGTATGCGATTCGTGACGCACACGCACTCGGGGATTGATCAACGGGGAGGCATTGATCGGCCGCCAAAACAACACTTAACATTCTGAAGCAAGCGTAGGAGATGAAGCCACAGAAACCAAAGCTTTTTTTTTATTTGCCAATTTTTTTTTGAATATGACCAATGCTTTTAGTAAAAAAAAATATTAACCAAAGATTAATTTTTTTTTTACCATTTTATCCTAAAATTATTCATTTAGAAAAGGTATGAAAAAGATACAAATTTAATTGAAATAGTAAAAACAATCATCATCCGTTTCATCCATTCTTGCATTATTTAATTCCGTTTCCTTTCTGTCTTCCTCTTCCATTTTATCATCATCTGATACTAACATAATCTTCCATGTTCAAATCAAAAAGATTGGCATTCTTAAAATAGGCAAAATTTTACAAAAACGAAAAAAAAATTAAAATCATTTAAAAGCCCTTGAAAGCTTTATACGCAATTAAAAAAACGATTTTTAAACCAAAAAAAAAATCACAAAGAAAAATTAACGAAAATACCAACTTTTCAAGGTTACCAAATTAGAACAATTAAGAGTTGTTAAAACCGCTTTTGTTAATGGATAGAAAAACGAAATTTTATTAAATTAAACATTAAAAATTACCGATGAAGGCCCAGCGCTTCTCCATCTGCGGTTTGTCCGGACCAATTTTTCATAATCAAAAATGTACACATATCCATTATTAATATTGACATTTAATTCGGTGGCATCTTTTATTTGACGAATTGCATATTTATACTTTAAAGCAAAACAACAAATTATAAAATTAGCATAATTATAAAAATCAGTCAATTAAATTTCGAAAAATATAAATGCAATTAAGAAATCTTTCGATTGCCTCTATTTTTTTAATAAATTTTTAATTTTATATAAATCACATTACCAATTCAATTTGCTGAGTCCAATTTTTCGGCACTTTTCGTACCGTAATGTCATACGATTTACAAGCAAATTTGTGCAGAAGAATTTTAACGCCGCCACTTGTCACCGATTTGAATGTTTGATGCTCATTTCCTTTATTATGGCAATGTGTCTCCAAGTAATAAATGTTGTCGTCATCTTTTGGGATTGTCGGCACAATTTGCAAATCAAATTGGTTAAGAAACGAAATGTGCCGTCTTTCGTTGTTCCCATTTGACTTGCACACATAATTCAAAAGTGGTGGACCGCTCGGCTTAAATTATAGGCTTTTAAAAATGCTTAAGTCCGCGTGTAATCAAATTTTGGGGCTTAATGCTATTCTCTCATTCCGAAAAAATTAAACAATAAATTTTGTGGTTAATGAGTAAAATTTCTGCTAAATGCCCGTACAGCATGGTTCATAAGCCGTCTGAGCTCGTTTTCAACTGAATAATAAGGGCATTTCAAATGACATAAAAGACAAATTGCGAAATCGAAGGCATTTCAAATGATTATGGAATCCATCAAAAATGGGTGAAGCAGCGACCTTTTTTGAAAACTTCTTGGGAATGGAGGAGTCCGGTGGTGTTGAAAGAGTTCACCAGGAAAATTTTTGCAATTTTAATGGAGACTTGTTGTTAACAAAATTATCCCAAGAAATTTTTGGACAACTTTTTGAAAATTTTGAATCAAAAATTTGATAAAATTTGCAAGAAAGAAACTGTAAAATAAGAAAGATGAAAAATTTTTAGAAAGATAAAAATTTTTTTTTATAAACAATGGCAAATCAAAGCAATTAAAAATTATTTTGACAAAATCACGCAAACAAAAAAATTTTTTTTTAATTTTTGGTGAAAATTTTTATATATATGCTCATCTTTTTTACTTTTACTGATTGCTCGAGACCGAAATTCAATTAAAGTCTAGTGGCCGTGATATCATATCCCTTTTATAGAAACTTAATAGGCTCCCAGAAAAAAGCTAAATTTTTTACATTAAAATACAGCAATTGCTTGTGCACTGCCCACACTTTGATACGGTATGTGTTACTGTCGGTGCACTGGCGCGCCTCACTGTTGAACACAACCATAGTTGACCGTTTGGTGTACGTTTTGAAATTATATTTGTCATTTTCATCATTCATTGGCCAGTTTTTGGCCGTATTTGTCGCTTCTTTATTGCCATCAACCATTTGCTGCTGCTGTTGTTGATTTTCTACTGTCATATCCTCACAGTATACTCGTATACTGTAAAAGTGCTCACTGTTACTGTCCATTTCTGGACTGATGGTCAGATAGAAATGATTTCCGAACAAAATTCGATGATTCAACAGATTGTTTTCAATTTCACTGTTATATGATGTTGGCTGAAAATAAATTTTTTTAAAATAAATTAAAATAATTTAAGAATTCATTTAATTTTCCATTTAAAAACATAAAGTTAGATTAAGCGGTACCAATACCGGTGAATACTGGTACAAACCGGGGATTTGATCTTTAAAAATTGCACTTGTAAGAATGGGAATCCATGTTAAAATTTTTCATGAAAATTAGGAAAAGGGAAGAAATTCAAAAATCATTTGGCTAATTTTTTAAACAATTATTTCTTTTTCTTTTGCTATTATTTTCTATGAAAAATCTGTCAAGAAATTGCGAAAGGAAAATTGTTTTTTTTATGAAAAATTTCATTTCCTTCTAGGCACCCCCTTCAAGGCCTTCCTCACCCAAATTTCCCAAAGATTTCGTTAATTTTTCCGATAAATCAGATACTTTTGATAAAACTTGTTAAAAAGTGGTCAAATTCCACACAAAATTTTTTTGAAAATTATCGATTTTTACCGGTATCTGTACCGGTTTTCCAGTATCGGTCAGTATCAGTACCGGTTAAAGTGAAAGTTGCCGGTACCGCTCTACTCTAATATAGGCTATTTGAATGTTTCTATTTTATTTGTTCATTACATTTAAAAATATAATTATTAATGCTAACCCATGAAACCCAATGTTGGTCTTCTTTCAGTTTTAACCAAATGTGAATGTTGTACGCAACACATTGCTGTGTGTCATTAAACTCTAATTTGGCAACTTCATCAAAGACATGCCGCCAATTATTATTGACCGTTGGAAGTTGAATTACTTTTGAGTAACCATTTTCTGTGTAAATTAGTCCCCTTTTGCCAGTACAGTAGGCCAGCATATGGTAGGTGTGCGCATCGTCTTCAACCAGGCTTGGGATAATTTTCACCGTTAATTCATTTTTGCTTATTTTTGAGTTGGCCATTTGTGTACACTTATTGACAATCAGCAGCATAATAATATTAATAATCAAAATTTTTGCTTCCATTCCTTTTAAAAATAAATTAAATTTCTTTTTTTTTTATAATAAATTGGAAAGATTTTTTTATAATAAAAATTGAAAGAATCATTTTTAATTGAAAAATTCTTTTAGGCTGACAAATCTTCCCTGGATAAATCAATGAAGCTGATTACATAAGCCATCATTTAATTGGATTATTTGTTTACAATTAGGTTGTAATAATTTTGAATTTTTCTTAAAAGCATATAAAAACGAGCCTTTAAAAAACTCTTTTAGACTAACAAATCTTCCCTGGATAAATCAATGAAGCTGATTACATAAGCCATCATTAATTGGAATTATTTGTTTTTCTTAAAAGCATATAAAAACGAGTCGGCCCGGTGGGTGGCTGCGCAGGTGTAACAGCCTGGTCTAGACGTTCGGGAACAGGCGCATCACTACGGCATAGACAGTTGCTTGTGGTTAATATATAGAAATATAAGGGCATCCTAGAAGCATCAAATTAAGCTAAAAATACTATTTAAAGGTTTTTGTTCATATTTCCATATTCACATCTATATTTCGGCATTTTTAATACACCCTTAAAGATGGAAAATTATTGGAAAATACGCAACAAAAACGAAAAATTTTGTAAAAATACTAAAATTGTGCCAAAATAAAAATTTTAATAAGAAAAATTCTCGCGAAGAATAATTTTTTTGCAAGAGTTTACTAATTCTCCGCATCTAGCTCGCTCACTTCGGCGGTAGGGCAAACGCTTTGCGCCTTCCTCCAGCTACCCGCCCTATAAATGTGCGGAAAAAAATGCTCATTTTCATGTAATATTTTTAAATGGAAATTTAATTCATAAAATGTAATTTGACTTTTTTTTCACGGTTCAAAATGTAGAAAAAATCGAATGGCACCTGTCCCATTTCGCTACAATGAAATTTTTGAAATTTTTACACTGACTTATTTTAATTGAATTCTTTTATGTTCTCAAAGCTTTTCTTGCTACTTTAAAAACTACTTTTAAAAATTTTTCTATAATTAGCCGGGGTATGCACTCGTTGATTTTGATATATTTGCTCATTAGCTTAATCGACCCCATTCTAAAGGAGGCCGACGACGAGCGTGACCCTTGAGCCATCAAATTAAGACTTGTGGGCACCGCGTAATGAAAGGGTCAATTACATAATCGAATTAACAGCCGATGGACGGACGAATGGACGACGACATACAGTTAATTTTTGAGATAAATTTGGATGCAACCCGATTTTTGTGATCAAAATTAAAAGCCAAACTTTTATTATACCAATTTTATCTTTAAAAATTTTTAAAATTACAAATAAATATTTAAATATCCGGTATAAAATGAATGACATTTTTAATTTTTGTAAAAATATTTAACCGCAAAAATTCTTTGGTTTTATAAATGAAAATGGAAATTTTCATTTTAAATAATTTTGTTTAGTAAAAATGTTTCTATTTCCATTTCTGTTTTGTTTCTGCTCAGCCCATTTTGAGTTTACGCACGCGCAAAAACAAGGGGAATGGTCATTAAAGGAACAAAGGGTAATAATAATAATAATTTTATTAATCTCATTAATTATATAAATAATTATTCAAAATCAGAAATTTTGGCGCCATTTTCAACTGAAAAAAGAGAAGCATTTGTCGTCGACAAAATCGCTAATTGATGACGGCGACCAACAATTAACACCACAAAATGGGAGCAATGTGGAGAAGAAGGCTGCACCAATATTTTCGCCTGAAGATGCTTATTGGTGGAGGATTTTTAACTTTCTATAAGCTATTATGTCTAGAATTCATAAAATTATGCCAACATTTCTTATTTATGCCCATTCCTATTTTTAGCCTTAATTTAGGATTGTATTTTGCAATTTTAAATCCGTAAATTAATTTTAACATATTTTATTATTTTAATTAAAATTTTTTATTCAAAAAATAATAATTAAGTGAATCATTTAACATTGATATTCATCCGGACGATTATCCATGTGCACGGCGAAATGAGTCAGTTGTTGAGCGTATATGTGGACAAAAGGTGTGGAATAAATTTGAATAGAACATAACAATTATACACTAAATAATATTTTTATTCGCAAATGAAATTTAAGAATTAATTGAAAGTATTTTAAGTGTAATCGAAATCAAAATTTTAAAAAGAATAAATCAATAAATTTTAAATTTCACTGACACAATTTGCAGTAATTTTTTCGCGTTTTTATCATAATTCTTTAGTCGAAATTCGATTTACAGTAATTTTACTATATCTACCGTAGGTCATGGACCCGTACCGTTGGATGGAGGACCCGGACCGGCCAGAAACGAAACAATTTGTCGCGGAGATGAACGATTTGTCACGTCCATTTCTGGAAAAGGCATTCTTCCGTGCACAATTCCGCAACAAGTTGGTGCTGGGGCAAATTGCCAAAGCGATGAAATTTTTATGAAAAATTGGCCAAACAAAAATTTGTGGGGGTGGTTAGGCTTTTCCATTATGACAGGATGAAGCAGCTGTTCGACCAAAAGGCGTACGGATGCATCACCAAACATGGCGACTATTATTATTATGCGTACAGTGAGGGCACTCAAAAACAAAGGCAATTTTTATTAAAAAGAAATCTTTAATCGGTTCTTAATATTTGAGAAAATTTGAAAACATATAATTAGGAATTAAATTAAATTTTCTTGGTTCCAAATCCATTAAAGGATAAATTAATGTTTTCTAATAATCAGTGGATTGTGGTCAGATGACGGGACGAGAGTTAAACAAATTACACTAAAAAGTTTAGTTAAAATAAAATTATTTAGTTTATTTGCGCGCCCTTTTTAATAAACAAAAACATATAAAAAAAGGAATTTATAGCCAAAAATGCGAGTTTAAAATGATATTATCTAAATAAAAATATTTTAAATTTCATCATATTTTATTCAAAACTTAAATTGAGCTTTTCAGTGGACCGAACAAAAAATGAACGAACTTACAATCAAAGTTCCTTAATATTTGAGAAAATTTGAAAAATATATTAAATTAATCATTTATTGGATTTTTCTTGCCCCCAAATACATTAAAGGAGAAATGAATTTTTCTAATAATCATGGATTGTGGTGGTTATCAGATATTGAGATGAGAGTTAAACAAATTACACCACCAACCAAAAAATTCAGTGCCATTTATCGTCAGCGGACACTGTCGGGTGAAAAAGAATTGTTTTTGGATCCCAACCAATTCTCGTCGGATGGAACAGCGGCAATTGTGCAAAGCGCGTTCACTCGGGATGGCCAAATAATGGCATACACCGTGGCGGAAAAGGGCAGCGATTTGAGCACAATTCGGGCAAGAAAATTTAAAAAAAAAACAAATTTATGCAATTTTAATATTAAAATCAAAACGGTATTTTATTTTTGGATGAGAGAACAAAAATCGAAATTATAAAATCCTCGTCTGATTTGGTTCATCTCTTTTAATTGGAACACGCTTTTTGTCTATAAAAACATTGACTTATGATAAATAAAAAATGACTAATAAGAAACTTAATAAAATTTCGAATTTAAGTTTGTTTCACATAAATAATATAAAATAACAAAAATAATATTTAATTAATAAATATTTTCTTAATTAATTAGTTCCGTGATGTAAAAGGCAATGATCTGCCGGATAAAATCCGAAATGTGAAGCAAAGTTCGCTGGCATGGATGCCCAATAACAAAGGCATTTTCTACTCGGTAAAATTTTACTATTGTAATAAAAATTAAATTTTTGATTTATTATATATTTATCTAATTCTATTATTTATGAAAAAAATAATTCCCAGAAATATGCTCAACGAAAGCGGGCCACAAATGAGACTCATGTGACCAAGGACGAATTTCACTCATTGTTTTACCATAGAATGGGCACAAAAGCTGACAAGGACGTGCTCATTGCGGATTTTCGTGAACTCGATGACCCTACCCTTTCAATGTGAGACATAATTAAAATTAATGGCGATTTAATATTATTTTAAAACACGGTAAATAAGGAAGTAGCAAAAATGAAATTTAAATAAAATTTAAAAATTAATTATTGTTTTGTGCCGTTTTCAATTAATTATGTCCGAATAAAACTAAAACTTTAGAAAAAAAACAAAAACAACCAAATAATATTTTAATTTCTTTTTTTTTAAAAAAAGGAAAAACAGCACTTTTTTATATTTTGTTTGTAAAATTTTTTTTTTTATATCACAACACACAAAATGTATATATAATTGATTTTAAATTCGTTTATACTCGAAAAAAAAATTGGAGAAATTAAAAAATTAATTATTACAATTATTTGCCGTTTTCAATTCGGCCTAAAACAATAAATAGATCGTACACACAAATTATATATTATTATTATATTGTATAAATAAATTTAAAATAGTTTATATTTGAAATAAAGCAATTGGAGATATCTTTCACGAATTAAATTGAATAACAATAATTTTTCCCGTCCAAAAAAGTTCGGGTTCTGTGTCCCGTGATGGTCGCTTTCTGTTCGTGTACGTCTACGACAAGGACAGTGCCAACACTGTGTATTATTTGGACTTGAAAGCAATTGACAACAAAATCCAACGAAAGCCGGCACTGTCGTTGCTTATCCATGACACACGCGCATTTTTCATTGTAAGCATTTAAAATTCCTTGTAAGGTACGTTGAAGCAATTCGAAATCCATATACGTATTTTTATATTTTTGGCAAAATGCCCAATTTTCGTAATTTTAATTTTCTTTCGCCTATTTTGATAAAAATTAAATTTAAATTCATTTCAAAAGCAATAATTTTTAATATAACATTTTATGCCCGTATAACATTGTTTTTGTTTTTTCTGCTATTTTAAAACGAAAATTTTATTTTTTGGGGGGGAGGGGGGGGGGGGGGGGGGTAAAATTTTTGTATAGTCCAAAATTATAATTTATTTATAACCTTGCAAATGTCCTATGCACATTAAATTTTTTTTAATATTAATTAAGATTCTTGACTACGACCATGAATCAGAATCAGCATTGGGTAAACAAAACAAAAAAATAGATAAAATTTTTATTTTGATGAAAAATTATTATTATTCGATGCAGTATTGACTGATCACACCGCGCCCAATCGGAAACTGATCAGAATTGGCATGTCAACTGCAATTTTGGGCTGTGCCCACTGGGACACAGTGATCGCGGAGGATCCCGAGAGGACATTGGACTCGGTGGTGCCGGTTGCTGGTGACAAATTGCTTGTCGTGTACATTGAGGATGTGAAGGTGGCAAAATTTCAGCCAATTTGAGCTCTTAAGGGGGGAATAAATTTAAATTTCAATCCATCTTTTTAAAATTTAAATATTCATTTAAAATTATGTAAAATTCCTCTAATTTCTTACATTAAAATATGCATTAATTATTTGATTTATTTTTTCTGGATAAATAATTTATTGATAGAAATAATTTAGACATATCTTTATGTTCATCATTACGCGACTGGGAAACTGATTTACAGGTAAAGAAAACAAAAAAAAAAGCCGAACATTTCAAATGGCTAGTCATAGTTAGGATTTCTGGGATTAAAATCATGTTCTTTTTTTACTCAAATTTTGATCATTAAAAAAGGTCTTTTATCACGAGGGTATTTTGAAAAGAATGCAAAAAAAAAATTTTTTAATGAGGTAATTAGGTAAATTGATTTTGGTCAATTTTTCCAATTTAATTAATTTTTCAAACGAAAAAAGAAAAAAAAAATTCCATAGGTGTATTTTTGAAAATTTGAAAGCGGTCTTTTTGAGTCTCGCACATAATTTATCACTTCTTCGCGAATGTTTGGAAATCGGTCTCTCGACTAAAAAAAAATCTGTTGGTTTTTTTTTGGGGCATTCAATTCGCCTACGACTGACTGACTATCCACAGAAATATCATTGGGATACTATTAATAAAAAAAAATAAATTTAATTTTAAGAATTCCATTGGGTATTGGCACTGTCAGCCAATGCTACGGCGACCGAGATGATGTGGAGGCATTTTTCAGCTTCAACTCATTTTTGGAGCCACCCACTTTTTACCGTGCCGATTTTTCACTCGTCGAAAAAACATCAATGCTTCAATTGGAACAGGCAAACCAAAAAATATCTATTTAAAATTATTTAAAATATTTTATTTTTTATTCAAATTCTGAATGTGACGGAATAATTGAAATGATTCCATCAATTATTGAATATAAAAGTTACAAAATGGCGGATAGTGCCAAGAAAATTAAGAGTCAATTTGTTAAAGATACGACACAGTGACGAATGGCGTGGCGTGAATTTGACCGGCGTTACAGTAAGCCAGGAGTTTTTCCACAGTCGTGACGGTACTAAGGTATTTAAATTGCCATTTTAATTAATTAGTCCAAAATTTTGCTTGAACAAATGATTTCGGGTACTTAAATAGGGCCCAAAATATATAAAAATGAAAAGGCACGAAAATCCCCCAAATTAAGCATAATCTTTTATTTGATGTCTTTTTTCGAGTAAAAAATAGTCAATATAAAATGTGGTACATCAAACCAAAGCTATAATACGTTTTTTCGTGCCAATTGCCAAAAACTGAGCCCCGTTAATTATTTAATTTTTGATTAAAATTTAAACATTTAAAGGTGCCAATTTTCATTATAAGTCGGAATGATACGAAACGCGATAGTTCGAACCCGGCACTTCTTTACGGTTATGGTGGTTTCAAGTCAGTTTATCTTGGGTTCACAATTTCTTATCATGGAAATAAATTATCAATTAAGCATTCCGTTGTTACCAAGCTATTCTTCACATCGCAATATTTTCGTTAAAGTAATAAGAAAATTTTTTATAATTTTTAAGTAATTTAAAATTCAATGTAAAATTCATTAAGGAATTTGTAATTTCAAAAGCAGACATTATCGGGGTTTGTCAGAGTCAGTTAAGCCTGGCTCGAGTCAGATCAAATCGGTCGGGAATCGCGGTTTTTCAATTTTTGCCTTAGGTCACATGCAAAAAAAGTCCGAAAGATAAACTAATGAATTTTTCATGAAATTTGCTAACATTAAAGTACCTAATATCTTTGTGAATCAAAATTAATTTTTAAACTCAAAAAACGTTAGCAAAAATTAATAAAAATCCAATTTTCAACAAAATTTCTTTTTTTTTTCCCTCACAAAAATGCCATGCATAGGACTGTATAATTTACTCCAAAGATGACTCGTGGTGACGGATCGTGGTCTAAGTATACCCCGAAAAATTGCCGAAATTTTCGGGATCGGGGTCGGCGGACCTACCCTAATTATTTGAAAAATGACATTAAAAAGTTTAGTTTATTTTAAATTAATTATTTGGATGCCATAATTTTTTATTGACCCGCCTTAGCACTTCCATGGCGTTGTCGCAATTGCAAACATTCGTGGCGGCGGCGAATACGGCGAGCGTTGGCACGAATGTGGTGCCCGTTCGCACAAGCAAAACGTGTTCGACGATTTCATTGGTGCAGCCGAATTTCTAATTGAGCAAAAATACACAAGCCCAAGGAAGTGAGAATTTTGATTTAATAAAAAATCGTCATGCTTATTTATTAATTACTTAATTAAATCAATGAATTAACGTAACATAAATGGATTAAAAACAGGAAACAGATTTATATGTGCTAAAAAATTCACGGATTTTGGCAAATTTTTAAAATTCTTCTTTAATTGTTAGAATGGCTTGTAATTTTGCAGAAAAATTCAATAGCCTATGTGGTTATCTTTCTGTAAAGTTTCATAAAAATTTTTTTTAAATTTCATATTCTTTTTACAAAAAAAAGTCTGTTTTAACAACAAGCGCTAATCTCTGTCGCTAGGTTTGTGAGTCTATTTTTCAAGGTTCATCAACATTCCTCGGTATCTATCAAATTAAGTAAGGAGGTCCTTGAAAAAAGGGAATTCAAGTGCGTGCCAATAAAGATCCAAATCCAAGAACAGCCTTTAAAAACAAGCAGTTTTCCTTACATTTTCCTTGATTTTGTCTCCGCTGAAAATTCTATAATTAGAAAAAATGACATCTCTTTTTAAGGTTAGCCATCCAAGGTGGCTCCAATGGTGGGCTTTTAGTTGCCGCATGCTCGCAGCAGAGGCCAGAACTTTTTGGTGCCGTGATCAACCAAGTTGGGTAATATATTCAAAATACAATTAATTTCCCATTTAAAATAAATAACAATAATTTTAAATTATTTTTATTGCCAATTTTAATTTTATTCAAATAGAAAATATTATTTATTAAAGAAAATTAATATGATTCATTTGTTAGAGTGATGGACATGCTCCGATTCCACAAGTTTACTGTGGGCAGCTATTGGATAAATGAATACGGTGATCCGGAGAAGCCGGAGGAATTTGAATACATTTACAAGTAATTTTTATTTATAAATAAATATTAAATTTTAATTTAAATTTTAAAGATATTCACCATTACACAACATACGATTGTCTCGTGGCACTCAATGGCCCGCAACATTGCTTATGTATTTTTTAATATAACTTAAACTTTAAAAAAAAATATCAAATCCTTTTTGAAGAAAAAAAAAATACAAATAAAGCAAAATTTACTAATTTTGAAGAAAATAGTAAAAAAAAATCTAAATTTTTTTAAACTTATTTCTGACATAAATTGAAAACATGCAAAAAACAATTTTTTTTTAAATTTTCTTTTCAAAATGGCCGCCTCTTTAAAATTTTCCTGGTCAAAATGGCTTAGAGGTTGTTTTATACACATTCATGCATTTAGATTAAAAAAATAGAAAAATTATTAAATAAATTTGCATTAATTAATTGGAAATTTACTTATTTAATTTTTTTGCTTCTTCATGCATTTGCTATTAAAAATATAATTTTATTTTTAATTTTATTTTAATTTCTAAAAGGACTGCCGACCATGATGATCGTGTGGTGCCAAGTCATACGCTCAAATATGCCGCTCAACTCTATCATTACTTGAAGAAGCCGGAGGTGAAATTGACCCAACGAAAGCCGGTGATTGTCCGAGTGGAAACCGACGCGGGCCATGGGGCGGGCAAACCCAGGGACAAAGTGGTGAGAAAAATTGGAAAATTAATTGAAAATAAAAATATATTTAATTAAATTAATTTATTAAAATAATAGATTGATGAGCTGACCGACATTATGAGTTTTCTACAGAGAGTTATTCAGCTAAAATGGTACGACGATTAATGTTCAATTGCGGACATTTACTTTAATCATTTTTAATTTATTTTGTGACGATAAAAATCGATTGGACAAAAATTTCTTAAAAATCAAACAAATAAATCCGACTTTCGTGGGTAAATATCTACACTTTGTTTGAAGCTTCTAACTTTAATTTTTGGGTGCCTTTTTCAAATGCTATTCTATAAATAGTTAAAATGGGTTTTTTATTTTAGCCTAGTTTTTAAGACTTTTTTTTTTGCATCTATTCGATATTTATGGCATTTTTTTTTTTTACTTTTTGGCTATGCATTTTTTCATGACTTTTGTGGCTTTTGGCGATTTTTAAGTCGACATTTTGAAATTTTTCGTGACTTAAATTCCCAGCCCTAGTGATCATTGGTCAAAGATTTTCTTAAAATAAAGCAATATTTGTGAAATTTTTAGATCGAGGTTTTTTTTAATAAAATAATCAGTGTTTTTAGAAACGAAAAAGGTCCAATTTTTTTTAATATTTTTGAATTTCTCTATGGAATTGCAATTTTACTTATTATTGTGAAGGGTTATTTTTCAATTAGGTAATTAATTTTACAGATACAATAAAATATTTTTTGCTGAATATTATTTTAAACCTTTCTAAACATATATTTAATTTTTTTTTTCTTGATAAATATATATTTTTAAGAACATTTCTTAATAATACATTTTCTTTTTCCTATCAATTTGTAAATAACGGTCCAACAGCTGTTGATGGCGAGTTGCGCTTCAACAATTTTTTGTATGCCTCACGATAATTTTGGCTAAACACTTCGAATTTAATCCATTAAAATATTTTTGCCAATTTTACCTCAACATGAGAATGGGTGCTCCGCTGGCTGAAGCCAAAATTGGAATCCAAAAAATAAAAGAAAACAATAAATAATCGACAAACAAAGTGTTGTTTCCTAATATATTCATAAATATCCCCAGGAGATAAGCACGTAAAACGGTTGCAATTAGCCATCCGATCAAAATCACCACAGACAACAAAAGAACTGATCGCAACATTCTGTGCATCGAATGATCAGATGCTTAAATATGGGTTGATTTCGTAAAACTAATAAAATCCATTACGTTTTATTGCCTATTTTAGGAGTTATTAGGTCGTAATGCCTATTTTGGAGGTTTTTCGTGACTTAAATTTTTGGGCCATAATAATTTGTGTTCGTTAAATGACCATTTTCAGAAAAATTTCAGAAATAGGTCCCTATGAATTAAAAAAATTTCCAAAATCGGTCCCTAAAATAAATTTTTTTCTAAGGGTAAGTTTTCTGGTTTAAAAAATTGTCGTTATTCTAATAAACTTTAAAATATTTATTAATTTCATTTGCAATTGAAGTAGACTTGTCCTGGATACAGGCCTTATTTTTCTTGAATCCATATACATGGATTTGGCTATTTTTCGGGATCTGTAGTTATCCTAAATTATTATACCTGAAATCGTTGATGACAATTGGTTTGGTTCTGTTTGTTGGAATTTGACATAACGCCATAAAACTTGGACAGAAATGCCAACATAATTGAGAACACACAGCGAAAGAATAATTTTTAAATTGTTGTATTCAATACTTCCGAATAAAGAGCAGTGTTGCAGAAAACAAATCTTAAAGTTTGAATTAGAGTGCCACGGGACCGGGACCTGGAAGCGGACAACTGAGTACAACTGAGTACTAAGGTCCCGGTTTTGACCGGGACCGAGACTAATCCCGGTTTTCCCAGCAAAAATTCCCGGTTTTTCAAACCGAAAAGGTCCCGGTCCCGGGTTTGCCCAAAATTACCGGTCCCGTGGCACTCTAGTTTGAATAAACAAAATTTATTTAAAAAAATTAATATGCCTTCAATGTACGTAGTGATAAAAACCAATTCGCCGTACACATTGAATACCATAATAATGCAAAAAGAATACACAAAAAGAAGAAAATAATGAAAATTGTTGAATTATTATTTTTTGGATCCATTCATTCTAAAAAAAAATATAAATAATGAAATTAGTTTAAAAATTATTACTTCATTGGGAACAGAACAATTAATAAACGTTCGGCAGAGATCAAATAAAGTGCCAAAAATGAGGCATACGATGTCAAAGTTGATACCATAAGACTACCAGTACAAATACGGTAATCAACTGTGGTGTACTGTAAAATCGCGGCTAAAAAATTGACAAGGAAAGGACAAGCGAAAACAATTGGCAAAACGAATCAAAAGCCAACATCCAATTACACACTTTGTGATCCTTTCTTTAAAATCAAAATGAATTAAATTTTAATTTAAAAAATCTCACATTTGGTAAAAGTGACCAATATTAATGAAAAGTTCAACAAAACTGAGACCAATGCCAATTTCCTGGCAAAATAATTCCCGGCCAA